>JBAIZL010000058.1:247500-847500 GCA_036971475.1 Prosapia bicincta
GTAGTCTGCAAGCATTGCTTCATTCCAACGGCCCTGATATCTCTGTTCCATTAAGGCAATGTCTTGATGGAATCTTTCTCCATGTTCGTCACTCACAGCTCCACAGTTTTGTGGGAAGAAATTAAGATGAGAGTGAAGAAAATGAATTTTTAAGGACATGTTGCATCCAAGTTGGTGATAAGCTTGAAGAAGCTCTTTAACCAATGCTGTGAAGTTATCATCTCTTTTGTTACCTAAAAACCCATGTACAACTCCCTTAAAGGCTTCCCAGGCTCTTTTTCATTTCCTGTTACAATCATGTCAAAAGCAGGATCATTTACGATTTCACGGATTTGAGGCCCAATACAGATGCCTTCCTTGACTTTAGCATCACTTAACCTGGGAAACTTTGCTCTCAAGTACTGAAAAGCTTGTCCTTCCTGGTCCATGGCCTTCACAAAGTTTTTCATTAGTCCCAACTTAATATGTAATGGGGGTAAGAGAACATCCTTAGGATCTACAAGAGGCTCGTAAACTACATTTTTCTCATTAAGGTTTAGGTCTCGTGTAGGCCAGTTCACTTTTTTATAGTGAGATTTTCTATCCCGACTGTCCCACAGACATAAAAAACAACAGTACTTGGTGAACCCTAATTGCATTCCTAGGAGTATAGCAATGACTTTCAGATCACCACAGATTTGCCACTTGTGTTGTTCATATTTGATTGATTGGAGAAGTGTTTTCATATTTATATAAGTTTCCTTCATGTGTACTGCATGACCTATAGGAATAGAAGGTAGCTGATTTCCATTATGCAGAAGTACAGCTTTTAAGCTTAGTTTTGAAGAGTCTATAAACAGTCTCCACTCAGATGGAGTGTGAACCAATTTGAAGCAGTCCATCAAACCATTAACATCAGAACAAACTACGAGGTTTTCTTTTTTCTCAAAAAAAGGAAGCAAATCTTTTTGACGCTGTCTGTACTGAGATATTTTCACATCATGTTTTAGAAGATTCCACTGTTGTAGTCTTGACCCTAAAAGCTCAGCCTTTACCTTAGACAAGCCAAGATCTCTTATAAGGTCACTCAACTCTGCTTGACTAATTTTGTGCGGATCACTAGATCCTTTATTATAATAAACATAGGCTTATAAACAAAACCTGTTGGGCCAACGTCTACAAAATTAACGTGTATTTAAATCTCATTTTCCTATAATCTCTATCTCCTGTGCCCCTAATCTGAGAATGAATGTCCGGTTGTCGACTGTTTGTTTTCATATCAGGCGTAATTGTTTAAACAAACATAGACCTTAGTCGTTTCAGTATAAAATAAAGGACGAACGTGACATTGCAGTTTGTGGGTGTCAGGCGCGTATCCAAGGGGGGGGGCGATGGGGCGATCGCTCCCACCCCAAACCTCAAGAACTTTGGGTTAAAAATCGACAATATATTATTAAATTAGAACTTTTTTCGATAGTAGGACTACCCATAGAATAGGACAGCCACCCCTAACTCCATCGCTACGTAACCTAGGACTATAAGGGTAGCATTGGATGACGTAGGGGGTTGACGCCTACCTAATCGTAGCCTTAGGGGTGGTTTTGACCACGTCCAGAGGGGTGGGGGTAGTTTTTCGAAAAAAATTATTTTCAACCCACTAACCTAAGCTAGCCAAATTTGATCAAACCTAACCTAACCTACGTGTGGGGGGTGATCTCGGCTACGTTTAGGACCATCTCCAGGGGTAGCCAGGGGTGGATTAAGGGGTGGGGGGTAGTTTTCGAAAAAATTTTGGAAAAACGTGTCTTGACTGATAGGGCGGGCCTAGAGTGTATTATCGCGACGGAAGGGGTAGTTTCACCTAAGGGTAGTTTTTCGAAAAAAATTATTTTCAACCCACTAACCTAAGCTAGCCAAATTTGATCAAACCTAACCTAACCTACGTGTGGGGGGTGTCCTCGGCTACGGTCAGGACCATCTCCGGGGGTAGCCCCGGGGGTGGATTGGGGGTGGGGGTAGTTTTCGAAAACATTTTGGAAAATCGTGTCTTGACCGATAGGGTGAGTTTAGAGTCTATTATCGCGACGGAAGGGGTAGTTTCACCTAGGGGTAGTTTTTCGAAAAAAGAAATTCCAACACACTTACCTAAATGATTAAAGACGGCTCTGAATGACCTTGAGCAAGGACCAGGGGCCTAATTGACTACGTCTAGAGGTGGTTAATGGATAATCTAGGCAGGTAAAAAATGGATCCAACCCAACCAACCCCTAGGGTAATATCAAAAGCGTGTAGGTCCATGAAGGCGGGATTGAATGAATGAAGGCGGCTCTGAAAGACCTTGATCATAGACTATGGGGTGACTACGTCTAGAGGTAGTTATTGGAAAAAACCTTATCAGGTAAGCCTATGACGTAACAACCTACCCCTTGGACATCCTCAAAACCCTCCTCGGAGGTAGCTACCGGCGAGGGGTTATCTTAAGATATAACTGTTTAATATATGAAATATCAACGCTCGAACGACTCTGGGCGGTAGGCCCACCGCTATAATGATATGGCCGATACGGGGCAAAGGGTTATGATTGCCAAACCCAAAATAGTCTATACTACAAAATAATAAACATTGCGACAAAGCCTTATGTAGGAAGACGCCTGACCGTGTGCCAGACGTGTACAGACAGCGATAACGCAATATCTTAAAACCGCAAAGACACCAGGCGACCGCAGGTCTATAACCCGCACAGCTGTGTTGTTGTTGTGAAGCAAGGCTATCGTAATTGGGTCGACTACCGTATCGATTTATTATGTAGGCTAGTAAAGTAAACAAATAGCTGTGGAAGAGTCCATTCGAGAGGGGTGGACGAGTCCATTCGAGATGGACCGATCTCTGTTGATCTCGGCGGGCGATCCCATTTGGTATGGAGGGGCACGCGTTTATGAATTATAAATCTCATCGCGAAAACCAATACTTGCTATACAGCTTTGGAAGAAGAAACATTCTGGTAAGCTATCTATTGTTACTTGTTCTCGTGGGAAATCTGTAGCCTATATTAAAGCAATCGCTAATCAGAGCGACTTGTAATCATTTTGTGTCGAATAATTTGTATAATCTAACATCATTGTTGATCTGAATATTTATGAAAACAAATTAATCATAATATTTTAATAAATATCTAGCAAATACAATTGTGAGTATTATCAAACAACTAGATTTAATTTTAAATTGTTCAACATATACCAGTGTCAAACCAGTATCTATTCTAGTTATTATCTCAAAACTATTTCACATAGAATCAATTTGAATATACCTGTGTTAATTTAAGATCGGTTGTAGTGAGTTGTATCCGTAAAATGGCTGTTCGTATTGTATCGACGGACCACACATATGTACGGAAATTCCGTTTGAACGGTACTAGAGTGACATTCAACTTTAACCCCGTACCCGCTGCGGTAAACGAGCTGATGTGGGTCAGACGAGGTCTAGAGGAAATCCTAGAGACTATGAAGAACAACGCCGCCGAAGACATACAATTGGGCTTCACCATGCAGAGCTTAAATCTCCGAAACCACGCCCCTGGATATATCGCATTTAGAGCTGCCTCTTCGATAACTGTGGACGCCTTGTTTAACATCCTTGGATCCATAATCCAGAGTAACGCTAATACATTTAAAGCCGACGACGCCTTCAGAGTGACCTGTACAAAGGTTAAAGTACCTATAGGGCGAGGGCGTGGGCGTGTAAGACCCGGACTGTATAATAACTTCATAGAAGAATCGCACTGTAGGAAAGGGATTGTTACGATTAAAAACACAGACACCCTCTGTTTACCCCGTGCTCTGGTTGTAGCTATAGCGCATGCGTTAAGAGACCCAGAGTACAAGCTTGTGTGTAGGGACAGGTGCAAACGTCAAACCAACAGAGCAAACCAGCTAATGACGGACGCACAGGTGCAGATAGGAGACGGCGGTGCAGGCATTCGAGAGTTGCAACAGTTTCAAGATTTACTCTCCGATTATAAAATCACCGTCTACAATTACGGCAGCAAAGGTCATGATATTTACTTTGAAGGCGACGTTCAGAACCCCAAGCACAAGCTAAACTTGTTATATCACGCCAACCACTTCAATGTTGTTACAAGTCTGACAGGTGCGTTCGCCTGTAATTACTATTGCGAATTGTGTCATGTCACATACGATGATCGCCTACGCCATAGATGCTCAGCCCAATGCAACTCTTGCAAGAGGACCCCACTGTGTGTGCTTGAAGACGAAGGCATCCCGTGCGGCGACTGCAATAGACAATTTCAAAATAGAGCTTGTTTTAAGGCGCACATGAAGAGCGTATGCCGGGCCATAAGAAAGTCTCCAGAATGTAATAGATACATTCTAAAGAAGGGTAGAAAAGCTCCTCACGTATGCAGTGAGAACTATTGTAAAGTGTGTAAGGATTACATGCCTGCAGGCCATCTGTGTTACATGAGAATTGATACACGTCGCCCTCTATTAACCAACTTCCTGTTTGTCTTCTTTGATCTTGAAACCCGACAAGACGAAGTTATTAACGACGCTCGTGTGCATCGAGTCAACTTGTGCGTATCCCAGCAATACTGTTGGATGTGTATGAACGGGGGCGGCGCCTGCCTACAGTGCACGGATAGAACCAGAGTGTTCAGAGAGGATCCCATCAACGGGTTCATGGCGTACCTAATGGAAGTGCGAAAGGCGTACAAAAAGGTGATTGTAATCGCTCACAACGGCCAGGCCTTTGACTTCCAATT
This sequence comes from Prosapia bicincta, assembly GCA_036971475.1. Classification (NCBI taxonomy): domain Eukaryota; kingdom Metazoa; phylum Arthropoda; class Insecta; order Hemiptera; family Cercopidae; genus Prosapia; species Prosapia bicincta. Next base: position 252,257 of record JBAIZL010000058.1, read on the forward strand.
TATCCTAAAGTACGTAATAGAAGAGACACAATTCACACCTGACCTAATTATGCGAGGCACCAAGGTCATCCTCATGGAGATTGACAATACAAAGTTCATCGACTCTCTCAACTACATGCCTATGGCTCTGTCTAAACTGCCCAAGGCTTTCGATCTGCCTCCGGAAAAGAAAAAGGGATATTTTCCGCACCTCTTCAACACCCTGGCAAACCAAACGTATGTAGGCCCCTTGCCTGCCAAAGAGTACTATTGTCCCGATTCTATGTTTGACAAGAATCACGAAGAGTTCTCACGATGGTACGACGAGCAGGTGCGCAACGAGTACGTCTTTGACTTTCAAAAGGAAATACTCGAGTACTGCCTATCGGACGTGGAGATCCTGGCACAGGCGTGCCTGAAATTCAGGACCTGTTTCCTACAAGAGTGCAATGTTGATCCGTTTCTGGAGGCGGTGACTATCGCCAGCGCATGTAACCTGGCGTTTAGAAGAAACTTTCTAAAACCAAACACCATAGCCATACTTCCGAAGGCCGGCTACCGTCTGGCCGATAAACAATCGTTTATCGCTCTGCAATGGTTGTTGTGGCTCGAAACAGAGGGCAACCTGCGAATAAGTCACGCTGGTAACGGCCGAGAGATGAAGGTCGACGGCTTAAAGGTCTCTGTGCACAGAGACAAACACCGTGTACGAATTCCAAGGATGCTGGTTCCACGGCTGCCCCAAGTGCTTCCCCAACGGACGTGACGATGCTCTGGAGGATGATCCGGCGGACACGCACAACGCACGCTTCGAGAGGACAAAAGCCAAGAACGCTAGAATCACACGGGCCGGCTACGAAATCGTCGAGATGTGGGAGTGTGTATTTAGGCAGCAGAAGAAAAACAACAAGTCCATGGATTACCTCGACAACCACCCCGTCCTCAACGCAGCGCCTCTCAACCCCCGCCACGCATTCTTCGGCTGCAGGACCGGAAATATAAAGATCTACTGCGCCGCTAAAGAGGATGAAACCATCCAGTACGCCGACGTGTGTTCGCTCTACCCGTGGGTATGCAAGTATGGAAAATACCCGATTGGACATCCAAAGTTGGCCGTTGGCAATGACGAATGCAGGAAACTGGGGATGAGCGCCGAAGGGTTGCTCAAGTGCATAATTCTGCCGCCTACATCGCTCTACCACCCCGTATTGCCGCTAAAGATGAATAATAAGCTGATGTTTGTACTATGTCGGACATGCGGCGAAACACTGAATCCTGGCGAATGCGACCATACGGAGGACGAGCGCGCTCTGACTGGCACATGGACTATGGACGAGATACGCAAGGCTGTAGAGAAGGGCTATGTTGTTGTGGAAATGCACGAGATGTGGCAGTACGAGATGGCTTCAGGGAACGACGGCCTGTTTAAAGATTTTATCAATAAATTTCTAAAGATGAAACAGGAAGCGTTGGGCTACCCTGGTTGGTGCAAGACCGAGGATGACAAGGCCAAGTATGTGGAGGATTATTACATCAACGAGGGTGTCCGTTTGGACCAATCAAAGATCGCCAAAAACGAAGGATCCCGCTCGTTGGCCAAACTGATGTTGAACTCGTTTTGGGGAAAATTTGGACAGAGGGAGAATCAGACTAAAACGGCGATTATCAGGGAGCCTCAGGAACTGTTTAAAATGCTGCAGAGCCCCTCCATTGACGTAAATCACATTCAGGAAGTAAACGAGGACGTGTTGGTTGTGAATTGGCAGTTTTCGGATGACGTTTGCGAGATACTGCCCACTGTCAACGTTGTGCTGGCCGTCTACACCACCGCCCACGCCCGGCTAAAGTTGTACGAATATATGGACGCTCTTGGTACACAACTTATCTACAAGGATACCGACAGCGTGGTATACCTTCATAGGGAGGGTTTGCCAAGAGTAGTGACTGGAGATTATTTAGGCCAGATGACTGACGAGCTCTCGGAATACGGCCAGGGTTCCTACATCACCGAATTCGTCTCTGGAGGTCCTAAAGTCTACGCCTACAAAGTCTGGTCTACAAATAAAAACAAACACGTGACCGTGTGCAAGGTCAAAGGCTTGACTCTGAATCTTGGTACTTCAGCCACGGTCAATTTTGAATCAATGAAACGGATGGTTTTGGAAGGTAGCGATCCTATAGTAACCACCAGTGATAGGATTCGCCGCACAGAAGATCGTGACGTCATCACGATGTGTGAAAGTAAAATATTCAGGTTAACAGGAGCAAAGAGAAAAATGGACGGAGACGACGGATACAATACACTGCCCTACGGTTACAAACGCCCTCGCATGAGCGAATAGCTATGTATTGTATAAATATGTAACAGACGCTAGATTAACCAGTATGTACAATGACTAGCAATGTATTGTATAAATATGTAACTTAACAGACGCTAGATTAATAAATATGTACAATGATTAGCTATGTATTGTATAAATATGTAACAGACGCTAGATTAATAAATATGTACAATGATTACTGTCTTGTATAAATAGTCTGCCTAACAGACGCTAGATTAATAAATATGTACAATGATTAGCTATGTATAAATATGTAACAAACGCTAGATTATTAAATATACACAATGATTACTGTCTTGTATAAATAGTCTGCTTAACATTAGATTAACAAGTATGTACAATGATTAGCTATGTATTGTATAAATAGTCTGCTTAACAGACGCTAGATTAATAAGTATTAAATATGTACAATGATTAGCCATGTTTTCTATAATTATTCAGATTAACCAGAATGAATACCAACTTATGGCTACAAAATTCCTCGAATGAGTAAACAAATTGAATAGCTGACGAATGTAGATTTTTGAAAAGTAATTTGACCCCTCTGCTTGACGGGTGGTGTGAATGAGATGAATGAGAGCCCTCTGGCGCGACTCTACGTAGTCCGTAAGGAGTATGCATCCCCTCTGGAGTGGCCGTAATGGTCCGTAAGGTGAATGTACTTGTCAAGCAAGGGGGTCGTACGGAGGCATCATTTTGATTTTGGAGGATGTCACGAGGAGTTGGCGGGTGTGGGGCCTCTCCTTTCCCCCTTTGGGGGATATTTTTGTAAACAGGGTATAGATAACACGCCTCAGTTGAATGCCAATTTTATACTTGTAAGTTTGAGGCAGATGTTTAATGCCAATAATGTAAACCATACAGTTTTATAATTTTACAGGCAAACACATAGACGATATTAACAATGACTTTACTGTGTTATGCCCTAATCAGTTTATATTTTTGTTAGATTTAGGACATGAGTTAGCCTAAATTATGCCAGATGATTGGAATATTTATGAGATATGTCTAAGCTAGTGTCTATAGGCTTTACCTAGATATAATATGTCTAAGCTTTTAAGTGTGTATAAATCAATTGTAATTAGATTTAAGATTGAATGTTTATTGTTCAAATATACGTCACTATTTTCAAGACACTTATTTACCCTATCCTGTGTTGACCTTTGCATTAAGTGCAAGCACATGTAAACATAGTCGCTTGAAGGAACACACTACATTAGGCTTGGCTACGATAGATGTACTCTTATCGTTGCGGATGTCTGTACTCTTGAAGGTTCAATGCACACCCATTGAAAACATGTTGTAACGAGAAACTCATGACTAGCGTCAGAACATGATCATAGGCAATGGTATGTAACTGCCCTAAGGCTCTGCCCTGTAGATAGCAAATATAGGTGGCAAGTTAATCCTATACAGATGACTGTCCAACACATTGTTAGACACCGTCTTGACCGACATTGTGTTTGACGTCATTTGCTGCGGTTATGTCCAGAGTGTGCTATCGCGGTCACAACGGCATTAATGTAAAGATTTAAACAAGCATTTATTTGTCTATGTGTATGATCTACACCTGCAATGAAACTGTTTATTGACTTGTAGGATAATGTAAGGTGACGTGCATATTGGGTTAATACAGGATGTGTGTAGATTTACAGGTATGTCGACCTAACACAATATGTAGGCCTATGTAGGTTAACACCCATATATACCTAATACAGGTTCACGTGCATATTGGCTAAACACAATCTGTAGGCTAATGTAGGGTAACATAGATATTGGATTAATACAGAGAGAATGTAGGTGTCCGTGCTTATTAGCTTAACACAGTTTGTTGGGTAACATACATAATGGTTTAATACAGGATGTATACTATTGTGTTGGGTTATTGATTGGTAGTTGTTTTACCACTCCAGGTCGGCTTCACCTAAGACCTGACTTCAGGATGGTTTTAACCTAAGTCCAAGGTGGCTTTACCTACGACCTGACTCGACGGTGTCTTTACCTATGGCCTTTCTCCAAGCTAGCTTTACCTGGAGCATACCTGAAAGGTAGCTTTACCTAAGATTTGATGGAGGTATTTTTAGTATGCTGTAAATGATATAACATACCTAGACAGGCCTTGACGGTTTCTATATAGATATTTTGGTAAGCGTCTAAGACTATACTGTCTAAGACCAGGGGCTTTTGCCAGTGCCTTCACTAACCATAACCCATTAGCTGAAACGTTGCTCTAGCCTTCACCTGCTGTACCCTAATTGAACTTGGTGTCAATGTCGTTCGTTTGAACTTCGTGTATGTTGGTCGGCTAAGTTTAGCGTAATGTTGTATAGTTGAAACGTTAGCCATTTGATCTAGCTCTGTTGTTAGGCCATGTATCGGTTGTCAGGGTATGTATTTGATTCAGGGTTGGGTATCTATTGTCTAGCTATGTAGCCTATGGTCGGGCCAGGTATGTTGTCAGGCCCTGTAGGCTATGATGAGGCTAGGTATCTGTTGTCAGGGTATGGGTTACTCTTGCATTACCATAGATCCATGTGTATGGGTAACCGGCTTAGCATATTATGTGGGTTTACATACATAACACATATTGTAGGCTAACTATATATATTACCCAAGCCATGCAATGGATATTATATATTACCCCTTCGTCGGGCTATGCATCGAATACTGTGTCTTACCCCTAGTCAAGCCATTCATCGGATACTATGTGATACGCATTAGCCTAGCTATGCAACAGGTACTATTTAATAACCATTAGCCAGACTATGCAATGAATATTATGTGTTAGTTTATAATCAACCTACTCATGTGATAATCATAGTCAATCTGCTCATCGGATACTGTTTGTTAAACCCTAGTCAGCCCGGGCATCGGATATTTTGTGTTAACCACTGGTAGGGCTACACAACGGGGCTACTATGTGATAACCAGGGCTATGCATTTTATATTATGTGTTAACTTGTATTTAAACTTCTCATCGGATACGATGTGTTTACCTCTACATACGGTATCACTCGCCGTGCTGTAATCAACATTCGTAGTTGTGACGTAATTATGGATCAGTCCAACTCGCTTGGACTCGTCCACTCACCTCTCAAATGGACTCTTCCACAGCTATGTATAATACAGGTGGAGATATAGTGTTTTTGCATAGTCTGTGTTTAGAGTGAGAGGACAATTTTCAACTTTATTAAATTTCACCGGTCTGTGTAATAATATTTGCCCGTTATTTAGTTTTGAAGACTTTCTACAATCGACCCCGAAGGAGACTTTGATCAACTATTGTGATCCGTTAATCTGCAGGTCATACATTCACGAGAGATGGCGTCACAACAACCTATAAACACTCGCATTGTAAGTAACTATTCTTTTTTCAAATTATGTTAAGTCTAGATGACACATTGGGTGTTTATTTATAGGAGGGAATATTTTCAGACTTCATTTTTTTGTAATGCCTAGATCATACACTATATTGATTGAGTGGTGGTGTATTTTGAACACGAGATATTATATGTTAATGTCAAGTCTTTTTCAATTTTTGTAAAGCTTAGATCACACAGTATATTGATTGAATGGTAGTTTATTTTCAATAGCGTTTAATACATATTTTAGACACGAGGTAGCGTCATGTTCAAATTATCTGAAGCCTAGATCATAGAATATATTGAATGGTAGTTTATTTAGTTTCTTTTTTCTAGGCGTACATTGCGCTTTCAGATTCTTCACTATCCTATTGGCCTCTACTACTACCTATGGGCTCGTCTCCTGGAGATTTACCTTCCCGACCCCCCGGCATTGATACGGACAGCGATGAGGAAGATCATAGACCCAGCTATAGTTCTGATGATTCGTTTTCGTTTCGCCTGCACGATTTCCTGATGGTTTCTCATCCACCGAGGGACCCGCCTTCACCCCGCGCATGCATACAGACGCTGGATTACACCTTAATGCAGCTCCAGCTGGCTATTAGGGATCTGCGGACGGCTGCCTCAAAATCTTACTACAAGACAAGCCGGACCTTTGCTTATAACGTTTGGGGCATGACGAGACGGTTCCTACAGGATATTGTGGTGGCTGGAGACCACACTGTCCAGCGTACCAATAATGTAGGTGGACTTTCATATTATTTCAATTGGCTTTTCTTTCAGGCTATCTGGACCTATTTACTAATCATGTTGTTTCTTACAGGATTTGTATATGTATATACAGTGGTTACTAATTGACTTTTTTGCCTTCAGCCCCAACCGGCGGAGTTTGGCTTATGCATTATATGTTGTGAGAACCCTCGCAACGCTGTTGCCACACCGTGCGGACATGTCTTTTGCTTAAACTGTCTCTCAAGATGTTTTCGCTGCCCACATTGCAGATCTCGGATCATCGATACATTTAAATTATATTTGTAATATTGAGGAACAATTAGTATCTATGCACTGTAAAATTATTTTTATATGTTTGTTTAATATATCATCATGCTGAATATACTTATTGTATATATTATTTCATATACCTACCCTTTTCGGATCCTTATATCGTTGGCCTTATCCAATATTATATGTTTATACCGCTCTTATATTGCTAAAACACTCTGTTGAATAGATAGTTAGGTTCGTTTTATAGCATATATTTATTCATGTTATGTGATAGACCTCGTTATTAGTGTTTCTCCATAGACCTTTATATCTAAGCCTATTTACAATTGTAGAATATATCCATAAAATCTATCTGTTTACTTAAACTATATCAGCCTACATTTATGTATACCTAATACGATTATATCTAAACACAATCCTGGCTGTAGGGTGTATACATAGCTGACTTTTTATTATATATGTATGACTTGGTATGACGATATTACATAGTATATCGATGCAGTAATCAAAACGACACGGCCGTGCGGGTTTTAGGCTTGCTATAGCGGTCGCCAGGTGTCTTTGCGGTTTTAAGATATTGCGTTATCACTGTCTGTACACGTCTGGCACACGGTCAGGCGTCTTCCTACATAAGGCTTTGTCGCAATGTTTATTATTTTGTAGCATAGACAATTTTGGGTTTGGCAATCATAACCCTTTGCCCCGTATCGGCCATATCATTATAGCGGTGGGCCTTCCGCCCAGAGTCGTTCGAGCGCAGATACATCATCAGATATATAAAATCTTTCCACAAGATAACCCCACGCCGGTAGCTACCTCCGAGGAGGGTTTTGAGGATGTCCAAGGGGTAGGTTGTTACGTCATAGGCTTACCTGATAAGGTTTTTTCCAATAACTACCTCTAGACGTAGTCACCCCATAGTCTATGATCAAGGTCTTTCAGAGCCGCCTTCATTCATTCAATCCCGCCTTCATGGACCTACACGCTTTTGATATTACCCTAGGGGTTGGTTGGGTTGGATCCATTTTTTACCTGCCTAGATTATCCATTAACCACCTCTAGACGTAGTCAATTAGGCCCCTGGTCCTTGCTCAAGGTCATTCAGAGCCGTCTTTAATCATTTAGGTAAGTGTGTTGGAATTTATTTTTTCGAAAAACTACCCCTAGGTGAAACTACCCCTTCCGTCGCGATAATAGACTCTAAACTCACCCTATCGGTCAAGACACGATTTTCCAAAATGTTTTCGAAAACTACCCCCACCCCAATCCACCCCCGGGGCTACCCCCGGAGATGGTCCTGACCGTAGCCGAGGTCACCCCCCACACGTAGGTTAGGTTAGGTTTGATCAAATTTGGCTAGCTTAGGTTAGTGGGTTGAAAATAATTTTTTTTCGAAAAACTACCCCCCACCCCTCTGGACGTGTTCAAAACCACCCCTAAGGCTACGATCAGGTAGGCGTCAACCCCCTACGTCATCCGAAACTACCCCTATAGTCCTAGGTTACGTAGCGGCCGAGTTAGGGGTGGGTGCGCTATTCTAAGGGTAGTCCTACTTTCGATAATTAAGTTATTATATATTCTCAAATATAAAATACTAACTGCAATAAATATAATAATAATTTTGTAACATTGTAATGCTCTTTGAATAATTACAAAAATAGAATCACTTATCTAATGCTAGTCTATGTTTTTAAATACGCTGGAATTTCAACTTAATTTACCTAAGTTGATTTGTCTTTTATTGTACATAAGAAATTAAATTTTAATTTTAAATTTGAAAATGTGACGCGTTTCCTCGGCATACCCTCGTAAACGTCTAAAAATTTTAACAACAGATAGCGCTAGTGAAGCTTAGTCTCGAACATATGATTTTCAATACGTAATTTTGCAAGCGTAATATTCGCAGTTGACTCCGGAATTGTTAGTGTTGGAAGAATAACTACTTACATTAATTAATAAACCATTTTTATAATAATAGCTTATTATAAAATTAATAATATTCTCTAGCCATAAGTGTTACCGAAACTGGAATAATTATTTATTAAAAAGTCTAATTTGCTACGAATCTTTATCACGTTACCGATTTCTAACGTAAGCGTAGAAAGAACTTTTTCTGTTCTATGTTTTACATACACGCACGCGCGCGCACACACACACACACACACACACACACATATATATATATATATATATATATATATATATATATATATATATAGGCCTATATATATAGAATGCATCGATCGCCCCCCCCCCAAAGCAAGTCGCTGGATACGCGCCTGGTGGGTGTCATAGCTTATGGTTTACATATAAATGTATGTCTACAGAAATATATACGAACGATGCTTATCTGTATCAGAAGTATTCTTGTAACCGATGGAAAATCTTTTTTAACCACCGCGCGTAAACGTTTTCACTGCTTTTCTTCATTCAAACGTTTCTATGTCTTTCTCTCGCTTACATTTGTGACTTGAAAGCAAATCACTCAGAGCAGCGGTTCCCCCCGTAAAAACCTCCATAGTCGTGGAAATATTGAGCTTAGAATAATATCGTATTAATATCCGAAATAAAATAATTTACTTTTCTTCAAAGAAAGAGAAACAGTCATTTATTTCCTCTATGACATTTGAATACAACCATTTTCTCCAATGTCGAAATAGTCATATAAAGATTAAAGTATTAATCTTATGTTTTGCTTCCATATTCAAGGTAAACCACTACTATATATTTACATATTATAAAAATATATAAAATATGCAATGTTACAATGTTGTAACAGTATACTCATACAATACCTTAATACAGTATTGTAAATTGTAACGTACTAACCAACAGCATTTCCCATTAATAATATATAACTTTACTTGCTTCTACTGTCATCTTGTGCATAAATACAATCAAGACGTTTGTTAGGGTTAGAGCTGACAAGGAAACTCATTTCCCGAAACAGTCATCCTCATTTATACAAAATACAAGTGCTACTGTGGAAATTATTTCTATATTATTACTTGCAATGTGTACAAAATATTAAACTTTTCAGTGTCTGTACGGATTTGTATATAAATTAAGTAATTTCTTCTGAAAGCGAACGATCAAAGAGAGAAAAGTATATACGAAATAAGGATCAATAAACAAGGGTCACAACCGGCGACGATGTAAGGACACTGCTGAATGCGTTAACTTTATTCATCCCTTTGCTCACCATATTTACAATCCTTTAAAATCAATCAATCAATCCTAATTTTCAAGAATCAGATGAACAATTTTAAAGTATATAAATTTTGTTTTTAATTAGAATTTTAAAGCAGTAGAATATATAAACTCTGATTGCTTTAAGCATTGTTTAAACAAGTTTAAAAAGTCTCAGAAAGTCAACCGTGGCGGCAATAACAAAAAAAAATCTACCTACGCTACGCACTGTATTGAAAAAAGGCTTTTATTTCGTGCAGTTTAACAAACAATATGATCGAGTCTTATTTAATGTAGGCCTATATTTCTTGTTCACGTATGCCTATTGAACACGTATTTTGTACAACCAAACCCAAAATACCTTTTATAAGACTAAACATTGAAATAATATTATTTCTATACATACAATAGCAAAATATACCTAAATAACTGGTTTCCGTTTTTGATGATATGCTCAAAAGGGAGCACTTACTCGCAAGGAGTTGCTATGGTCTATTAAGTAGCAATATCAGTGCAAATAACTTAGCAGCATAAAGATAATAACATTTAGTTTTATTTTACTCAAAACCAATGAAATATTACATACGGAACCAACGAATTAAGAAATCAATCAAGATTTTTGTTTTTAGAATAATAAAGAAATACACACACACACGCGCGCGCGCGCGCATATATATATATATATATATATATATATATATGTTGTCACACACTCGCTCCTCAACTGATGTTGGGTTCACCTCGTCAATGCTAGATGAGATTCTAGCGAAACGTCGGAACTGCGAATTTATGTACTGCAGAATGAACGGATGTACTCCAGATAATAACTATTCATCATATTTTTTCATTAGTGAAGGAATACGTATCAGTATATATATATATATATATATATATATATATATATATATATATATATATATATGATGATGATGATGTTGGTACTGTTTACCAACGAAAAGCTTTGAATATAAACTAATAAACATTCTTGTATTTGAATAACCTATGTTGTTTTATATATATAAGGGCCTTTTTACACTTCTTTTTATTATATAAATGTTGGGTTTTGTGTCTTAACAAGAAAATGGAAGCAAATTAATTTAATAAGAATGACATTAAACAATTCACCAATGATCATCGTTTATTCACGCCACTAAACGTGTTATAATTATACGGGATCAAGCGTGTTAGTAATAAAAATATAAATGAATAGTTCTTGATACAAAACGCTCATCTCCTAAAATGACATAAAAACAGATTGACGATTTTACCGAATTTCACTATAATTGTCAGCGTCATCAGAAGCTTAAAGCTGAACTTAGGTCGCTATTGGATTTTGAAGGTGTTATCAGAGCATACAGACGGTATCTCTTTGTTTTCAATGTCCTGATCAAATTTTCCAGTGCCCTTTTCTCATCACAAATTATCGCAAAAGCTAGTAATGGGATTGGCCGTAATGTTGAAGTTTTCTCTCTAGTAAACCTTTGTCAGCGTGTTAGGTAAATACTTTTAAAATCCTATTGAAAAGTACAGAGCTATTCCAGTTTTCTAAGCTAATAAAGCTTTTAGGCTTAAACTCCCCTAATCCAGATACGTTTGCACTACCCTCGCTCCCTCCTCTTTCACTAATTCGCTGTTAATTTTATCTCCAAATACATACAATATATTTCTTTATATTTTAATGACGTTGTTTTAGTCGAAACCAGCATTCTACTTCAGTTTTATTAATTCGTTTTGAATTTATCTAAGAATTTAATTAAATTTTTATTCCTTGCCAATATATATATGTTGATATCACTTGGTATTAAGCCCTCAAGTATCATTACGATTCGCGTGAACAGCTCCATTCAATATACAGTAAGAACACACATTCATAGCTCCCCAAATCACCATCATCTATCGTCCAATTATATAAACTTGGTAAATATAATCTTGGTATTAATTGCTTACCACCACAGGTATTTGGACATTTACAAACACACACAAACATACCTAACTTTTATTCAAACATGCTACATAACTAAACAATAGGGTATATTGTACATCCTATGTGTCAGGATGTATCTTCACCTGAGTGAAATACTTAATTTGTGGATAATGGTGGCTTCTTCGTTGTAGAAAGAATTCCATACGATGCCTAACAATGTACTATAATTTCTTGAGATTGTAAATTAAATGATAATAAAACTATGCTTTTGTTGTGTGTGTGTGTGTGTGTGTGTGTAATGTGTGTGTGTGTGTTTGTATGTGTGTGTGTGTGTGTTTGTGTGTGTGTGTGTGTGTGTGTTTGTGTGTGTGTGTGTTTGTGTGTGTGTGTGTGTGTGTGTGTGTGTGTGTTTGTGTGTGTTTTTGTGTTTGTGTGTGTGTGTGTGTGTGTTTGTGTGTGTTTTTGTGTTTGTGTGTGTGTGTGTGTGTGTGTGTGTGTGTGTGTGTGTGTGTGTGTGTGTGTGTGTGTGTGTGTGTGTGTGTGTGTGTGGTGTGTGTGTGTGTGTGTGTGTGTGTGTGGTTGTGTGTGTGTGTGTGTGTGTTTGTGTGTGTGTGTGTGTGTGTGTGTGTTTGTGTGTGTGTGTGTGTGTTTGTGTGTTTGTGTGTGTGTGTGTTTGTGTGTGTTTTTGTGTTTGTGTGTGTGTGTGTGTTTGTGTGTGTTTTTGTGTTTGTGTGTGTGTGTGTGTGTGTGTGTGTGTGTGTGTGTGTGTGTGTGTGTGTGTGTGTGTGTGTGTGTGTGTGTGTGTGGTGTGTGTGTGTGTGTGTGTGTGTGTGTGTGTGTGTATGTGTGTGTCTGTTTGTGTCTGTGTCTGTTTATGTCTGTGTGTGTGTGTGTGTGCGTGCTTGTGTGTGTGCGAGCGTTTGTGCGTGCGTGCACGTGTGTGTTGCAACGGAAAGATTGCCCGTGCAATCTACAGAAATTAATATTTTGTATTTATTTGAATTTCATGAAGAAACTTGTATATAGAAAATGTTAAAATTTTTATATTAAAATTTAAGTACAGCAAAGCATATAATTGAAGAGTGAAAAGGCCAACATTTTATTGTCAGTAATAAAAAATTGCAATTAACTAATAAATTTGACCAATCAGGAGTGCAGTGCTGACAATTAAGTGAGGTAAATTAACTAAAAAATACTAACTAGTGAACCAGACCACCTACAAACACCATTGACATTTCTGTATAACGAGCAAAGTGTAAAAAACTAAATAGTGAAATAATAAACCATAAGACTTTATTAAGACAAAGTTAGAGCGAAATTTAATAAAATGCCTGCAATATGTTTCAAGCGGAGCTTTTTGCTATATAAATAATCTTTATCGTTTATTCCCCGTAGAATACTCACTATGGCAACAATGTGGTCTAATCGACAAAACTTGTCAGGACATCTGATTTTTAGCTGCAAAGTAAAGTCGGTATATGCACTATTCCTTGTTTGGAATGGAGAATGGCTAACTGTGAATCAGAGCAAGTTGAGAAGTATCAAGAATACCCCGCGCCGAAGGAGGGTAACCATTCGTTCGAGTCGTAGAAAGGAAAGGGTGGTTACTCATCTTCGCAACGACCATTACTTGTTGACATGTGGATGGGTTATGCAAGACGAGTATCCTGTATTATAAATATAACACAGTAGTCGAGCATGTTCTATGATGAGTCGACCGTGAATGTAACCTCGGCTATTGATCGTAGCATTACCTACTCATGCCACCTAAATATATTTAACAATATTTTTATTTAGGGTATATCGTTACCACAATTTTAATTTACTTTCACCGTTATTCTGTTTTAATTTTTTTAGTTTGTTTTACTGGATATTTTTTGTAGCTTCGTCATACTTTAGCTGTGATTTTATTCTTTTTCATATCGTTTTAGAAAAAATTTTTTAAATTAGGTTTTATTTTAGATTTTATAATTTAGGTTAATTTAATATTACTTTTATTATCTATTACGTTTGTTAAGTTACTTTGTTTTGGCTGTTGTTTCAATTTAAGTTATACTGTTTAGATGATAAAGTTTAGTGTTTTTAAATAGTATTGACAACAATTAATGCATTTTCCGAAGATCCTCCAGAAGATTCTACAGGAGGCTGCCAACACGGGTTTATCGTGGAAATGCTTGACTTACATTGAAAAAAAGCTTTATTGCGATTTTTAAATTTTCATTGACATAAGTTACAATTTTTCAGTACAGAAAGGTTATGTGTCATTTCTTTAAATGTTTAGACTGTTTACTAAAAACAAATCTAGTGAATTCTGTTTAAGTTTCTGGTTTTATTTTGTATTCATGTTACATGCTTTGTTATAATTTTTTACATCATTTGTAGCCTACTGTTAAAATATATTACTTTACATATCAAAAATTAGGCATTCTAAATAGTATTTACTAATCATTGACAATTTCCATAGTTATAGAATATCTCAAGAGTAAAAAAATATTTAAATAAAACCGACATGTAAAATGGAATCACTCCACTTTTACCAAATACCAAGTTTACACTCACTAACCAAATAACAAAAGGGTACATTTAATTTGTGGATAATGGTGGCTTCTTCGTTGTAGAAAGAATTCCATACGATGCCTAACAATGTACTATAATTTCTTGAGATTGTAAATTAAATGATATTGAAATTATGCTTGTGTGTGTGTGTGTGTGTGTGTGTGTGTGTGCGTGCGTGCGTGCGTGCTTGCGTGCATGCGCGTGTGTTGCAATGGACAGATTGCCTGTGCAATCTACAGAAATTAATATTTTGTATTTATTTGAATTTCACAAAGAAAATTGTACATAGAAAATATTAAAAGTTTTATATTAAAATTTAAGTACAGCAAAGCATATAATTAAAGAGTGAAAAAGCCAACATTTTATTGTCAGTAATAAAAAATTGTAATTAACTAATAAATTTGACCAATCATGAGTGCAGTGCCGACAATTAAGTGTGGTAAATTAACTAAAAAATACTAACTTGTGAGCCAGACCACCTACAAACACCATTGACATATCTAAATAACGAGCAAAGTGTAAAAAACTAAATAGTGAAGTAATAAACCATAAAACTTTATTAAGACAAAGTTAGAGCGAAATTTAATAAAATGGACATTTAGAAATTAAAAGAACGATAAGGGGCCTTCAGGCAAGTCAAGTCAAGCCGTCGCGTGACAAACTTCGACATAAAGACAGGCCAAATAAAATCATAAGACCCAGCAGCTGGAGGGGCAAGTTACGAGCAGGAATACAAACTGTAACGCACGGCGTTGTTCGGAGTCCGAAAAAAAATAATTTATAAGGAGTGCCGGAGGAGACTATGCCGGTTTGCAGCTAGACAAAACAGGCGACGGACCAGGTGGCGGCTACAGAAACTGTTCTATCGTAATTCTTATAACGCCAGTTATAAAGAGGGATTCGGCAATCGGTACTTTCATTTCGCGTAAAATGTAACTCAATCGCTGCAACTTGCCAAGGTGTCACTGTCTTAGAACTCGAAAGCATCCAGGGAGAAAAAAGAAGACATCCGCCTTAACAAGATCCAAGGACCAGGAACCAGGGATGACGGGAAGTGACGACTTGGGCAAGTCATTTTTTTTATGTCAAATTTGAGTTAAAATTTTAATCAATTTTTCAGAAATAACTAAGTTAAATTTTTATCAAAATAACCAATAGATTCACTCTTAGTAAACTTGTTAAAAGATATATTTAAAAAAGTAAAACATTTTTCTAACATCTAATATGTCATATTTGAATTGTGTAAAGTAGTTAAAGTAATGGAATTAAATCAGTTTTCCAAAAGGGAAAAATTTCACATATAACTTATTTAAAGTTCATTTTAAAGTCTCTAGATCAGCTTAATCAAAAAGGAACCAATGAAAGAATAATTAAGTAAATTTTTAGAGTGGTTTCGACTATAAACCTGGTAATTTTCAGTAACACCAAACAAGAAAATATTTAGTAAAAAAGTTTGAATAATTTAGAATATTAAATTTTATAAATAATTCCATGTAATAAATTGTAAATGATTTTGAAATATTTAACTCATTATAAATGTCACAGAATGTTATCATAACACTTAACCTAAATTAATTCAAGATTTAAAATTTATGGAAAGAATCAAAATAAGATATACTGTGAAATTGAAGATAAACTCTTAATTTATGTTTCAAGAAATAAATATGAAATTAATCATATAAATTAAATATATGTAAAAAACTTTTATTTAATTAAATACGTAAGTATATACCTACTATATAAATATATATATATATATATATATATATATATATATATATATATATATATATATATATATATATATATATATTGTTTGCATTATGATAAAAGCAGGAGAAATCAATAAGTTAAAAATTATGTTAAATTTTGTTATTTTCTTGTATCATTAAATATAAGTTAAAAATTATGTTAAATGTTGTTATTTTCTTGTATCATTAAATATAATATATAAATCGTCTTAATTTATTAAAAAATATCCTGTGTTAATAAATAAATAAATAAAAACTTTTAAAGTTTTTCTCAAATATTAAATTAAATGTTGCAGAGTTAAATATCAAGTGTGCTTAAATTCATAATACAGTAAATTAAATTAAATAAAGTCTAATGTTACAACAGGAGAGTTACTCATGAAAGTAAATTATTTTAAATATTTGAGCTATATCAAAAGATAATTGGTTTTTAAATCAAAGCCCAGGGTTGTGTACCACTTGCAGATGCTGGTTAAGTGTAACACAAGAGCCTATAAAAATGTAAAATTAAGCAGGATCATATTTTGCACGGGCCAACCTTGATCACCTGTTAATAATAGCATATGGTAAGTGATAATGTATGTGATGATTGTTAATGCTAATATGTATCTTTTCAGCTGACAAAATCAACTATTCACACTATTAATCAACATTAGGGGTTTTTTAAGAACAAGTCAGGTCGTCCTCTCATTGCAGGCAATCATGTGCATTTTTTATAGTAGGAAGGTGGTTAAGTGCGTTGCGTTGTGCGCGCGGGAGAGCATGTTAGTGACGCCGTAAGGGCGGTTTGTTGCAGTGTGTGTGTTTGTGTGTGTGTTGCCGTGGCAAAACCTTTTGCCCCCTCTCAGGAAGAAATTCCCCAATGTTCACGTTCCACACCCTACCAACAACATGACCACATTTACTTGTTTTTCGCGTAAGCTGTACCTGGTGATGATGGACACTGTAGGGCCGAAAAGCGGCAGTTCAACTGCGGTTAAAATATGATCCCACCCGACTTACCATAGTGAAAGAAATACTTTTTTAAGACAGAATATACAACCCTTTCATAAACAAACGGACAAATACAACATATCCGGTATTTACAAATTAACATGTAATGATTCTCCCAAGTATTATAGCGGCAAAACCGGTAGGCCAATTTATACACGCTTCGAAGAACAAATTACCCAAAACAACCAAACAAACCCAAAATCCAGCTACGCAACACACACACGCTGACATACACACTAATTTAAACATACTCCACACACTACAACAAAGTAAAAAACTAACAACTTTAGAAAAATATGAGATATACAAGCACTACGCAACAGATAAAGAAAACATATTAAACGATCACACACATTTTGAGGCCAACTCCCTTTTCCATTACATAACACAACCAAAATAACCCACCCCTTCCACAGTCAAATCCATCCCGACATCCTTTGTATCTAACGAGTATGCCCCCAGTAGAGGCTTTGCTATGTAAAAGAACGATTGTTTTAAAACGCGTCAGCAAGTAAGCCCTTATTCACTTAGTTAAGTATTTTTAATTATAGTTTTATTTATAATTGAAACAGTATAAATATGAATGTCCGTATTACTATTTTACATGTAAACTTTTATATTTATTAAGCCTCAACACTAGATATGTCTTATGTTGAACTACTATTTTTGTCTGATACTGTTTACACGCTATTTTTTTCTCTTTGATGCACCAGATGGAACTAGAAAAAAAAACACTTTAAATCCTCTAACTTTGTTTTGGTATGATTTAACGATTTTTTCATATCTTTAAATCATCTCAGATTTCTTTTATAATTATTCAAAATTAAATTTTTTTAAATTTTCAATTTCTTATTATACGTTTCCACTTTTTGGCATCTTCCTACAATTGCCGTAAATCCAACCATATAAAGTAAATAATCTGACCAATGAGTCAAAAATACAACTTTGAGTCTGTGGTTCTATGCTCCTGCTCTGCCAGGAAACCAGTTCCTGTACAAGAAAAAAAGCAAATTATAATCATATAACCTTACCAGCACATCTAAAAGCAGGCTTTGTTTTAAAGGGGCCAGTGGGTTAAAGACTTGTGTGAAGAATTAAATACATGAAATTGTTTAATTAAATTAGGCACTAACTGAAAAACTTACATCTTTTATTTTACAATTTCTATTCAACACTTTGACTGAAGATGATAATGGCGTATCATGCAAAGCAGCACCAGCCTTAGGCTTTAGCATTTAGTTGGCCAAGATTTTTGTTGGCGCCCTTGCAAAGACTAAAGTAATTGAAATAGTTTTACCATTATTAACAAGTAATATAAAATATTTTTGTAAAAAGTAAATTCCTAATGAGATCAAGGAAATAAAGTTTTTATCATTGTTTGCTTATTTCCTGTTTGTTTATTTTATTCCTTTCATTCATTTTTAACCTTACGACACTATTTATGTTATTTTGTGGTAACCATAGCAACAGTATAAGATTGTACTATGGAGATTTCGATGATAACCAGTAGGGGGGAAAAAATTCATATATGTCTTTGAGAAATTAATTTCTTGGTATTGGATAGTTGGCGCAGTGCCAAAGCGCGCTAGACTTTGCACATGAAGATTCATAGTTTGAATCCCGATAGCCCCCCGAATTTTTATAACTTAATTATTGAATTAATATTTTTAAAAACTTAATTAACATCAATTATAATTGTCATCCAATATAGGTTAAAAGAAATGTATTTCAGCTTCATTGGATGAATAAAAACATATTTGATCAACAATTGAAAATTTGTATAAGATATACATAAGGAGAGTCTGAGCTAATAGAAGGAATTGAAAAAGTATATTCAACTGCAAAGTTTTTACTAAATAGTTTCAAACTGTTTTAAAAGTTTTATATTTAGTTGAAAAACTTTAGCACAAAAAGAAGATAATAATCATGCTTATAACTTTTATTACATAACCTACAAAGCAAAAATAAATTAAATTTTCATAATTCTGTGTGTAAAAGGCATATTCTGCTTATATCTCATATTTTTTAATCGCTTTTACGCTTATCGATTTGCTCCATAGCAGAACACTTTTACATACTTGTAAAAGGCACCATCTTTCACTATTTCTGAAATGTATTGTTTCAAAACTCTGCTACCCAATAGATAATATCTTTAATGTTATCTTCCACAGTCTCTCAAGAATGGACAGTGAACACTTTTTATTGGGATAATAGAGGTTGAATATTGCAGTTATATGTTACATAATAAAGAATAGTTAACTTGCAAAGTTATGTACATTCTAAAAGGTATGTTTCAAGACACGTTTTAGGAAAAGTACAAATCAAAAATTTATACTTTATGAATTTGCAATATATACAAAAATTGAAGAAAAGAAAATTATATACCTTACTAATTACACTCGTTTTTTAAAATATTAAATTTCTTTGATTATGAAGTTAACCAATTTGAACAATTTTACAATTAATGAATTTGTGGTATAGAAATGAGATATCTACTAGTAAGGTTATTTCATTAATTAAATTTATTATACATATTATGAATCTAAAAATTGGTATTTAAAAAATTTGTTAACACCGCATGGCTTGATCACTTATTTATAATACTATACATTTATAATTGCTGACCACATAGTAAGGATGCCTGCTCTAAACAGAGAACAATTCATTCACACTTTCCTCTGATTGTAATAAATCATAAGAGAATTAGGAAGAACGCACATTATAAAGGACTTGTGGTTTCCTGATTTACCAAACATTAATGGTAGCTGTTGTCTTCCTGCAGCATTACCGTGGGCCAAAACTGTAAGACACTGCTTGTTCATTTGAAAACCTAGTACAGAAGATTCCTTATGAGAAGCTAGATATGTTTATTTTTAGCCTCCCTGCTGTTTGAAAATAATGGTTAAATATAAAAACCCCTCCACCTCACTCTATAACACCTTGATACCGACATATCATGTTGTACAGCATATACAACATTAATAAAAGTCAAGTAACAAGTGATTATTAAGACAAGAACGGAAACTGTTCAAACAAAATAATAACTGTACATATACCATAATAAAACAAAATTATAGTTTTGTAGACGCTAATAGTTAAAGTGTAACTTTTAAAAAAAAGGTAACTAAATAAAAAAAAATAATTACAACTATATTTTACACTTCGATAGCATTTGCAATCTGCATTCTTGACTAATCTAAATTATTGCTGAAGTTTCAAGTTACTGACTATCTCTTGGTTATAGAGAAATAATTGAATACAGGCATGACGAGTAAAAGTTATATTACACATGGAATTGGCAAACCTAATTGTTTTAAATAGACACAATAAAAAATTAATGAATAAAAACAATAGTTATACATAAAAAGTTTTAAATTAAATTTAGGTAGTTTTTACAAATAACCAGAAACGTATTCACAAATTTTAATGGTAACAATTTTTATTAACAACAATTAATATTATTAACAACTTTTTTTAACAGATAACAATTTTTATTAAACCTCGAAAAAGGTATTTAACACAAATAATATTTAAAACCTCTACTAGAAACAACATTTATGAAGATGTTGAATTGTTGATTGTGAGCTCTATTCAAAATCATTCACGCGAATTCTTGCTCTAATCACAACTTCCAATGTTGCTGGCAGTGAATGAAACTCTGACTCAAGTAGTTTGTAGTTAGAACAAATTACATCCAAACATAATCTAAAAAAAGCCAAAAACCCACTTGAATTAGATAAATCTACAGAGCACGTTAATTAATTTTATAAAAATGATGGCAAGTTTAAAGAATAACAACCCTTTAGTAACAAACAAAATCTAAGCACAGTAAGATGTTACAAGACTTGACTATAAATATTTACCTTCGTAGCACTCTCATATTTCTTCATGTTGCTGGGTTTCAGAAAATCTACTTTATCAAAATTTTCTTTATGTATGTCCCTCCTTGCACAAGATTTGCCTTGATATATCTTTTTAAAGCACTTGTTTACTGGAGATTTTTCAAATTCATCATCATGAAGAATATGAGAATGATAGAAATGACAGAAAAGTATAATACAAGACATTTATACAAAATCTAGCAGAAACATTAAATAGAAATTTCAATAAATATCTATATTCTTTTCATAATATTATTTTAAATAGTTAAAAGGCAATCATTACTCGTTTAGAGGATTAGCCTTTTCATTTGTATATTACAATGAAAATAGAAAGCCTAAACTTTTGGTTATTACATTTACAAAACTGACCTTAATTACATTTACAGATTAAGCTTACTGTATAATGGTTAAACTATTTTGTTACAATACAATTAAATTGCAATAGAGTCCAATCCTGGTAATCCGAAATAATATATGTACAAACATTTCGGATTATTGGATTTTTCGGATTATCGGAATGTACGTGTACTACATATAACCGTGTTAGAGAGGCACCAAATTCCATGTCTCTTTTTGAAATTGTCAAGCCAATGATCACTGGCTTTAAACTCTTCCTTGTTGGAATAGAGCTTAAGAAAAAAAAATGGGGTTGTTTCAGGATCGTGCTTGCAGAAACCATGTGTATAGAGCAGTTTATACCATAGCAAATTCACTCACTTTCACTGATTTCAGCACACCTTGTTCCATAGAAGACACTGACAAAAAAAATTGTTTTTTTTGCTTTCTTTATGCCACTGCTTGTTGAATTTTCGATCCAAATCTTCTACTAGTTTTTTTAGCAGGCACCTCGGCATTTTTCTTTTTAGAATGTCTTACTTATCCAACAACGAAAGTGTTTTGTGATTTCTTTTAAGAGAAGAAGAACCCATTATAAAAATTAAAGTTTAACACACTCGATGACAAAACAATTCTACCATCTGCTTGCTCTAAACGTTGAAACTGAACTGCTGCATGGTGACTAATTAAAAGGGATCGATAAACTGATGCCATTGCAAAATAAACAAAACAGCTTTTTTTTCTTTGAACCTCTCTTATAGCCATTTATTTATTTCTCGTTTTGATATTTTTGATAATCGTTTCGGATTAGTGGGAGTTTCTGACTACCGGAATTCGGATCACAAAGATTGGACTGTATTTGCCAGCTGAGTAAAATAGCATATTTTACCTGTAGAGTGACTTTGGTTTAAAATACAGTATAAGTAGTTCATCTGCATGATCCTAAAAACAAATAAATTTATTGAGAAATGCAATCGTGAAAAAGAAAAAAGCTCAATAACATACTAAAAATCACTATGTCTCGAATTAAGTCAATAGCACTAATATGGAACATTGTTCTAATTATCCCAAATTTGTTAATTAAAAACCTAAAATACAAAAAACTCAACTTTGGAAAATGAATTAAAATAAAAATAACTCTCCCTACATCCTTTACTGCACCAATTACATTTACATTACTCATTTTAAATTGTATTTAAATGATTTCTTTTATGTCAAACTACTTTTGAAATGAATTACAAATGAAACTACTTACAAAAGAAATGGCAGTACTTTGGTTTTAAAAAGTAAATTTTCTCTATAACACTGCTCTAATGTATTTCAGTACATTAGTAATGAGTAAGAAACAAGGGGATTATGATATGGGATATGAACCTGTTCTAGTGTCGGTATTGTAGAGAAAATCATGGTTCATGTTTGGTAGCTATTCTGTTTGGGGGGAATAAAAAAATGTCTACTCACTACCCCATTAAACTAAAATAAATTTGCATCTGATAATTTATTTATTCTGAAACTTCCGGTTTAAAAAAAAAATGTTAATCGTCTTGGAAGAAAATGGTAAACTCATATTGTAGAATTTCAATTCTTTATTGTTTATAGTTTGATATACACTTATTTAGAAATTTTCTAACCTAAACAACCAATTCAAGTAAGAAGTACACTTTATTATATAAAAGTGAAATTTTTCTTCGAGTAAAAATTAAAATTCTGTAATGAATAATTCATTACAGTTGTGATTTTTTTTATTTTCCCACGGGAAAAACATAACATAACTGAAGTACATTCACTACATAAGTAAAGTTAGTATTTATATTCATCAGATATAATCAAGGAATTAAAAATATTTCCATTTAAAATCCTGTTAACAAAATTTATTGTTTTATATATATACAGTATATAAGTTAGTTCTAGTAGAGCTTAAAGCTTATTTAGGAATTGTTGCACTAGATAGGACACTGACAGACTTACC
This sequence comes from Prosapia bicincta, assembly GCA_036971475.1. NCBI lineage: Eukaryota > Metazoa > Arthropoda > Insecta > Hemiptera > Cercopidae > Prosapia > Prosapia bicincta. The sequence continues at coordinate 275,547 of JBAIZL010000058.1, forward strand.
TAATGGCAATAGTCGAAAACTACAATCTCTTGGAAATAAATAAATAGACACATATAAAAACTTATAGAAATATTTCGATTAAAAAGATCTTTATCATTCAAAAAAGAGAAAAAGAAAAGACTGAAGTGAACCACAGATGTGTATAAATATCCAAATGTCACCGATTTATAGTCATGATATAGTGCTATATGTGATTTGTATAAATATTGATTATTTGAAACTAGATATTTATAGTCTGTCAGAAGGAAGGTAAATGGAGTTGTTAAAAATGGTAGAAGTTAAGGGGAAGGTAAAAGGAGTTTTATCTGATGTTGAGGTTAGGAGGCTCTCTAAATTTGGTGTACCACTGGTATGATAACTCCCATCTTCTCAATTCTGAAGGGTTGCAATCAGGGAGAAAGGGCTTTAATTATTTTGGTGTTATAACAATCATTGAAAGATATGATGTTGTGACTAGCAGTGTGTTGAGTGGTTGGCCTGTCTATGTTCATGGTTCCAACGTCATGACTGTGGCCATTCATTCTGATGCTCAGACCATCCGGGGTAAGACCTATGTACTGCGCCGGGCAAAAAATTTAACTGGTATATTACATTTTTGGATGTACAAGTATGATGACCCTGAATCTTGAAGTCCACATTGATTGCTAGGCTATGGAAACTATTTGTTCGGATGTGTATTGGACATGTCTTGCATCTAGGTCTATTGCACGGAAAGGAGCCATGAGGAGGTTTAGGTGGCTATTCAGTACTTGGATCTGGTAATTTTTTATGTACTATAATATTTTTCAAATTAAAAGGTTGTCTGAACCAAATATGTGGTGGATTTGAGAAAAGATCTTTGGTGTGGGTGGAAGCTTGATGAATCTTGATGCCATCCTTTAATATTTTGTTCAGCTTCTGTAGGCCTGGGTGGTAATCTGTAACTAAATACAGTTTGTTGTCTTCCATAGGTGGTCTGGGTTCATCAGATGATTGAGCTAAGCGGATTTGATCTTCAACAAGTTGTTTAGGATATCCTCTTTTTCGGCAAGCTAGTAAGGTCTTTCTTAAGTCAAAATTAAAGAAGAAAAATATAATAAATGCGTTCACACTCAGGCATTATTTTCTAAAGTTTAAGGTTATTAAGAAGTTAAATAGGAGGATCTAGAATAGGTGTGAACCAATAAGAAGTAAGGTCTGCAAGTGGTGGGGGCGGGGTCTAACTGTATATAAAGATGAGCTCAAGGTTTGAGCGAACAGTAGTATTTAAGGTTTTGAGAATGGAGCAGATCGGCACTGTAGACGAAAGACCCTTGCAAGATACAGGATTAATAAAGGTGGATGATATGATCTGTGAACTATCAGGAGAACTAGCTAGAAATAGTCTGGAGTAATGTCATAACTCTAAGCCCTAAAAACCACAGAAAACCAAAATTTTTCCCACATTTTTTTAAAAACTCTCTTTTAATGGTTAGACAGAATAAAAGTTAATTAAAAAGTTTTTGCTTCTTGGAAGCATGCCTACAATGCATTATGCAAGTTAACCCACTAACTATAATAATACTGTAGTACATTATGCTTTCACTCCTAATTCGTAAGAAAATGGGGAGACACAAGATGAATTACAAGTCAGATTAAATTTTAAAAAGCCACCTGCCCTGGTTCTTGGAGTTGAAGAGAAAATCATGTCTCATATGAGAGTTATGAACCAAGGTGTCTAGCTTCTATCCTATTAAAGCCAAATATCATTCGATGGTTATTTAAATATGAAAATTTAGTTGTTCCACGCATTTCTGGGTTAGTGAAAGCAGTGAATTTTTTAACAAAAATGTTTCACCAGAAAATATTAATGTAATTGAAAACTACAGATTTGTTTAGGAGTGACATAAACTATGAAACAGTACTTTCTGTAAAAACTGCAACAGACAAGTTCCTTCTACCGAGAAAAGGGACGTCAACATTTATTAAACTATAATTTATAGAGTACTTAACTAAGTGAATATGTAATTGCTTACTTGCTGCCGCGTTTCAAAACAATCGTTCCTTTTACGAAGCTAACCCTCTGCAAGAACAAGAGTTAGCTTACAGTTAGCTTCATAAAACAAATGTTTTGAAACGCGTCAGCAAGTAAGCAATTACATATTCACTTAGTTAAGTACTATATAAATTATAGTTTAATCAGTGAATTCAAGATGATTACATCAAGCAACTTAATTTATTAAACGTATTTACTATAGCAACATTTTATTGACATTTATTAAACACTAACAAATAACATAGTCATGACATGTATGTGGACAAATTTTGCAACATTTTATGCTTCCAAATATAACTAGGGGAGTTCTAGTGAACAGGTTATGTTTTGAGTTATAATTTCTGGAATTCCAAATACACAATGACTTATTTCTAGTAGAGGCAATTTTTTACATTATTTCTATAACAAATTTTGAAAACATGCAAACTGTTAATTTATTCCTACGTAACACAATATTTTTTTTCTTCTGAAAACATGCCTTCTAAAACCATTAAAATAGAAAAAAAGTTATTAACCAAAACTTATTTATATTGGTTCAAAAAATATAATGATTTTCAACACAAATTGATATTTTACCCTTGTGTTTCTGTACTTTGTTGGAAGATAGTAAATTTTACTTTATGGTCAATATGTATGAAACTAGTGGACATAAATATTGTATTAACAATTATAATTTATTTTACATCCTCATGTATGTGTCTGTATTGAACAATTATTCTCACACACAAAAAATCAAAATCCTACAACTTTATAAAACATTAGCCTTTAGCATGCATATCACAGGATTTCTCAAATAAGCCAAATTTTTGGCAAACGTGTATAACAAGATATTTTGCTTTTAAAAGTTCTGATATTTGTGTCTTATTAAATTACCAAAAAATTTCTATATTTTTACAAATACATATATCTAGGGACCTAGCCAGCTTTGACCTGAACAGGACCTTTGTGACTCAGAAATACCTACACCGGTTCAATCTGGTTGAGTCAACACTGTGTGAGCTGTGCAGGGATGGGGATGAAGATATAGCACACAGTTACCCCATCCTGGCAAGAGACATTCTGAGAATGGAGGCCTTAAAGGTATCAACAGTCTTGATGCAAACGAGATATTGAACTCTAACCTCAATGGCGTAATATGGAAATTGAGCTATCAGCTGTTTGTGAAGCTGGGCACCCAAAGGAAGAGACAGTGGAAACAAGAATCTCATAAAAATTTCAATTAGAGTGCTAGATAGTATTGAAATGGTATATGCTTTAGACACTTACACTAGATTTATCATATGTAACTTCTTACTATTTGTCAAAGGTCATTATCATAGCAACAGGCAGTCTTTATGGAGTCTGTACAAGCACATTTGACATGAATTCTCTCCAAATCACTCCGAGAATCACCTAAGTGTGATGTGATTTTGTTTTTGTATTCTATGTGTTCAGTTACTTGTTTTTTAAACACTTTTTATGGTTGTAAGACTAGTGTATCTACGCCATATTACACCCAAGGCAAATGCTTCAAATTTAAAGTGATCTATAATTTATTTTTATACACTAATTCCACACTAGCAGTAAATAGACTATTTTATATGTAACACACTAGATATTAATACAGTACAACTTGTTCAAAGTGAAATCACAAGGGGCCGAAAATATTTTCCGAATTGGACACGTTTCCACATCAATAAAATGCCATTTTTTAAAGTCATAAGTACTGTAATAATTTTAATTATTAGAAGTATAGGAGTATTACATACTTTTTTATGAGAGAAGCTGTTGGTTCTGGAAAGAATATGGTACAGTATTTACTTTTAATAGACTAAATCACTACACTACACTTTCACAAAATTACCCAAGCACAAATAAATTATAACCTGTTATTTTTACATGAAAGTCGCCCTAGTTCATATTATTCTGATTACTTCCAGAAGTCTAACAGAGAAACTTGTCTTCACTTTTTAGTTACCATATCGCTTGGATAAAGCCCTTTACAGAATAAAATACTTTAAGAAGACAGGAAGAGTTAGAATCAGTACCAAACTGCCATGATAGCAGTTTCTCTGCTATGCTTTGTAGGGCCTCTTAATGAGTACTAATCTTTGGACCTCCAATACTCTGCCTGCTTCCTCTTCGACCCCATCTTCTTCTTCCTCTTACTCTTTGTTTTCGAAAGTTCTGATGGCTAAAGTATCTGCAGTTAATTTAAAGTTATGATGTGTGGCAGCATTGTCATTGCCGCGAAGTCATTAGATTACACGGCATGTTTTTGTCTCTAAAAAAATTAGATATTGTCTTTTCATTTCCACTAACTTTTCTAACGTCGTATGTATCAACAATTTCACCAAACCCTGCTTTAACAAAACACTTTGTTACTGTTACATTTTTAATTTGTTTGACACCCAATTTACAGCATCCAGAATTAACACAGAACTTGTTAAATCATTAAAGCTATCAGCTTCTATATTTAAAATCAAAAATTGCAATAAATAGCGATTGTAGTACGAATTAAATGTGAAAATAATACTCATATCCATAGGCTGCAGTTCTCTTGTGGTATTAGGCGAGAACTAAGCCAGTTTTACATTTGAAAGCGTGGGTGGTGGGCATTGTCTAGAAAAAAAATATCGTTTTGTTTGCCTTTTTTTCATTTTATCACTGAACCTGTTCAAACATTCTTCCATTGTAGCAGCATGCATCCAAGCCTCCTTATTGTTTTGCCAAATAACTGATGCATTTTCAGTTTTTAAGTTGTTCAAACACTGTGGTTTTGCCGCCTTTCCAATAACATCAGGCTTCGTCATATTTCCTGCTAAATTCCTGCATTTTACCACACTTGAACCACTCCATTATTTGACGTGCCTATAATTCATCTTTTTCTTTCCCTTCAATTACTTTCACTTCACGAGTACAGTTGTGAACACAAAGAATACAGTTACGAGCAGGTAAACAAAATTGATTGTGGTTTCCTTGCATAAGGGGAATGACTGTACAAATATGCAGACATTGTTTCTAGGAACTGAGGACAATTCGACCATTCATTTGATCATGCACCCACCCTCTCTCTTCCATTCTATTACAAATTACTACAAAGAGGCTGGCCTTTTAAATTCCATATTATACATGTTTTTTTTAAAAGTTCCACGAGTTTTCCTTTCCATTTCCGCATTAAACAAATTCCGCTTTATACCGAATGAACAGCAATAATGCCTATTGTAATTTTCTCAGGATCAGAAAAGTTTTCCATATTGTAAAAGATTCCACCTTATTCACATTCCACTTTGAACAAGTTTTACTATATACAAACTGGGGTAAGTTTTAAAACAAAACTTTTTATGCAAAAAAATGAACAAGTTAAACCAAACCAATCCAAATATCTACCAAACTAAAATTATCTTCACAATTAAATACTTTGAGTTTAAGTGTAGTTTCATAAAATGGTTGAGTTAGGCCTGAGTGAAGAACCAATCCTTTATCTTTAAGAGTGAAAGAGAGGACACAAGCAGAATGCCAACATCGAGGCTCTCCATGGTCGTAAGCCAACTCATGTTCTTGCCAAAATACACTGCCATTAGTAATGTTCAAAATCCAACAATCATCTAATGATCATAAATCAATCATTTTATATAAAAATAAACTTTCAATACTTGTGTATAATAATAGTTTATTATTATAATATAGTTACTACACCCATAAATCTAATAATCTAGAGGGAGAATTAAGAGGCTGCCAAGGGAAACATATGTTTTTACTTACATATATAATTTATGTTAAGTTCATAAATATCTTTGTTAATAATAACAATACTTTATTTTTAAATCAAGCCTAATTACAATAAAAAATAATATTTCTCATTCATGAGATTAAATTAAAATATTTTGCAGTCCTTAGTGTCATGGGAGGCAAATTCTTTAATATTAACCTCTAAACAACTGTCTATTATGTATGGAGCAAAATATTTAATACAAGGAACATTTTAATAAGTATCCTACATATTAAAATAGTTTAAGGTGATGGCATCCAAAATTCAAAAAGTTCTATACTTTAACCAAACAGAGCTTCAGACCACGTGTTGAAAGAGTTTACAGGTCAAACTCTTTAAATCTAAATTCCAAAGTTTACAGGTTATTGGATTTTACATAAGAAACTAAGGTTTTCTTGCAGTTTTTGTGTTGTATATCTTGATGTTTTTCTATAATTACACTTTTTTGTATTAACTTGGCCAAAGAAACCACTACTTCTGATTTTGTCAGCAGACGCGTTTCACACTAGGTCAGCGCATTATTCAATGCTGTAAGTGAAGGACAAGACTGTTACTCAGGAGTGTTGTGTTGGTCTGAGTCTATGGTGTATTGGTGTTTTTTGGTATGTTATTGTTCATAGAGTAGTTGTTAATAATGTGTTCAAACATATTATTTGATTGTGAGTGTTTTAGAATTTGTTGTGGATAGTATATTCTGAAAGACAAAACACACTCACAATCAAATACTATAATTTAACACATAATTAACAACTACTTTATGATCAATAACACACCACAAAAGCCCAATACACTAAAGACTCACGCCAACACAACACACCTGAGCAACAGTCTTGTCCGTGACTCATGGCATTGAATAATGCGTCTACCTAGTGAGAAATACGTCTGCTAAAAAAATCAGTAAGTAGTGGTTTTTATGCCAAGTAAATACCAAAAAGTGTAACTCGAGTTTCGAGCTCATGAGGAATTGATTAATAGCTGAGTTGCTTGTAATGTGAAAATTTTTATTACAAAACTGCTTGTAATATGAAAAGCTCTATTACAATAATTAAAATGTTTACAAGTATGTAAACAGGAAAAAATTTAGGCAATTTTTCTATAATTTAAATATTTTTTACAACCTAAAAGGATTTAAAATCTTTTTTAGCTATGATAGATTTGGAAACATTTGCCTGCTTGTAGCATGGGGTTAGATACAAAAGTTTTACACTTGTAACAACAGTATAAGAAATGTCTAAATACAACATATATTAAACATACAGTATGAAATAACATAGGTACAGCATTTTTGGGGTTTTATATACAACTTCAGTATGATATAAGGATTTCAAAACCTGTAAATACAAGTTATAACACATTTGCTATAACAAATTCACTATACATATTTGCTGAAATTCTGACTTATCGAAATATCCCATATTATGTGTGATGAGGGGAAATGCTAAGTGCAAATAACCATAAAATAAAGATAAGTGTTTAATTTTCATTTTTTTCTAGTTTCTAAATTATTTTGACTGTTTAAACCACAGACAAAATTGTTTATATTTTTCTTCTTCAGATATATTGTACAAAATAAACATAACATTCATACCAAAATTCACTAATACAATCAATATTATAATACTAATTTACAGTAATCTATGCAACAAACAAAAGGTGATTGTTACTATATTCAAAATTAAAAATTGTTATGCCCTTGAGCAGTGTACTCAAGGAAATTGATTAGTCATTGACCTGAGTATTACATGTATTTTGTATTTTGGGAAATTTTTTGATCAAGTTGTTTTTTGCAGAATCATTCTGTTATACATGGAGCTCATTAAATCGAACTACTGGATGGTTGTATTGTAGAAACTCTAATGGAATCATAAAATTTCATTTAATAATATGAAAGTTTTCAGCTGTAAAACTTATTGAAGGATCTTACTTTAGTTTCTTCCGATTGCCATAAAAAAATTTGCTTGTAATTAAACTCTTTAATAATTTCTGAAAATAAAAAATAATTATTATTAGTGAAATATGTATAATAAATTGTTAGTAGACTCACTTTTCGTGAGGCAGTGGCAAGAATTGAGCGCTTCAACCCACCATGGATACACAGTTTGTCTGTCAAAGGACAGAATACAGACTTATGCCATAATAATGGTGGACAGTTCTTCATAGTTTTCATGTGCCATTTTACATTTGTTTTGCAGGGTTCCACATACATTATCCAGCAATCATCTAATAAGCGAGATTTGTTTTAATTTTTAAACATACTCTGATTTAGGTTATAGGAATATGTACTAAAAAATTGTAATAATTATTCATTTCAAATTTTCTTTATCAAATAAATACTCTATGGTATCCAACCACCAAGCTACAATAGCAACAACAAAAACCTTACACACAAAGTAAACCTTCATCTAATTAATGTTTATCATAAATTTCCATGAGATAGATTAGTACATTTTTAAATTATACCAGCTTTAACAATTGGACAATGACAGTTCCAAAGCAAGAAGCCAGATTTATATGGCAGATTTGGTTATTTTGGTTTTAATAATTGAATTTAAATGTCTGATCGTGTTGTTCAACACTGATTTGGTTCAATATTACGAATAGGGTATGGAACATTAAGGAGTGTTGTAGGATTAACACATTCAGCACGGAGGCCATATTGGAAATCTCATCAACTACTGGCTGTTTTTTTCTTAACTTCCACATTTGACGGCATTGTCTTATGTGAAAATCTATATTTAAATGCTTAGTTATAAACGGTAAAAATGGTAAAGAAAATCTAAACACTGTATTTATTTGTGAAAATCAGGAGCGTGCCAGTGCGCTTGTCCCTGGAAGTGGAATCATTAAAATAGTATGTAGGCTACATTGCTTGTTGTTGCATCTAATTATCATGTCCATTATTTTCATCTCAATAATTTTATCTCTACCATATATACGATTATTGGGGATATCAATGCAGTATATTAGACATTAATATATGGATTTATTTTTTGGATTACAATAAAAAAGAAAAGAAATTTATATAAAATATTTACTAATATAAATGATAAGATAATATACAACAAATATTAAAGCTCAATCAAAAAGAGAGAAAAAATATATACATGAAAATGTAATATACCTACCACTAAAATATACTACATACTCAAACTATCCACTTAACTTTTAACTCAGAATGTTGGTTTCTGCTTCTGTCATGTGTTCCACAAAGCGATAGATATCGATAATGTAAACACAGCCATAGATAATGCTTGTCACATCCTAGACTATTTATAGCTGAGATAGCTGACAGTTGTTTACTACAATCTTATGATGACACACTAGGTTTTCGGGTGTCCAAGCATTTTGTCATTGACTCTTATTTACAGTAGTCGGTTTCCACCTCGAATCGGTTAATTCACTCTAACAGACAATTATCGTTTATTCTTGCATTAGTTCAGAAAGCTTAGTTTGTTTTTATGATCATTGTTTTTACCGGATATTGTGCCCCATTAAGTGATTAAAACTAAACCAACTTTAAAATATAAAGATAAAACCAAATTATACGAGTGCTAATCAGAAAGTAAGGAACTTTTTTGAATAAAAAAAATAATAAGTACAATAAAAAATTGTTATTATATACATCTGAAAGAGCAACTAAAATACTACTTTTCTACTTAGTCATCAAACAAATTGAGACACTTATTGTAGCTTTGAAATTCCTTTATCGTAGAAGTCTGCTGCCTGCGATCTCAGCCACTCAGTGACGTGCACCTTGACCTCCGCATCGCCATCAAAGCACTGTGTTGCTAGCCAGGTCTTCATTTTTGGAAACAAGTGAAAATCGCTTGGTGCAAGGTCAGAACTATAAGGCAGATGAGGAAAAACCTCCCATTTGAATGAGTCAAGGAGTTCTTTGGTGCGGTTTGCTGTGTGAGGTCGAGCATTGTCATGCACAAACAAAATTTTTGACGTTAATTTCCCTCGGCGCTCGTTTTGAACTGCTCTCCTAAGGTTGTGCAAAGTTTCACAGTACCGATCAGAGTTTATTGTTGCACCACATTCAAATAAGTCAATAAGAAGCACACCCAAAAAAGTGTCGCCATAATCTTCCTTGCTGACAACGTTTGCAAACATTTTCTTGGTTTTTTGGGGGAGCTTGTGTGCCCCCACTCCATGGACTGTAATTTCGTTTTGCAATTAACGTGTTTACCCATGTCTCATCACCAGTTACGATGCAATCCAGCAGTGAATCACCATGTCTGTCGTAAGCATCTAGAAATGTCAAACTTGTCTCCATTCGCTGACCTTGATGGTGGTCAGTGAGCATCTTGCACAAAATTTGTGGTAGCCTAACCTTTGTGTGACAACTTCAAACAACAAAGTCCGTGAAACTTGTGGGAAACAAAGCGAAAGCTCTGTTATCGTGAATCGGCGGTTTTTTGTGAACCTTTTCATCAACTTTAGTCAACCTCAGTCACAATGCAAATCGGGCGTCCGCTCTTCGCTTCATCATGAACGTCAGTTCGGCCATTTTTAAACTGAATGCACCATTTTCGCACAGAACTTTCATTCATTAAGTTGTTTCAAAAAACAGACAACGCAGAAATATTCCCGTTGTTACAGCTGGACGCCGAACGAGCACGCACCAAAATGTACAAGATCAGCGCTCGCCTAGCGGCATCAGACAGAAACGTACCTTACTTTCTGAATAGCCCTAGTATCTGTTCATGAAGCATTGTTGAAGCATTGTTGAATGCAAAGGAGAAGCTTTTCAGGACAGTAAAAAGATGTTTCAGTTTTATGTAAATAAACCCTACACCTCTTCCGAGTTTTCCTATTTGATGCTTCAGAGGCTGGGAAAATTGCAGGAAAATGGTCAGTTACGTATGTCTGTGGGGTCGCTTGAGAGGTCGGCTAGAAGAAGCGAACCAATATTCGAATCTCAAAAAGTTAACTTGGGATGGCCTGATTTCAAAATGACTAAGGCACAATATTCTCAAAACTGTTCTGAAGCATTGACGTAAAAATCAAACCTTTTCCCAAACACTTATCAAAACTAGAGGAGTTTTAACTAGACTGGGAATGAGCATGCTCACCGTCTCTCAGAAGGGAATAGGGGAGCGCACCGGCACACTCTTAATGCCTCGCAAGGGAACCCAGAGCATGTCGGTATGCTAGCCGTGCTGAACATGTTAAGTAACAGAATAGGAATAAACCCTTATCTATAATGTTAATTCAGTCATCATACCACAATCTTAGGCTCTTGTGTCTAACTAAAAGCAAGAAACCGACCTATCAAACTATAAAGATAGAATAATTTCCCTCTCAACCAAATAATAAGTCTTTAATAATAAGGTGTTTAAAAATTCATACTCTATGCCAAATTTTCTGTTGTAGCTACCGGAACTAGCTCTAAGCTTTATTATTACTTTCAATCCTGACTTTCCAACAAAAAAAATGTAAACAGGAGAGTAAGATATTCTTGTATCCTTTGCCTAGAAAAAGTATTTATTTTTTCTTTAAAAAAATACATGATTTTTTTAATGTATTTTAAAGTAATTAAGTTATATAATGTGTTCCCTTTAAACCAACTTTAAATGTTCTTCACATAAAATATTGTTCATACATTTTTATAAAAACTCTTAAATTGGGAAAGAAAAATGTTTTTTAAACATGAGTTTTATTCTAGAGTAAAATATTTTCATTCAAAAAGATGATGCAAAAGAATATTTGTCCATTATATTTATTATTACAAATTTGGCATTTAACACTAAATTATTGCAATTTCTCAGTCCAGTGAACAATGCTTTGAAGTATAAACTGTGTATTTCAGTAAATAATAGGATAAGTCGTTTTTAATTACCTTCACTTCAAATATGGGTTTAACCCTTTGATTAGCAATATGTGCCTGCCCTGAAATGCCCCTGGGAGAAACATATTTTGGAAAGATTTTTACACTTTTACTTTTTTATAATGTTTTTCTTTATTTCTCTCTAATTTTGTTAATTGTAGTAATATTTATCCACCTCTCCTATGGGCTGCATGACCTTGACGTGGTGGAGAGGCTTAATCCGGGCGTGGGGGGACGGGTGGAGCGGAGCTGTACGTATGTGGCTCCCTATAAACGGGAAGTCCAGGCAATTGTGTGAGTACATGAAGGCGGCTCAAAAAAAAAGGGGCCAGTCCTAGCACTTGAAGGGTTGTTATCTGCCCGGCTCTCGCCCTGCCCTTCCCTTGCGGGCAGCAACCAAGAAGCACCCCTCATCCAGGTTGGTGGTCTGGATGGGCACTTACACCCCCGATCGGAAGGTGTTATGCGATCCGTGCCGATGTAGATTCGTGGCCCTCAGGGTAAGGAGGGTCTTTAACGGAGCCTCAGGGGCACCTGGCGCCACCCCTGAGCACTAAAGTCGCCTTACCGCCGTAAGCGGGGCTCTGCGGCGGCGGACCTTTATTTCCCTAGCTGCTCGTGGGAACACACATGGCAGAGATAGAAAAAATAAATTTAACTGGTCAGGGCTTAGAACCTACTGACAAATCTGTTCCTATGGAGGTGGCTCCGGCCCCCGTAGAGACAGATGGTAATCCAGTTGCGATGGCAACAGGAAGAATGAGTGGGGTACAAAGGAGGAAAGCACTCTGGCTTTCCTACCATGATGAAGCAAAGAAGGCGGAGGCGGAGGACAGAGAACCACCGCCACCCCCTTTGAGGAAACACCGGTCCGGGCAGCGGAAGGGTTTGACGGAGGCTGGGGCTAGAACCCGCCCTGTCGTCCCGGAAGCCAGTGGATCAGGTAGGACTTTAGTACGACAAAAGAGAGAGAGGAAAAGGAAGGAAAGGAGTACTTCTAATCCTACTCCAGAGTCGGAGGTCAAGAGGTCTAGGCCTGCTGGGTCGGGAGGGCCGTCTTTCTCATCGATCTCTGCCAACCTACCGAGGGTTCTTGTGACCTTTGGGGATAGTGTAGGCGTGAGGATGGAGATGGCGGCGTTCGACCACCTTAAGGGCACCGTCATGGACCGGATTCTGGACACTCCTAGTGGAGGTTTTGTTCCGCGGTTCAGAGACACTCACCTAAAGGATGGAGTCGCAGCATTTATTTGTGCTGAGGAATTGGCAAAATGGCTGAGAGAAGTGGTACCGTCAGTTAAGCTCGAGGACGGGACTCAGGCAAGGCTAGTCCTGCCTGATGAACTGATCAAAAGGGTGAAAGTGACGGTGCTAGTACCACCACCAAAAAGGGAGGCCACTCAGCTGGTCAAGTTCATCGGAATGCAAAACCCAGAAATTGACACTTCGAAGTGGAAGATCCTACAGTGCATTGAGCGGGGACCTGCAAGCCTCCTCTGCCTAGGATTGGCTGAGGCATCGGCCAGACTATGAAAGGCAAGAGATGGGAAAGCCTTCCTGGGGACTGCAGAGGTCACTTTTAAGTGGAACTCTAAGGACCTGGAAGAGAAGAGCGAGAGAGAGAATCAGGAGAAGGCGTAGGGGTCAGTTGGAGATGGCTGACCCTTGAGCAATGATCCTGCAAATCAACTTGCATCACAGTAAAAGCGCCTAGGTGGTCCTAACCAGGTGCTTAATTGTGAGGCACACATTACCAGCGCTTGTGCTTGTGCAAGAACCGTGGCTGGTCAGGAACCGTATAAGGGGTCTGACTGCAGCTGGGCGCACCTAAGCAAGTGGGGAACATGAGGGGTACAGAGCATGTGTGATAGTCAGAGGACTAGAAGCCACGCTGATTCAAGAATTCTCAACTAAAGACCTTGCGGTGGTTAGAATTTGAGGCAAGAGCGAGGTAAGTGGGAGCAGGGAGTTCATCGTGGCCTCCACTTACTGCGCCCACAATAGATAATCGCCCCCTGCAGAATTACGTAAGTTAGTTCGGTACTGCAGGGAGAGGAATATAGGAATCTTAGTGGGCTGTTATGCCAATGCTCATAATGAGGTGTGGGGCAGCACAGACACAAATGAGCGAGGTGAGGAGCTCCTAGCCTTCTTGATTGAAGAAAACCTTGTGGTTTTAAACACAGGTGCCGAGCCAACATTTGTCACTTCAAACAGAATGGAGGTTCTAGATATCACCTTCTGTAATAGACAAATGGTAAGGTGGGTGCATGACTGGCAGGTTTCGGATGAGCCCTCCATGTCTGATCACCGGATCATCACTGCTACGATGAGGGGAGTTGTCCCCCATGTGGTGTGGTTTAGGAACCCGAGAAGGACAAACTGGGAAGGTTTTAAGTCCTCGGTGAGGAGGCGGATGTCTGACTTCCGTGGTAAATATGGTACATCAAACGAACTGGAAAATACTGAGGCCTATATCAGGACTGCAATTTCCACGTCGTTTGAGGAAAATTGCCCTCTCTCGCGGATAAACACTGGGAGTGGTAAGCTTAAGTGGAACAGCGAGTTAGAGGCAAGACGGAAAGAGACTAGAAGGCTCTTTAATAGGGTAAAGAAGAAGAAAACGGCGGAGACCTGGCAGGCATATAAAGACAGCCAGGGTCTCTATAAAAATCTTATTAAAGAGGTTAAACGTGCTTCTTGGGAAAAGTGGTGCTCAGAGACAAGCACACTGAGTGACACTGCTAGACTGTTTAAGGTGTTAGCAGGTGGACCGAGGGGAGAGCTTAAGTTTGTCAAGAAGACTGATGGTAGCTTTACTGACACCCCGGAGGAAACACTGCGTCTGCTTATGAGGAACAGTTTTCCCGATATTAGACCGGTAGGAGACGGTGCTCAAAACCTCCGACATACTGGGCTAAGGACGGACTGGAATATTGCTGGGCAGGTGATCTCAGCGCAAAAGGTGAGAGAGGCGATTCTGTCTTTTGAGCCTTTTAAAGCGCCTGGATTAGATAATATTACTCCAACACTACTACAAAATTGCTTGGAGGAAATAATAGGGCCACTGACAGGATTACTCAGAGGCTGTGTTGCCTTGGGTTACACGCCCGGGCAGTGGCTCAAAACGAAGGTTATTTTTATCCCCAAACCGGGGAGGAAAGGTTACACAGAGGTAAAGGACTTCAGACCTATCAGCCTCACATCTTTCTTGTTAAAGACATTGGAAAGGCTGGTGGACCACTATTTGAAGGAGGGACCTTTGAAGCAGTATCCGCTTCATCAGGACCAACACGCCTACCGAACTGGTAGGTCAGTGGAGACTGCGCTGTTGTCGGTCGTAGACTTTATTAAGGGTCAGATCAAAAACAAGGGGATATGTATTGGGGCTTTTCTTGATGTGGAGGGTGCTTTTAATAGTACCTCTAGACTGGCCATCAAGAGAGCAGCTATGGATCATGGGATTTCTGATGGAATTATAAATTGGATTATGAGTTCCTTGGAAAACCGGATAAGTACTGCATCCTGGATGGGGTGCACGATAAATGGGATGGTCTCGGAGGGCTGCCCGCAGGGTGGAGTGTTATCCCCTTTGCTGTGGAGCCTTGTCGTGGACGGCCTACTAAGGACACTCAGTGGAATGGGTGTCAAGGTGGTAGGATATGCGGATGACATAGCTATCCTTGTTAGGGGACCATTTGAAGAGGTCCTCAAAGACCTGCTTCAAGAGGCACTCAAGGTAACAGAAGCATGGTGCAGGGAGAATGCACTATGCATTCAAGGAGAGAAATCTGTGGCACTCATCTTCACTAGGCGATATAAAACTAAATCGCTGGAGATGATGGAAGTTGGTAATACCAAAATAAGCTACGTTGAGAGCGCTAAATATCCGGGAGTTATTCTGGATAGGAAGCTACTCTGGCGTGAGCATTTGGAGGATAAATGCAAAAAAGTCATAGCTACGTTCTGGTAATGCAGGGGAGCAATAGGCACGAGATGAGGTTTGGGTCCACGTCAGATGAACTGGATTTATTCCGCCATTGTGGAGCCGAGGTTGGTCTTTGCTTCTATCGTCTGGTGGGACAGGGCACAGAAAGAAACAAGTAAAAGAATGCTGGACGCGCGCAGGGGCTCTTCCTTAGAGGCATAACAGCTACAAGGAGAAGCACACCATGTGCGGCCATGAGGGTTATGTTGGGTTTTCCATCCTTGAGTCTTCAAATTAGGATGGAGGCAATGAAAACTGCATACCGGCTAAGCTGTACCGGGCAGTGGAAGACAAGTAGCAAACTTCATAAACAGCTATTTGGGGATTCACTGAAGGAGCTCTGGATAGAACCTCAGGGTAAGATACTGTCTCTTAAGAAGGAAAAAGGAAACTACAAAATCCTTATTCCTGCAAGAGAGGCATGGGCGGAGTATAGACCCAGACATGGTAAAATCTGGTTCACCGATGGGTCCAAGATGAAGGAAGGAGTGGGAGCAGGATTTAGTGGACCGAGACACCAAGACAGATTTTGTCATCACCTGGAGGACTACAACTCTGTCTTCCAGGGGGAGGTGCTTGCGATCAAACTATGTGCTGAGGAAATAATAGGGTCTGGCAGGAGGGGCAAGACCATCTGGATTTGCTCGGCCTTACCTTTAGGTAAGGCTAGTACTCTAGGTTGGTGGCTGAGACTATGGCTTCTCTAGCAGAGCTGAGTAAGTATAATTCACTCAACCTAACCTGGATTCCAGGACATTCTGGCTGGATAGGGAATGAGAGAGCTGACGCCTTAGCAAAACAAGGGTGTATAACCCAAGGACCGTTGCTGAGGGCAGTGGGCATGCCGCCTCAGGAGGGGCGCAAGAGGATCACGGCACATATAGACAGGTTGTGCAGGGAAGAATGGAATGTAACCTTGGGGTGTAACAAATCCAAGGTACTGTGGGGTTACTCAGGAGATTTGTGGGGCAAAGAACTACTCTCCTTAAGTAGACATCAACTCAGAGCTACTGTAGAGCTGGTTACAGGCCATGGGAATCTGAGGGGGTTCCAATACAAAACTGGAAAATCTAGGTCCCCTGTGTGCAAGAGATACGACGAGGACCAAGAGGAAAGCCCAATCCATGTACTCTGTGAGTGTCATGCTTTGGGAGCTACAAGGAGAAAGTGGTTTGGCTGGCAGGTATGTACACCAGAGGATATCAGAAGATCTAGCATCAGGTGGGTACTTGATTTCTGCAAAGAGGTAGGTATCCACTAAGCTAGTCCTGTGGTAGGGATGGGAAGAGAGTACAAAGGCTACAGCTAAGTGCTCTACACCGATAAGGTCCCTCCGAGTTTTAGTAATAAAAAAATAAATAAATAATATTTATCCATATTTTTTTTTTATTTACTTATTTCCTCATGTTAAACCAACTTTATCTTATGCTTAGTGACAATTTCTTTGCTAAAAATTATCTGTTAATCTTTTTTTTTGTAAAATACTTATTCATTGTAAAATATTGTACGGACTTTGAAACGATCCGTAAACACGTGGGAAAAACTGTGGACTTTTTATACAAAAGAATTTCATTATTCAATTGCCTATTCATTTTAAAATACAGCAAAAACTTCAAAACGATTTGTAAATACTTGGGAAACCCCATAGACTTTTTACACGAGAGAATTTCTTCATTATTCAATCCCCTATTCAACGCAGAATACAGCACAAACTTCGAAAGGATCTGTAAATATGAGGGAAAACCAATATATTTAGGACACAAAAGAATGGTGACTAAGTACTATGTAGTAATTTATTGTCGAGATAGTTGAAAATATTTAACCTAGAATACAGCACAATACACACAGAAAAATCGAAAAATTTACGGCAATGCTAATCTGAGAGAAATGGTAGAACGTACATACGGGAATGCTCCCACTGGCCGTTGCTCGATCTCACGTACTGGTATGTAAATGCTAATCAAAGGGTCAAATAAAGTGAAATATAAGTATACCAAGTTAAACAATAAAATATATTCAGTTAATGAAATAAAACTGGAATTTAGAAGAGATTATAGGAGTGATAATATTGTTGATTACAGTATTTGAATGACAACAACCACATATGAAAAACCAATTTTGTAACAACTTCTCAAAATTATGTTGTTGCTTTTTTTAATAAAACATCAAAACCAATATAGCAGCATCCACTCCTACTTTATGTATTCACCACAACTGATTCTTGTAAATAAAAAGCAATACTTATAAAAAACTGAAATTTTCACTATTCAGTATTCCTATGTATTCAGTATAAACAAATAAACACTGTAATGAATGCAGTTCTCAACTACATATTTTTAAAATATTAAATTTTAATCATTAAAAAGCTCTGAAAGGCAAATAATTGGCAACTTTGTACCGACCAAATATTAAAATGAAAAATACTCACTAAGCACAGAGTTGTGTTGGCTCAAGCCTCCATACAGAACTGCCTGATTTGGGGAAATAAAGGTGAAGGAATGCCAAGTCCTTCCTTCAGGTACTTTCTCATTATCTTTCTGTGCTACTGTCAAACTGAAATTATTTTTAATTTATAAGAATGTTTTATACTAACAAGTTATTTTATCTTGCAACATTTTGTGCTAGAAAAATTGCAGCAAAATACTTTTTAAAAGTATTTATTATTAAGTCTGTTTATCAAATTATTAAAATATCTTTTTGAATTATTAAATAAAGTTAATAAATTTTTAATTCAGAAGATTTAGGTTGAAAACTTAGTCTGAATCTATAGGTTGAATCTTAAACAAAGAATGTTTAAAGTTTAGAATGTTAATATCAAAGTGATTTACAAAGTGATTTATCAAAGTGTCTTGATTGAGATATGTATAAAACTAAAAGATAATTAAAATCATAAATAATTATACTTTCTTTTGAAGACAAATAATATTACCCATTTTTAACTTTCGCCCATAGTAAATAATAATTAAATAAACAAAATTTTTTAAAGTTCTCTTCTGTAGGTAAAATTTTATTAAATAAAAACTACTTAAAATAACTGTTTAGGAAGCCTGTAACCCGTATAGGGGGCGGATGGCGGATACCCAGATGGCGAATAGGGGAATTCCTCCATTGGTTTTCCTTTGGGCAGTAGGAGGGAAATAAAATACCTCCCATGGACCAACAGGCAGAAGTCTGCCCTGGTCCTCTAAGTATGGCATCAAACAAGCAAGGGAAAAAACATTACAGAATTCTACCCAAAGTACTCTTAAAGGCAACCTACACTCTTCAGAGATCAACACACGGATTCTGGGGGGGGGGGGTCATTTATTGCTAAATGATAAAAATGTGTTTAAGAAAAGGCAGCAAAATGCATTTAAGAAAAGTCAGTGAATTCTAAGGTCAACAAATAGAGAAGAATCTTAAAATAAGAAAGAAGCACAAGATGATTTTGTGAAACAAATTGAAGGATATGGATTTCCTGCTATGCATTGAATAACTGAAGGATGAAAATAGAAAACTAAAAAAGACCCCAAAGCAATGAGAAACAAATGTATGCACTACAGGAAGGACATGCCAATCAGAGACATACTCAACCGACAAAGATGATTTCACTCGTGTAACAGACTGTATTTTAAGTGGGTACAGATCACGTTGGAACAAGAAAAGAAAACCAGAATCATCGTCTACACTTTCACCTCAACAAGGTACTAGTCATAGCCGCAGGCAGTGCCTGCACAGGCCACCCAGCGAAGAGAACACCTCCCACCACCTATCAACATAACTAGTGTCAATGATTACAAGAGACTGCATGAGAGTCTCAAGGCTATGTCTAAGAATGACTTCAAAACCATCACATTTATAATAATATGCTGAAAATTAATGTGCAATATCCAGATTCCTAAAGTACACTTACCAGTAGGCTTGAGGTTGAAAATATTTTCATACAATATTAAAAGTGACAAGCCGCTGCCAATGATGGTTGAAAGAATACATGCCTCAAGCAGTAAGGAGGAAATTGTAAATGATCTACAAGGCTGAGGCTCCAAACTAGTAGATGCAGTGAATATTTAAAAGGAGTACATATTCATGAGCAGGTCGTGATGACTAAACAGGGAATCCCATTGTTCATGCTCACATTCCACAAGCAGGAGGACACTAATCGAGTACTCATTTATTTGATGGTCAAAATAGGAGCCCTGAGAGAAAATGCAAGTTTAATCCCTCAATGCAAAAGATACCAGCGTTTTATTCATACTGTCAAAGGCAAGCAACGTTCATCAAGTGCACTGGAAAACACTTCACAAAGAATACTGTTACCGCAAATGTTGCTCATGGTATTGGACCAGTGCTGTACCTACTCTATAAAAAAGATATACTGATCAACAGAAACGCCTTTGCAGGTGACACTTCTTCTGTCTGTAACACAAAATTATGTGCATGCAAGAGTTAAATTGCAGCATATCTTGGAGAGCATCTATGACTGGACCAGACAGTGGTGCATAAAGCTTATTGAAAGCAAATCAGCTCATGTTATATTTATCAATAAGGCAGAGAGCAAGACTGACCTCATAATAAATGGGCACCTCGTTCCTTACAGCAAAGAAATGAAATACCTAGGTTTAATGTTAAATGCTAAACTGAACTAGCAATCCTATAATATCTACACAAGAAAAAAAAATATCAACAGAAGATCTGGTGCGGAAGACCAGCTCTTAGGACAGTATTCTGAGTTGGCCGCTACAATGATTGCTGGTGTACAAGCAAGTGCTCAAACCCATATGGACATAAAGGGTGCTACCAAGAGCAAGTTATCGAATTCTTCCAAATAAAGCGTCAAGAACATAGGACTCGTCTTAGTTGCAGCAGAAAATATATTCAATAATATGAGGCTCCTAATAAAAGAGATTAAACTATATTCCTAAAAGATTTCATTTAGAATGTTCAATTACTTTTCTTTTAGTTCAGTTTCTGTAAAATTATTACAGTATACATAGCTTACATTCTTGTGTTCTACCTCAAACTAAATTGAAAGAAAATGTTACTAATGTGTGTGATAATATACCACAATAGCTCTAAAGAGTCAATTGGTTCTCTATTGTCAAGTGATCTGAAGCACAACACAAATCTTTAGCAGTTCCCTCTGAACCATTAACCCTGCAAGAGATTTAAACTTCTTGGTTTCTGACTGCTGACAATACTAATTAATACCATGTACTTTATGTATAAATGTAAAGCTGAGTGAAAAAAATAAGTTTGTTAGGCAAATTACAACTGTTTCCACATATTATTTGTAACTTAAAGTAACTCACAATATCAAGGAGCACAGTGGTAAAATATATTACAATGAAAATATTGGAAAGAACCCCATTACCACAAAAATAATCAAAAATAACAAATAAAACAAGTTACTTAAGATTAAACCCTTATGTACATTTCGATGACCATGTCATCATCAGAGGGTCTCATCATTCTAGTTTGTAACTTCATGTGTGTTAGATTGTATTTTGTAATAAGACCCTCTGATGATGATGACATGGTCATCGAAATGTACATAAGGGTTTAATCTTAAGTAACTTGTTTTATTTGTTATTTTTTATTATCTTTGTGGTATTGGGGTTCTTTCCGATATTTTCATTGTAAAGTAACTCATTCGTAACTTAATATAAGTTGTTCATCTGCAATCCAAGAAGAAGAAATAGTGTTTCATTAAACTTGAAGATGCTAATTGAACTATTTAGTACATAAGGACTGAAGAATCAGTAATTACGTAAATATAAAAGTATTACTTATTACTACTAAAACTCGGAGGGACCTTATTGATGTAGAGCACTTAGCTGCAGCAGCCTTTGTACTCTCTTCCCATCCCTACCACAGGACTAGCTTAGTGGATACCTACCTCTTTGCAGAAATCAAGTACCCACAAATATAAAAGTATATTGTCTATAAAATATATCTTTAGAATTTGGATTTTTTTTAACAAATGAAAATACAAACAACCTGATTGGCTACACTGACATTTTATTTATAATGCATAAAATTCTAACAGAAAGTAAACTGTGGAATATGTTAAACAAATTTAACTAAAATATAATGTTATATTAATAAAGACGTTGTTATTGAAAACTTCCTATAGTTTTCCTATCCAAGTACTTCAACATTGCCAAACTTCGTTACTAATAAAGTAGTAACAAAGATTATTAGTTTTCAAAAGTATAACTGTATGCCAAATGAAACATAAAATTAGTTTAGTTTAATTCACTGACTCCCACGGACCAAACTTTTTTGTCCCTACAAAATTTTGTTAGCAAGATTACGGACGAAGGTTTTTCAACATCGATTTCTGATTTTCAAGAAACATCGATTTTTCTGTTGAATGTTTAGTTTGCTTGGCCCTTGTTGATGTTTTAAAATCTCCAGGCTTCAGATCAGTGCATGCAACATATTTCTCATGTTTAAGCAATTGTTTTCCTCTCAAATCAAATCTGTTACCATAATAAAAGATATTTATCCCTGTTCTAAGCTTTCTCCAAATGACAGGACACTTCAAGAATTGTTTTTATTCCCTTCCTAATGTTAGAACTAACTTGTCAGCTGACCATTTAGATCAACCTTCTACTCTTTTAGTAGTTTATCATTTTATTGTTCAGTTGTGCAATGCAGACTGCAGTAATCAGGTAAGGGCAATACCAATAGATCTAGCTCCTATCTGAATCCCTTAACATGTTGCCTCCTCATGTTATTTAAACAAATATATTGTTGTTAATGTGTGTAAATATTTTTTTTTTAATTATTCTACTTATAAAGTTTTTTTACAACTGTGAAATGAATAATTAGTTGCATGAATTTTAGGGGAACCCACTAAACTTAACCAGACATTTTATTATTTTTACATATTTAATATTTTAATGGTTTTAATTCATAATTATGCTTATTTATTAATAATGATTAAAAATAATCAATTCATAATTAATTATAGAGCATCAGGAATTAAGTTGTGGCCAATTATGTGAGTTATTAATTCATGCATGCTAGATTGCAAACAATTTAAACCCAATGAGACAACAAAGATTAGATAAACTTCACATAATTATTGCACTCCTCAAATGTAGTCCTAATGTAACCAAGATAGGTCATATAATTAGAACAAAAGACTGTAGCCACATTTTTAAACTTTGTTTAACACCATTAGAAAATTACCTCAAACCTTAAAATCCAATTACTGGGATGCTCAGTATAGATTAGGAGAAGTTGTCAAAATAAGATTTGAAGATGAATTCATTTCATAATAAGCATAAGAGGAGTGTTGTAACTTCATCATTTAAACATAAGATGACTCACAAGTACAGTAGAGTCTCGAAATTTCAAGTCCCTATTTTTCGAGTTTCCCTTAAATTCGAGCCTACTTTATTTGAGCCTATTTCAACTAATTATTAGAAAATAATGAGTCAGGCTTCTAAGAAATGTTTATAGCCACACAGTATGCAACCGTTTTGAATCGGGCTTTAAAAAATTGTTTGTATGAATACAGTATACAAAGGGAATAAGTCATGCTTCCAAGAAATATGTATACAAAGTTCTATAAACTCATATATCCATTTTTAATTATAGTATTAGGATTCATTAAAACTTCTAATATTTTAGGAGAATTTTTAAAAAAATTCAAATTATGTTTTTTCTATATTCACAAATACCTACTTTCCACTCCAAGTCATAGTTTTCATATCAAGGCAATGGAGTTCATTGTTTCTAGTTTGACGTAGTCTTCCACCAAAAATATATACCATCTCCCCAGTAATATCAGCAGCATGTGCAGCACGAGGTGTTGGTGGTATTCCTCTGGTCTGAGGCCATTCCCAACAATTTTCTTGAATATTATAGGCAACCAGCTGGTTATTCCATCCTATAGGCCATAAAGAATCTTCTGTACTTGATTCTAAAATATGTTCAAATGGGTAGTATCTATTTGGTGCAGGGCTGAATCCTCCAAAAAAGTAAAGTCTGAAATAATATTCATTTTCAAGTCCAGAACTTAAACTAAATTTAAAAAATACTTAACTAAGTGAATAGTTAAGTTAATTGCTTTTTTTTTTTTTTTTTTTTTTTTATCTTGGGAGCGGGTTTGAATTGCCCGAAGCACTGCTACCTTAAGGTATATTGTACTTACCTCCCTGATCTAGTCAAATAACCCCTTCCCTCTTACCAGGTTTAGGAGTTTCCTGACTAGAGTTTTACCTTCAGCATCCACCAAAGCCGTTCCATCACCAAAGAGGTTGAAGCGCCTCTCAGCAAGTACTCCACATCTGTAAATAATGTGTGTGGCAGTCTCCTGTTCCTGCCCGCACAATCTGCACACTGGTTCATCCTTGTAGATACCCATTTTATGCAAATGTTTCCTTAGCAAAAGTTAATTGCTTACTTGCTGACGCGTTTTAAAACATTAATTCCTCTTACGAAGCTAACCCTCTACTGGCGGCATCGGTTAGGTATAAAGGCTCTAACGGGATGGATTTACGACTGTGGAATAGGGTGGATTATTTTGGTTGTGTGTCATATAATGGAAAAGGCTGTTAGCTTCAAAATGTGTGTGATCATTTAATATGTTTTCATTATCTGTTGCGTAGTGTTTGTATGTTTCAAATTTTTCTAAGGTTGTTGGTTTTTCACTTTGTTTTAATGTGTGTAGAACATTTAAATTAGTATGTATGTCCGTATGTGTGTGTTGCATGTTTTTAGGTGTTTTGTGTAGCTGGATTTTGGGTTTGTTTGTTTTCTTTGGGTAATGTGTTCTTCGAAGCGTGTATAGAATGAACTGCCGAAATGGCTGATGTAATAGCTAGGACAATCATTACAAGTTAATTTGTAAATACCTGAGAGTTTGTATTTGTCAGTTTCTTTTTGAAAAGGTTGTATGTGCTGTCTTAAAGTGTTTGTTGTTTTGTAGGATATTTGGTAATGAAGTTTTTTAAAAGTGGAGGCTATTTTGCATGTGTTTTTGTTGTGGTAGGTGAGAGATATGTGAGGGAAAATAACCCACCCTATTCCACAATCATAAATCCATCCCGTTAAGAATCTTTATACCTAATCGATGCCGCCAGTAGAGGGCTAGCTTTGTAAAAAAAAACAAATGTTTTGAAACACGTCATCAAGTAAGCAATTACATATTCACTTAGTTAAGTATTTTTTAAATTTAGTTTAATCAGTGAATTCTAAATGATTACATCAAGCAACTTCCAGAGCTTAATTCTGTAAAAACTATACTGAGTTCACATGTAGAACTAATGTATTATTTGGTAATAATATATATAATTATTTAGGCAATACTGTAAAATATATCTGTTTATTAAAAACAATTAAAAATAAACCTTTTAGAAATTTTGCTCATATTTATTATTATTTTTTTTTTTAATAATACTTTCGATTCATACAAACTGTTTAAAAAATTGTGACATTGAAGAAAGTAAGAGGAGGTAATGAAGAGAGAGAGAATTGCTACATGCCAGAGATGAATTCAAAGTAAAAAGGTGTTACACATTTTAAGCATTCTTTTATATAGATAGCATCTTCATTGTATAGAAGGATTTCCCTCTAGAACTTCCAACATGATTTCAGAATTGCTACTATTTGGAAAACTTAATTTTTATAGTTTTTGAAGCGGTTAGCCTTCATAGCTTAGATCCTTTTGCATCTCTTTTGACACTTTCTATTTTCTTAACATTATCCTTCTACTTTTTTTTTAATTTTTTTTTATTTTGTTTAATTCCAAGTGAATAAAATATGAAATATTAAGGTCATTAAATATTTCCAAATTAAATTAAATTCTTAGATATTATATTATCTTAGAAATTATATTCCATATAATTTAGCTCAAATCACAGGACTAAAGAAAAAAAGTTTTTGCTGTTTTATGGTTTGCTAACTACAAAAGATCTAACTAATGTAGATGATGTGATTTTCTGATAATGCAATACGTACTGGTAACAAATAATACAATAAAACCTTGATAAGTAGGCATCCTTCAATTCGGATTTCTAGTAACTCATACCAGTTTAGGTAATTGTAAAATAAGCAAACAAGTTAATTACTATTGGTGACAGATATTATCCAAGTAAACTTGCGACTAAATAGAGTCAGTCCATCTAGCCCATGAAGGTTCTTGACCTACTTCGCACTGCTAAGTATATCTTAGGGAACTATCTACATTGAACAACCCTCCTGCACCCATGAATCCGACCTACAATAGTTCCGTCATCAGGATTGATGGGTTTGATACTAGTTTGTAAGAAAAGAAGTGCTTAATAGTAAACCCTAGATTGGTCTCCAGCCCACCCCTGGAACAAGACAAATCTACTAGTAACTATAGTTTTGCCTGCCATTCCAGATCTACCTCAGTAAAACCATCTGATCATCCCAGAAAATCATACCGTAAAGATACCCCTCTGATTAGTTTGGTCCAGGTAGTGCAATCGGACCCTTATCCACTCTTACTTTGTCTTAACTTAGGGCCAGAATGGGGACTTTGACTTAAGTAGAAAACACTGCAGCCAACAACCATCAACCTGGCCACTACCCTACTAGTAATGTAGTGACAATCAGAAATTATGTCATTCACAAACTCCAGTATCTTACTTGGATGATTTGATTGTCTATTTTGAGCACAACAAAAACACAACTATTTTGATTGTCTTCTCATTAACACAACAGAAACTTAAAAAGCTCCTTCATCAAAAGTAGACATTTCTGATCTATAATGAAAATAATAGCTAAACTTCAAACACCAAAATGTCTCCTCCAGTAACTTGTCAACAAAATTATGTATAAAATTTTATGAAAGAAAATTAATACATCTAAAAATAATAATACACACAAGTCATATTAATACTCTTCCTAAACTCAAGTATTATTAATTTTCTTATAGATTGTTTAAAAAAATATACTTGTTGGTGAGGAAACATGTACAGAAAATTATGGGCATCTCACATCTTGAAATATGTTAAGTGTGGGACAAAGCTAACACTGTAACTTGCTCAGGATCTGAGAAATACAAGAATAGAGGTTTGGTATAAAATTACTATGAGTAAATTGGTTTGTTACTTAGCTCTAATTAACTAAATGATGAGCTGTAATGTAATAAATATTTATATATCAAAAAAAGTTGTACTTCACTCACTTATTATTATAAACCCATCCAGTTAGCTTATCACATGCTAATGGGTAACTTCCCTCAGGTTCTAGAAGTGTCCATGTTTTAGTTATTAAATTTAAACAATAGAGTTGGTTTGAAGTTCCAGTTGAGGATAAACTTTCTTGGATACTTTGATGGCCTGCAAAGAAACAGTAAGAATAAGAAGTCTGTTTGGTTTTAAACTACACAACTTTTTTTTATAAAAATATTAAGAAATCCTCACTAAGTTTCTTTCTGATTTTTCTGTTACTGCATTGTATCCTGATTGTCTTCTATAGCTACCCATTCATTGGTGATAGAGTTGACAGTTCTATGGGATACTAATATAAAATATTGGTTGTCATAAACTAATGTTAAAGCGATAATTATGATTCACAAAACGTAATCGACTACACAGTTCAAGAGAATAAAATATTGTGTAGAAAAATGTGTATTTTCCATATTAACCTACTTAAAATCAAATTACATTCCCATTTTAATGCTGATAGTAATCTAAGGTGTATGTTGTCACAAACTACACCCAACATATTTAAAACTGGTCAAAAAAGAAATATTGTAACCCATCTCGCAAATGTTCTTAAATATAAACATTAATTTGATTTACTAATTTTTGTAGCCAGTAATTCCTAATGACAGGTAGCAGCACAAAAACTCATAACTTTCTATGGTGTTGTTGTTGTTGTTATTGTTATTGTTGTTTTGTTATTGTTGTTGTTGTCGTCACCGTCTTTGTCGTTGTTGTGCTATTGTTGTTGTTGTTATTGTTGTTATTGTTGTGTTGTTGTTGTTGTTGATTCGATCTATTAAAAGGCACTCTATGTATGCATAAAATCCTGAAGTTTCCTCCATTTCCTATGATCTGAAGTGTTGACTCTTCATTCCATATTTTCAGAATCAAATGCCATCTGTTTTATGCTTCCAGGTGTTCCACAATGATAGCAAAATATTAACCCAGCAGCACATAATTGAAGTATGTGAATCAGATAGAAAAAGTCTTCAACTAAATAGCTTACAGATGGCCTTTCAACTAAGTAGCCCATTTTGGCACATTTGGAGTCAAAACACAACAATTCTTTTGCATTCGAAGATTCAGGTTCTGAGGATAAGAAATAATTCAGCTGCAATATCCCAACAAACTAAAGGCAGTGCATCGTAATGCTCAAAATGCACATTTCAAAGCCAGTTCAGTTTCTAGCCATCAGTGATGATATTTTCATCACGATGGTAAGTCCTACAAATTTCTAAACATTCTTGAATACATGAGTGTTTTATTTAATATAATTGAATGAAGAGAAGTAAAAATATGGCATTTCCATGATCTACGGAGGAAGAGTATTTCATTGTTGAGTACATTGATTGTTTGAACATAAAGGGCAGGAGTTACTCAAAGTAGTAACTCAAAATGCATAACCTTCTTATGCTTATTGGAGCAGTTATTAGCACATATTTACCATAATATCAAGGCAATTATGGAAAACTACTTTCACGAAGTGCTTAATATTTTTGTTTACTTAATCGATCAATAAAGCATATGCCATAATTGTAAACAAGTATTGTTTAGTCTTGGTAAGGTGATCAGAGTTTGGATTTAATTCGAAGGTATTCAGATTGTGTTTGCTCTCAAAGTAAAATGATAACAAGTCGAAGAGTAGAGTAATGTATTGAACAAAATGTTTTTAGAACTCAATTCTGGATAGGCTATACAACCATAAACGTTACATCAACAAACAAGAGTCCATATAAATTCTTTCTCCTTTCCAATTCGTCCTTTGGTACCACTGAGAACTATTAATATAACAAATATCTTTTGTAGCAAATTTTCTAATTATGCAAGTGAAGAAACCATGATAATCCTTTATTTTAAAAAACTCATATACCATTATTAGCATTATTCATGTTTTGAAATTAAATCCCATCAATATAAAAAACAGGTTACTGGTGTTGCCTACAATGATTTAACATGATACACTATGAATTCAAAGCAGAATAATTGAAACTTGCTTTTTTTAACCATATATATATATATATATATATATATATATATATATATATATATATATATATATATATATATAGATTTTTTGGACTAGGAGACTGACAGACTTATCTTGTTTAAGAGTCCACTCTGTAGTCTTGAAATAGAAACACATAAAAGCACTTAACCAATGATATATTTCAATCACACAGTGGTCTTTGTCAATCAAAGAGAAAACACAAAAAGAAATATGAGAGAATGAAATAAAATAAATATAAGTTGTAATCACAGATTGTGTAGAAATCAGATGTCACAGATTAGAGATATATGTATTGTTTCCATGAGCATATGAGTGATTATAGTTTATATAAGTCTGTCAGGGGAAAAGAGATTGGAGACGTCTGAAGAGGCTATTAGGAAAAAAAGTGAATGGATTTATCTGATGTTGGTCTGAAAAACAGAATGAATGTCCACAGACATGATGTTAAAATTATGAATATGTATAGGCCAACAGCTCAACATGCTGCGAGTCCCAACATCACAACTTTTGATTACTGCTATACCACAAAAATAATTAAATCACTCCCCCCTGATTGTAATCCCTCGGAACTGAGAAGATGGGAACTATCATACCACTGGTATACCAAGTCCAGAGAATCCCCTAACCTCAACATCAGATAAATCCATTCACTTTTTTTTCCTAATAGCCTCATCAGACGTCTCCAATCTCTTTTCCCCTGACAGACTTATATAAACTATAATCACTCATATGCTCATGGAAACAATATATATATATATATATATATATATATATATATATATATATATATATATATATCTTTAATCTGTGCATCTGTGACATCTGATTTCTACTCAACACAATCTGTGATTACAACTTATATTTATTTTATTTCATTCTCTCATATTTCTTTTTGTGTTTTCTCTTTGATTGACAAAGACCACTGTGTGGTTGAAATATATCATTGGTTAAGAGCTTTTATGTGTTTCTATTTCAAGACTACAGAGTGGACTCTTACCAAGGTAAGTCTGTCAGTCTCCTAGTCCAAAAAATCTAAATAATCTTTACCAACCAAAACTAACCTAAAAAAAAAAATATATATATATATATATATATATATATATATATATATATATATATATATATATATTGAAATATATTCTTTTAATATTATGAATAAATTATTTCTTTAAAATGTATTTTTCAATAATTTCAATCAAGGTATGTTAGTTTTCTAATTTATTTTAAGATAAATAAATTTTCTTGAGCTTTCTTTTTTTATAACAAGTTTAATGTATCATTTAAAACATTTTCTTAACAATTGTAAGCTCTATTAATAAATTACAAATTGTTTCTGTTTTAAAGTTTTACAAATTTACTATTAGTTCCTCTATTATTATAATTCTTATTATTCTAAATTGTATTTCTCTTTTGGGCAGCAACAGTTTTTATTTAATTTAGCCTAAATTGATTTTAATTTTGATTTAGCACAAGCTCTCTTAATCTCGGGTTATCTGGTGGGTTTTAAATTTTGAATACTGAAGTCTTATTTGGCACTCTAAAGTACAAGAACAAAAAAAAAATCTAATCTATAAATGTTATAAACTATGTTACAAATTAATTTATTTCTAAGTAAAATTGTTCCTTAATATTTTCTCTAAATGTTTTCTTTTATAGTTTAATTTTATAATAAATTCTCTGGTTTCTTTTCTTTTATAAATGTCTGATTGCAAAATTTCAAAATGTAGTAATGGATCTAGCCTAGATACTTAAGTGTTTTAGATTGCAGATTCCACTTTTCAGCCTTTTATCAAAATATTTAATAATATCTTTTTAAATAAATAGTTTTAATTTATTTTCTTGAAAGTATTTTGTAGTGTTAATTTAATTCGAGACTAACACTCTCGCACTAAGTTTGAATTCTTCAAATTTTGTTGGCCAATTCTGAAACACGTCTGTCTTGCTTGAGTAGGTGTGAAGAACTGAAGCCACGCTAGCCAAGCATTTCAAAATGGCTAAAACAAACTATTTCCCTTTTTTAATTGTTGCTACCGGCTTTACGGATGCTGTATGCACTGCCTTTTGTACATTTCATGTTCTTAATAAATAGATTTTAATTTCTCTGCAGGTAACTGCATTTAAATATTATATCTCCCGACGAAGTTTAAATTACCAGCTGTTCTGTTCACAATGTGCGCGCATCTTATTTAATACGCCTACCCGTTTTGGTCAACTTGTGTGCAATCTAAAATGGTTTCACTCTCTTAACACTTAAAGGCTTTTACTATTATTTACGTTGTTTTAGTGTTCTTTTTAAACTGTTACACATTAAATTGTTTCTATTATATTGTTTGTTTTACAGTGGTTATTGTTCTAAACTTGTGATTAAATATTACGATTTTGCCAATTTAGGTTATGTTTACAATTTTCTCTTTTTTTATAATTGGTTATTTTATGGTTTGAATTTACTTACATATTTATATTATATTATACATAGTGCCTTTATTACTTGCTATTCCAAAATGTTACAATATATATATACACTCAGTAAAGTCTCAAAAATTGGAGTCCTGATAGTTCAAGCTTCCGTTAAATTCAAGCCTATTTCTATCTGAGCCTATTTTATTTATTTCAAATAGAAAGATAAGTCAAGCTTCCTAAAAATGTTTATAGCCGTACGATATGCAATTGAAATGTGATGCGTAGATGCGTACAGATGATGCACAACCATAGATAATAAGAAATGATGCTTTGAAATCTGTGTACATCTAGACAATAATCTTTCTTTGTATACTGTTTGTTTATCATTTTTTAATTTTGATTCAATCCTTATAGGTTTATATCAATGTTATTAAAAAATTATGAGTCATAGAATATCAATTTTACAGTGATTACTAGATAACTTTTTCTATAACAAATACACTTACTTTGCAATTTTAAACCAATGGATTGAAACTCTTTGAGATGACTGAAACGCTCAATATATTGTACTGAACAAAAGTGCAACTAATGGTATTACCATACAAAGACAACTTCCCTTTTATAACAAATTGTTTCACTAAAAGTTCAACCCCAGAAGCAATCGTCTATTTTTATACCTTTTATGAAAATAACTAAACCTTTATTAATTCAATATCAAAATCTTGTTGCTGTTCATGACGAGCTGGTTGTTAATTACTAATTACACTTTTGCTATTACTTGCAACCAGGCTTTTTGTTAACTAAAGGTTGTTAAATTGTTAACTTACACTTGGAGGAAACGTTTTCGTCTTGTTATCTTTGTAGTGTATATTATGTTTTAGGCCTGTATTTAGTAATTCTATTTCTTCTATTGGAGGCTGAAGAAGTCGTAAGACAAACACGTTTCCTCCAAGTGTAAGTTAACAATTTAACAACCTTTAGTTAACAAAAAGTCTGGTCGCAAGTAATAGCAAAAGTGTAATAAGTATTCATTCAAGATATTATTCTTATAAACTAAACATATACCATATAATTATAATACTGTAAGAAAATGTCTCTATGAAATGGTTTGTGTTTGAACCAACATATAATTTAATGGTGCCGAATTAGAAACAAACCTATATATTTAAAGAGTGTAACTTCTGCATTTATTTTAATATAAAATAGTTATACAGAAACTATGATTATTTTGTTGTTCATCTTGAGGTTTTCTATACAACACTATTTTTATAATTTAATTACTTGACTAAAGCTACTATTTTAGGTTTTCATTACTATACAATTTACTAGTTTGAAAAACTAGTTCACTTTATAACTCAAAGCACTAAGAAATGCAATGAACTAGAGTGAAACACATCTATTGTGAAACATCGATAATAAGGTAATGGTTTTAATCAAATATTTAATTTCTAAAAATAGAGAAATATTATTCAATATACAAAAGTCACTTGTCAAACTAATACAACTTAATCACAGACAGAAGATTTTTTTATTGTTGTCTCTAATTACATGTTGTTAAAAGGGATTAAATAAACATAATTATACTTGAACAAGGCCCGATTACTTTATTATAAATTGATGTCCATTATTTAAGCGTATTTAACACCACTTAATTATATTTTGTATACAATTTTACTGCCAACAATCAATGAGTAAATTCTATTTCGTGTAAACTACTAAAATTAAACGCAAACTAACAATCACATATGCTAAACAATCCTCATTGTCCTAATAACTTTAATCACACTAATATTATAATGTTTTTTTACACTATATTCTCCATCTTCAAAATATTAAAAATATAGGAAATTTGTTTTCAATAAATAACGAAGTGTTATTATTACATTATTTATTTTTAAATTACAGTTAAGCTTATTATATATATTTATACATTTTCAAAAATTTATAATTTTCTACAGTAACAATTACTTTATTGATACAAAGATATGTCTGTTTTAAAAGATGTAACCCATTGCCACCTTGAACGGCGTTCAAGAAACTTGTAAGCTGTTCAGAGAAACAAGGTTCCGAGGAACAATGTGGTTTCATCTACTCTGAGATTAACCAAGACACCAACCTAGGACGGGCAAAATAAGAGGTCAAATGGAAATAATAAGTATAAGTGTTTAAAACAGTTAAAATGAAGGATATGGTTTAAAATGCAGCCAATAGAAGGTTTTAGATAGCAAATACTCTAACTAAAAAAAAGATTTTTTTTATAGACCAATGAAAGTCTATGATTGGATTTTAATGATATTTGCTCAGTTACACACTGGCAGCCTGTAGCATGAAGAGATGGGCATCAAGATTATTTGCTTTCTTACTTTTTATATAGAGTAAGAAATTAGTTCCGTAAAACTTCTTTTTCTTTACATAATTTTATAAATTTCATTGTCAATTGCTTACACTTTTTACACTACCACAGTAAATGTGATAACTTCATGTTAAAAAAAAAGGAGCAAACCTGTTGATATTGCATGAGTAGCAAAGTGTTAAGCCATGATACTTTGTGCGTTGAGTTAGTATGTTTAATTAATTTCACTTTTAGTAGCCCATATAAAACTTGATGTTTAAGCTTGGAATCAATATTATTTTAATAATACCAGTTATTATTAATAAATAAATGCTCAAAATCTGAAGTATATTAATGACTGTAAATAATAGATAAAAAAAGAACCCGTATCATTAACTACAATACATTTGTTTTTCTTAAACTTATAATTCATAATATAGTTATCCTTCTCACAATCCTTCCCTTTCACCATGTACACCAAACTAAAACTTCTTTTCCCGCCCGAAATCACACTCATAATCTGATCCTAATTAACAGCTGATCTCTACAGAAATTAAAAATAGTTCATTGAGAGTTGATTTGGGAGGATATTCAATACAATACTACATCAAATCTTAATATCTTTTTTCAAAAATAATATTAGACACATGTTTACAAATCTTGGTAGAGAGTTTGTGATTTTAAAATAACTCAAGTCTGTACAAAATTAATCAATTTTAAAATATTAGTGTTTCTTTTGCTTTAAACTACCGTAATTAACAAAACTTACCGCCAAATGTATAAAGATTATCCTTATGAACTACAGCACAAGACCCTGATACTCGAGGAGGAATATCACCTTTTGTTAAAACTCTTTCCCTAAGAAAACAAAATTCTTCATTTTGTAATTGTTTAAAACTTACAATAAAATAATTTTTCTTCCAGATGTAAAGAATCAATTATTATCAATATGAAAAGACATCATAAATAAGTAAATAATAAGAGGCAAATTTTGACCTTTCCTAAATGATTCAATGACTAAAGTTTTTTGCGTGTTACAAGTTTTTTGTTTGTTACGATAAAGTGTAGCTTTCTCAAGTGAACAAAAAAGGAAATGTTCAAAAAAGTAATTTTTCCTTTACAATTTTATAGTTAGACCTTTGAAATATTTTGCTTGATAAATATCCATTTTTCTCAGAACCAGAGAATGGAATAAGTTTTTTTAATGAGTATTTTTTACAATATCAAGTACATTTTTTATAAGTCAATGTACACATTTCACCTTCTTATTTTTATGAACATTACAGTATCTATTTTTCCTCAATAACCCTCAATAAATACTGCTACAAATGAATTATATTCGATAATCTAAATCTGTTGTTAATTCGATGCTAAAATCTGTGTCAGGTCATAGAGTAACTAAATAAATAAAACCCACTAACCCCAACATAGAAATCTTTTATTTTACTAAAAAATTACTTTATGTACATTTCGATAACATGGTAATCATCTTCAGAATACTTCTAAATATGATTACCACGTAATCAAAATGTACATAAACTAATTTTTAGTCAAATGAAAGATTTTTATATTGGGGTCAGAAGGTTTTTGTTTATTTAGTAAAATTTAGTCCACAGTGCCCAAGAGATTTATTAATTAAAGGTCATAGAGTGTTAACTATATTTTATTATAGTCTATTAGTGAACAAACTAAATGCCAGTCAATGTAAAAATAAGCATTTTCTGAAGATTTAAGTTTAATGCTTTGGAAGTTCAAGGATAAGTTTTTTAATTATCTACAGTGCCGTTAATTTAATAAAAGACATTTTGGTTCCTGATACTAATTAAGGCCGGTTTACAAGCTATGTCTTATTGTACGTTTTGTGGGACAGGAGAAATCCTATCCAATAAAACGTTGTGTGTAAACAGCAAAAATTACGTCTTGTCAAATCTGAATGAAATACAAAGTCAGATTGAAAAAAGAATGGAAAAATCATAAATTTGTGATAACTGATAGGACAAAACGTAACAAGTTGACTCATGTTCAGATAAGACGCCCATTCTTGACTCAGTTCACGACTAGCTCCATTTGAGTTTGCTTCCTTTTCCCACAAAACCTAATAATGTCAGACTTGCGGCAATGCACCCCCAATTTTCTCAGAGAATTCATTGAAATATATAAAAGTTTTCCATGTTTGTGGCAAGTGAAAATAAAGACTATAGTGACTGTAGTAAAAAAAAAGTTGCATATGAGGAACTTATAAAAAAAAAAGAAATAGACAGGATGGCAAATATAGTTACAAAAAAAATAACTCGTTGAAATCGGTCTACAAAAAATTTTTTTTTAAAGTGAAGGCGTCAGAAATCTCTGGAACTGGAGAAGAAGACGTATACAAACCATCTTTGTAGTACTTCGGCCTATTAAAATTTTAAATGATCAAGATGTACCACGGATGTCCCGAGAAACTATAAACGATGGCAAGGAGTCTTGTTTTGCTGGACAAAGACAAAAAGCAAGTAAACAAACTTTTTTCAAACACAATGAGCTATATTTGAACAATATGTCACAACATTATGCTTATAGAGATACTTAAAATTATGTGTATTAAATTGTATGAAGCAATTGTCAGAAAAATAATTTTATAATATGTTATATAAACATCCTGCACCTATCGATTATCTTATCATGATATCCTGCCACAGAACAGCACCTTCTTGAATTAAGTACTCACTTAACTTGTCTCTTAGTGTCTTGGTACTTAGTAATACTCGTCCCTTGTTCCCACGCTGTAGGTTGTGGACCATTTCTGGATCACATCTTTCACCCAACTGTATTTCGACCATTTCGGGATCACATCTTTCACACAACTGTATTTCGTTGTTGTCAATGTCCTCGGTGTCAAGGGTTCCTGAAGGGCTGTAGTAATCTGGGGAATTCCATAAGAAGTTATGCAGGCCAATATAAACCAAAAGCACTTTCTCAATATTTTCTACCTTCAAATTTATAGGTGTGCAAAAGATGCGAAATCTGGATGCTTAAATTCCAAATGAGTTCTCAACTATACATCGCGCTCATAATAAGCGGTAGTGGAAAATCTTTCTATTCGCATTTATTGACTCTTGTACGGTTTGATGAGATCCGGGCGCATTGCGATAGCCACATCACCCACAAACACATATTCAAGAACCCGATCCGAATTCGAAAGTTTAACTGGTTCATGAATTTTCAGTTCATTGCAATTCAACTTCTTGTAAAATATGGTATGATTAATGGTGCCAACATCAGATACAACCACTTGTAAATTTTGGATTGGAACTGAGGTAGAATTCGGAAGGAAAAACGTAGTGTGTATATACTGGATAAAAAGTATGTTTTGTATGCTGAGAAAATGAGTGTGTAAACTGGCCTTTAACCTATATATTGGTATGGATGCAAGTCCCATCACCATAACCCAAGCCAACCATAGGAACAAGATTTTGGTACTAAACTTAGCAGAATGAATATGGACATTGTTTTGACTTAGTTTTACTTTACTACTATAACAACTATCAAAGATTTTTATAATACCATCTATTAGAGAAGTAAACTCCAACTGCCAGCAATTTATTTTAGTAATCTCAATAAATGGTCGAACTTCAACTATTCTTGTAAAATACTTTATTGTTTATTTTATTTCTTAAAATTTGTATGTTTTATTTTTACATAGCATTATATTTAGCAAAGCATTACAAAAATAATATAGTAATGGTATTTTAAAATAATTTTGAATATAGAAGGTAGGGATGATAACAACAATGTTTCTGGTTCATCCTAACTGGATACTTTGTATCCATATTGTAATATATGCTTGTAGTAATGTAGTTAACAAAATGCTGTTATTAAGAATTATTTCAAAAAAGACTATGTTTGTAAGTAAGGTTGTGTTAAAAAAGATGTGCATAAAAGGTTGTGTCTTAACCAGTATTAATGGTTAAAAAAATCACTTTTTTGGTTTAGAATAAATTTCTGAGAAAACAATTACAGGGGGGAAATGGGAGTTTAATAGCATTTAGTCAAGCTTTATCAAAAATTATAATAGATGTAAATTAAATGATTTTTATACACTTTACAAATTATTAATAATTAAATACAGGCCTGGTAAATCATTCTTGAAAATCAGATTTTCTAATTTGTTTGACTTACCAATTATCATTGATACAATTGTACACCCATAGTTCGTCAGTGTAGTGGTATACACTGTAGGTTCTTTCTAAATCTTCATCTAAAATTCTTTCCTATAAAAAACATTACTTTATTATTTATAGCTTAAATAGTGTGCGTGTGTGTGTGCATGCGTGGGTGTGTGTGTGTGTGTGTGTGTGTGTGTGTGTGTGTGTGTGTGTGTGTGTGTGTCTGTCTGTCTAGCATTTGCATTAGAAATATATAAATATATAATTCAAGATAAATGTATTAAAGAATAAAGCCAGTAAACAAACAGAAATTAAACAAAACACTTATATTTTAAATTATGCTAGTAATGCCTACTAGTTGATAAATTAATCCTATTAATAATTAATTATGTCTTTTTAAAATATTAAAGGTATATATTTAATATAAGCTCTTTATAGTATCATAAATATAAGAGTATGTAATGAAGGAATGGTTGATTCAGTGAATTTAATGGATCAGTGACTAACAGGCTTGGATCAGTAAATTTTACTGGTGATTTTAGTACTTATGATAAGGGATATTGAAACAGCTCTGTTTATGCCAATAACGGGCATACCACAATGATGAAATGATTCCACAACTCATTTTTTTCCAAAAGCTCATTTCATTTAAAAGTAAACTCCTACAAAATTAAGAACAAAATACTGAGTGAGAAATGGCGTCTACTGTACACAACACTGACACTATCGTGAAACCTGACTCAAATGTTCACCTACACACAACGTAAATGAATAGAGCCAGTGACAGTGACAGATCAAACACTGATAGCCGTAGTAAAATATCAGTAACTATCCAGCCAGTAACACCAAAGTTTTACCCAACGACAGCTGAAAAAACCCTCTCCCCTCTTCAATCTATGACCCTGCACGATGATCGCTGTGAGCCGAGTGGTGACAGCAGTCGAAGTCCAGTCAGTCAGTAAATTGTTTAATTCTTTTCAAAGTCTTACCGCAGACGGTCTATAGTTCTGAGTCACTCGCTGTGAGCTTGCGATCAATCCATTATCACTAGAACTGGTATTTTTTTCATATTTCCTCACTGGTACCACCAGCAACAAAGGAATATCAGTGACAAGCCAACATGGCAGAAAATATCGACCATCCCTAATACAGAGTAAAAAATGAATGTGATGGAATTGCTCATAAGAAATTTAACTTTAGAAAAACATAAGAATCTATTTCTTCTCTTTCTTCTATTGTTACTGAATAATATATATCTAAATATTATTAAATAGTGAATAAAGGGGAATGAATCTGAATGAACGTAAAATGGATATTTTTTGAAGTAACAGACATCTGAGTAATAATTTGTTGACATTATAAATTATATTTGTCGATATGTAAAATTTCTTGAGTATTAAATTATTAATATACTTATCTTCATTTCTGTTAGGAATATTCATATATGTTCGAATACAGTTTTCTGCCATTCCTAACGTTTCAATATTTTCCTCTGTTGACGGGTTTCGGAGTAACTCCATTTAAGTTTATCCAGTTTAAGTTTCGCCCAAACTTTAAGTTTATCTTTATATACCATTAGCCACAACCCACCACTTCCAGACCTCACTTCCTATTGGTGCACGCCTACTCTTGCTTCTTGCGTCCAACTACTTAATAATTTTAAACTTTTAATTATAATGTTTGGCTGTGTATTTATTTGCTCGTTTATTAAACTTTCCTTTTTTAACTTTGCTTTATACATTTCTAAATTTTCTAAAATATTTAAACGTCTTCCTTTATCAACATGATGTAAAATTTTCATTGTATTTTTCATTTCTTGGGGTGTATGGCCCTCTTCAAACAAATGTGTAGCATAATTCGAATGATTTTTCTCATACTTAAACAACCTTATATGCTCTTTATATCTGGTTTCAAATGTTTGTCCTTTTTGTCCTATGTATGTTGCTTTGCAATTACATTGCATTTTATAAACTCTGTTTTTACTAACTTATTTAAACGTTCTATATTACACTTTAATTTATTCTTTAATGTGTTGTTAGTTTTCATTCCAACTTGTATATTATATTTCTTACATTTAGAAATGTAAATTTAGCCTATTTCTTTCTCTCTATTTCTCTTGTGGGCCTTTTTATTTGATTTCTTCTTATTTTTTCTAAATAACTTTCTTTTGCTTCCTTGTTGTATCCATTATTCTCAGCAATTTGAAATATAATATTCAGTTCGTCTTTATAATCTTTTTTCTTTAGCGATATATCTAATAATCTGTTTAAAAAATGATAAAATGACGATAATAATAAATACATAAAAGCCTCTTAACCACAAACCTTCTTTATTTTACCCTTAAGTACATTTCAGTTACCAAGTAACCATCCTCAGAGGGATAACAAAGACTCTGTAGTCTAGAGTCTTTGTATGTTATCACTCTGAGGATGGTTACTTGGTAACTGAAATGTACATAAGGGTAAAGTAAACAAAGTTTGTGGTTAAGAGGTTTTTATGTATTTATTATTAAATTCAACCACAGTATAATCCTAATAAATAGTAAAATGGCGCTAATATGTATTCTAGCGGGTGGTTTGTTTTTCCATTAATAACATTATCGGTGTATGTATCTTTTTTGAAAAATCCAAATTCTATATTTTCTCCTTTTCTTTTTAGTTTTAAATCTAGGAAATTTAAACTACCATTATTCTCTTTTTTCATCATGAATTTTAAATTATTAGGTATATTGATGATTTTGTTTAATATAGAATCTCCTTTCTTTCCTTCAGTGTCTTTAATTATAATAATGATTAATCACTTAAACAATAGATTATGACTATCCGAACTTTAAATTTTGTAAATTTGTTAAAACTTACTGAGACAGAACGTTTTCTATCGCTATGTGGCAATCTTCATCAGTGTCTTCTGCTTGGAGATGTTGGGTCAAGTGGTGACGGTTTTAAACATGTTTTCAATAGTATTAAAGAGTATGTGTGATTTGTATTGTGTTTGTTCATTTAATATGTTTGTACTTTGTGTTTTTGTGTGTCTGTAAATTTCATATTGTTCTAGTGTGTTGAGATGTGGTCCTTTTTTGTTAATGTATAGGATTTCTAGGTTATGGTATATGTCTGTGTATTTGTGTCCTGTTTCTTTAATGTGATTGTAAAATGTGGAGTTGGTGTTCTGTTTGTGTTCCTCAACTCTTTGTTTAAAGCTGCGACCTGTTTGTCCAATGTAGAATTTGTTACATTTGTCGCAGTTCAGTTTGTATATGCCTGGTGCTTGTAGTTTATCTTTGTTGGTGTTGTGTTGTATTTTGTTGTAACTTGTTATTAGTTTTGTATGCTATTTTGTATCCTATTTTTTGAAATTTGCAAGGTATTTTGTTTGTTGTTTTGTTTATGTATGGTAATGTGATGTAATTGTTTTCCCTGTCTGTAGTGTTAATTTTAGTGTTTTTTTGTATTTTGTACCATAGTTTGTCTATTATTGTGGTGTTGTATCCATTTGTGTATGCTAAATATTTAATTGTATCTAGTTCTTTGTTTATGTTTTCTGTGGTCCAACAATCACAATACAAATCACACATACTCTTTGATACTATCAAAAACCTGCCTTTAAAACCGTCATTGCTTGACCCAACATCTCCAAGCAGAAGACACTGATGAAGATCGCCACATACCGATCGAAAACGTTCTGTCTCAATAAGTTTTAACAAATTTACAAAATTTAAAGTTCTAATAGTCTTAAACTATTGTTTAAGTGATTAATAAGATTCACTGAATGTAATGGACTAAAAAAATTCAAGAATTAATAATGAATCATACACATACCTCATATATTCTAAATAATCGAATTTCTCTAATGTTTTTGTTATTATTCTTTCTTCTAATTCCTGTATGAAACACTTGCTTAGTATTCCAGATAATGGATTACACATCCCTAGGCCGTCTTTCAGTTTATATAATTCGTTAAGCTTAAATTGGTTTTATTTTAAAATTATCTTCAGTGATTTGGAAATTTTGTTATTAAAATCTTTATTTTGCCTCTGTTCTTGTAATTTTTCCTTAATAATTCTTATAGTTTCTTTAATTGGTACTGATGGGTTTCTTGAGTATACTTGTCACTTTTAATTACATTATTTTTCAAAGGAAATGTATCTTGTACTTAGTAATTTAATGTTCTTATTATATTTTTTAAAGGTAGTAAAATCATACAGGTCTCTACAATCTTTTTTTTTGTTTTTATATATCTTATTCAAAAATTTATTCCAACATGAATTAAGTGTTGATAAACAAAAATAATGCTTAAATCATAAAATATTTTAAAAAACTAGATAAACATAATGCCTAAACATGAGAACAATTGAATAAACTCTCTAAGTTTCTAAAAAAACAGAACATATTTGACTACATCACTATATTGCTACAATACATCTAGCTACAAAGTATCCATTTAGGATAAATTTGGTAATTAAAAATTCACTTAGTGTAACATTTCAGTCAACTTTGTTGTAATTACATCAATGAAAACACATTGCCTGTATCGCTCCAACACATAATGAAAAAGGGACACATCTCCCGAAACGGCCGTCCTCAACAAGCAAAGTAAGTGCTACTATAGGCAAGTTAAAACATTTTTTTAAAGTGTAAGTGATTACTAGTAGCTCACGCGAAGATGGAATCAACAAATGAAAATAATGAAAAAGTTTTTTTATATATAGTTAACAATGTATTAAACAGAATTATTGTATTATATTGAAAAATACGATAAAAACCAATTTATATAAAGGTTCAACAGTGGCATCTCAAGTAGAGGGTATTTATAGGTACAATGTTTAATCACATATGTACAGTACTGAATACCAAATGACTAACTTGAGAAAGGCTGATTTAAACATGTATAAATCATCTTTTATTTTATTTTAGTACCTAGTCCATCCTAACTGGCTACTTTGTAGCTATCTATTTCAATACAGATATACAGTCATAATTTATAATATACTGATGTGTTTTATTAAATTAGGTTTGAGCTTATATATAATTACATACAACTACATCGGATTTTTTCAATTTAAGTTCTATTTGGTGTTTGTTGTTACCTGTAATAAGAATATATGTTTATACAAAAAATCTATCCTAACTGGATACTTTGTAGGTATGTTATAAACATTGCTATATTTTATTGTAATGTAAAATAGTCCTGTTTTATAAAAAAACTGATTTATATTTGTTAATTCCATCTTCACGTGAACTACTGGTTTTCACTAAACACTTGTAAATATTTACAAACTTGCCTATAGCAGCACTTACTTATATTTGTTGAGGACGGCCGTTTTGGGGGATGTGTCCCATTGTCAACTCAGATCGTAACTCGGTCTGAGTTGACAATGGGACACATCACCCAAAACGGCCGTCCTCAACGAATATAAGTAAGTGCTACTATAAGCAAGTTTGTAAATATTTACAAGTGTTTAGTAAAAATCTGAGTTAAAATTTTGTATGTGTTGGTACGTTTAGGTTATATTGGGATTTCAAGCAATATTCATGTTTACTAGCACTAATAATCATTTCTTTCATATTTAGAATGTATTTTAAAGTAATATACAGTACATGTAAACGAGCAAAAATCGGCAAGGCCAATACTTGGTCAAGTATTACCTGTATTTTTAATATGGATATTAATATTCTTTTATCAATATTTCAGTACCAAGACATATGCACTATTTAATTATTTAATAGTATTTCAAAATTTGTTAGATTTATTCAACTGAATTAAATTCATTAGAAATGTTGAAATGTCTATTGTAAAAACAACAAATCAGATATTTAAACTCTATTGATTTATTAAGAGGAATTTTATACAAAATATAGAATACTACAGTTAATAAGCAATTTTGCTGGTCTTTCCTGGTAAAAATTTATAAGTGCAAAGAATCATGGCATTCTAATTTTGTATGTAACTGCTCTAAATAAATCAACAATTTATATTGAAACAATAATGTACATTTCAATCTTAAATAATTAACGACCTGATGGACTTACTAGTAAATATATGAAAAACTTACTGATTTATAACATTCAATCATAATAGTGATCTTCATTAGTATTCAAGTAGAGACCATTAGGAACCACTGAGCTATGAAGCACTGGCTTTAAAGCCATGTACTTGCATGTTACTTTACTCACCATAATTGTTTAAAGAAAATAATATTATTTTCCAAAAAGATTACTACAGATACTCACTGAAAAAATTACTAAAATAAATTCAACACAAATAAAACAATAAAACATCTTCACATTTAGATCACACAAAATCTATCACATACCACAACAAAAATACACACAAAATTGCTTCAACCTTCTAAAAATTCAAGCGACTAATATATAACTAACAAACGTGATACATACAACCCCTACATCAGCACACTGATAAATACAACCTTGATAAAATTTACAAAATATGCCTAACATGCAACAACAGCAAAAGTTTCTAGACTAGCTGAATCAATATATAAGAAACACATG
Source organism: Prosapia bicincta (assembly GCA_036971475.1). Lineage (NCBI taxonomy): Eukaryota > Metazoa > Arthropoda > Insecta > Hemiptera > Cercopidae > Prosapia > Prosapia bicincta. The sequence goes on from JBAIZL010000058.1 coordinate 319,701, forward strand.
ATAGGCATAAGATACATAAATGCCAAATCCAGCTATGTTGCACACATATAAAATATTCAACAAATATATAAATTTATCAATAAAAATTTTAACATTATACGAGTACGAAGGGAAAACTAGGCACTACAAAAAATTTCAAATATACCATCAAAAAACAGAAAAATAACATATTTATGGCCACACACTGTCTGAATTAACGCCTCGTTTAGGGTGACTATAATTGAGTAACTTCAGAATGGGACAACAAAATCAGGGGAGAAACCCACAGAAATTTTAAAAAATTAAACGCTAAGTACCTAAGTTTTAACACATTTTGGCACATTGAAATGAAACAGTTGATAGGTGTATTTATTAAATTCTAGATATTTTCCAGTGGTATATATAGTACCCTAACAATTCAGGGCACATGAACGAAATAAAAGAAAGTGAAAAATAAATTTCATTAAAAATGCTATCCAGTATCATCACATGTGTTCATTTTCATAATTAAACCAAACATATTATTTAGGGAACTATAGATGAATCGTCATGTTACTATTTATCAAAAAAATTAACCTACTTATACAAATTTTGAGTACAAAAATAACTAGTAAATTAATTTCAGGATAAAATTATACTTGGAAAAAATTGTAATATACTATAAAGATACACAGGTAAATATTGAGTCTCACTGCCATTGTTTTTATTAAATTTTTGAGAGTCAGGATTAAGTATCCAGTCAGGATAGATTTTGTTGTAATTTTATACCACATTACTATATATCTATATCAAAATATACCTATGAAGTTCCAGTTAGGATAGATTTGGTTACAATTTTCTGCATCAGCAATAAGTCTCAATGTTTACCAAAATTATAACCAAATCTATACATAGTGCAATGGACTATAACTACTATGCTTCCAGTTCACACTATACATGTCATTACAGACTAACAACTAAAATGAGGAAACAAATTAACTTTTCATGTTTTCTGCGGGAAAAAGTTGATATTCGTCTGCTCCACATTAAAACGATTTTTTTTTAAATTTTTGTTCAACTCAGTATTTACAATATTTACACATCATAATTAAACAAAGGCGTGGTTGAACCAGTCAATAACTATATTTGATCTGAGGTGGCTGTAGCAATGTTGTTGCTTATTACGGTTGGATGCCAAATACTGTAGTTTCTAACAACTTGTTTGCTCCCTCTTCATGTTAATTTTCATTAATACAGTAAAAACAAGACATTTTGGTATGCCTTTAAAAACGAGACGCCTAAAATACTTCACCAAAACAAGACTGTCCTAACCTTGTTCCATTACATATAGCAAAGAACTAGTCTACCCATGACATTCTCACAACTATTAATTCTAAAACATTGAACATAAACCTTGCGACCTGGAGTAAATTCATAGCTTTGTCCTTGAAATGACTGTTTCAAAATACTTCAGCAATTAAGTTACTCAAGTTTTTCACATATTATTTGACTTTTTCACATATCCTTTTTCAACTTCAGCTACTAGTTCACATTTAAACATATTCGATGATGTGCAACTTTCCTATAATAGCATATAATTTGTTCTTCAATATGAACTGCCATTTCGGTTTTTTTTCAAAGCAATATTTAGTAATATGAATTAAGTTGAATTGCAGTCTCGTGTGTATTCAAAAAAGGTAATTTTTTATTAGGGCGACCCCATACGATATTTTGGATTACTGTTCAAAAGCACGAAAAGGTACGATATCCACAAAAAAAAAAATTTTTTTGCTTTGAGGAAAGTTACTTTTTTTGAGTTTAAAGTAGGGGAAAAAAATTTTTTTGTGGATATCATACCTTTTCGTGCTTTTGAACAATAATCCAAAATATCGTATGGGGCCGCCCTACTAAAAAATTACCCAAAAAAAATACTGAACGAGAAGTGTTGATTTGGACAAATTGTTTATTTTTAAATGAAACTGATTGTGATGCCCTCTATGTAAATAATTACCAAATTTACTATCCTTTAAACAATACCATAAATATATCCATGTAGTCATAGGTTAGAGACAAAACTCTATTCTTTAATTTTAACACAAAATAAAATTTAAAGTTATAGTTAAAAAGATCTTTTTTAATCAACTAATGTTTAGGCATTATATGTAAAGTTGCTAACTGTAAACTACAACTATAATTTTAATACCTACCATATAACCTCCCCACACTATCATAGTATTTTTATAAGGCACTGCAATGTGTCCACTTCGTTTATGTATTTTATCTCTTAAAGTTACAACATTCATTGCTATTTTCGAATTTTCCTAACCCACAAATTTCTAAAATTCTTTTACATTCATTAGGTCTTCACCTTTATAAAACCAAGCAATGATTCAATTATATGCCACTATTGGCAAAGTAACCACAATAAAACATTTTCTTTTTTTAATAAACGCAGTTGTTAGAATTCACTATAGTATATCAATTATATACATGATAAACTAAATTAATAGTTGTAAATTTCAATTTTTTTATAGAAATCTATGTAGTAACTTTAATCAAACCTTCACGACTGTATTTACAGCAGTAACAGCTCTGTCAGTTCATCACTGATTCACTACATAACCCAAAATGTATCAAATTTTCTACCTTCTAAAATAACTAAAACTAACCCTAATATCATAGCAGCTGTAACCAATTCCGCCAATATTTAAACACACTACCAATATACAGTACTACCAACCGCTGTCAATTGTTTTCCTGAATACATATACATATCCTTAATACATTTCTATAAAAATGAATGTTTGTGTGTTTGTATGTATGTATGTATGTGTGAATGTATGCTATATACGCCTAAACCGCTGAACAGAAGTTGATGAAATTTGGATGGTTTGTTTAACATATTAAAATGATGGTTCCTGTGAAGTTTGGTGTAGATCCATAAACAGGGCTTCGTCCCAAAAGCTTAGGATGGTTCAAAAACCGATGTATGTGTGTATGTATGTATCTTATAGGCGCCTATGCCGCTGCACGAAATTTAGAGAGATTGTTTGACATATTCCCAGGATGGTTAGTTTGAGGTTTGGTGTAGATCCATTACCACTCCATTGGTCGCGAATTCGATCATAACGTGAGTGGTCTCACGTTCTACAATTGTAGAACATTGAAAAACATTTTTTTCATTGATTTTCAATGTTATCAAACTTTTTTTTACCATGGTTTTGTTAATTACACTACTCAACGCTACATTGTGAGTATAATTTATTTTTTCATCTTCACAAGGTGAAATAAAACTATGTTATAAATGTTAGTCTTTCTTTATATCAATTAAAGAAAAATATGAAATTAAATAATAATTCCTTTTATAAGTATAATATTGACTGCTTATTATAATATATATATATATATATTCAACCATAGAAAATTTTCGACACTTCTGGTAGTCACACATTGAGAAAAAAATTATTTAGTTTTTTACCAGAAGTTGTCTATTCATAGCAATCATCACATACGTTTTTTTAATGCTTTAGACACACCCATTTCTGACATTTGTCACAAGCCTTCCGTGTGGACTTATTCCGTTCTCTACCACAAAGGAAGCATCTCCCTACTCCACCAAGCTGCTGTCGTACTGAAGCTTCTTCAGGGATGTGAAGCAAAAGCATTCCTCTCTGTCGAAGCTCTCTTGGCAAAGTGTCAATGGCAACCCGGCGTATTATTGCAGGTTCCATCAAACCAAATGCTAAATCCTTCAGGAATGTCTTACGGCTGATACAAGGGTTCAACATACTAGCGAGATGTTTTTTTTGTCTATTTTCTCTACCAAATTAAAACTCACGCATATACAAAGGTTGGGCTTCTTCCTTATTAAGTTGAACTTCTTCTACATCGGGAGTTTCTACTGGTACAGGTCCCTCTACTTCTTCATCTTAAACTACATTGCCTCGTATATCTTCTGAATTACTGTACTCAACTGTTACATCCATGACATCCTCCTCAAATTTGTTTTTATCTTCTACATCAAGCACACTTTCTCTACCATCTTCTGCCTCCTCCAACTACATTCGTAAACTTTCTCTATCACATTCTGACATTGTGCAATAAATAATGGCACAAATTCACAAATACAACACAAAAGTAAAGTATTATGTAAAAAAGTTCTTATAAAATATATGGTACACGAATGGTCGCACTATCTACGATTGTAGAACACTGCGCAATTCTGCTAAAAAATCCGAGTACGCGAGCAACAGCGAGATGACTGGCAAAAGACTGGGGGATAGGGAGTTAGGTGGTGGACAGGTATATGGCCGCTCAAGATCACAAGTGTTGCCAATTACCCAGAGTAGCAAAAATAAACTACCCGTTCTACAATGATAGAATGCATGACCAATGCAGTGACCAAACAGGGCTCTTCCCCAGAGTCTTAGGATGGTTCAAAAACCAATGTATTTATGTATGTGTGTATGTATGTATCTTATGGACTTCTAAACAGCTGAATAAAGTTAATGAAATTTGGAGAGATTTTTTTTAACATATTCCCAGGACAGTTCATGTGAAGTCTGGTGTAGATCCATCCACAGGGCTCCACCCCAGAGGCTTAGGATGGTTCAAAAACCGATGTATGTATTTTATGAACGCCCAAACCAGAAAACATTTTAATGACATTTGGAGAGATTGTTTAACATCTTTTCAGGATGGTTTTTTGTAGATGCATCTATAAGGCACATCCCCAGAGACTCAGAATGGTTCAGTGTACAGGCTTCCATAAGCCTAATGTTCAAATGTATATCTATACTAGCATTATTAAAATTAATTTTAAAAAACTATAAAAATTATGTAAGAATAAAAATACATTTTTGTTTCCATTTTGTCTTAATTACATGAATACCGATGATTTCATCAAACTACCTATTGATTTCAAACGACTACAATTTCCTTTGAGACTTGCATTCACAATAACCATAAACAAGGCACAAGGGCAATCATCGACCATTGCTGGATTAAAAATGGAACATTCGAGCTTTTACTACGGATAATTATGTGTTGCGTTCTCACGTATTGGGACACCTAAAATTTGTATGTTTATATGCCTAATGAAATGGAAAAAGACATTGTCTATCCTCTAGCATTGCAGTAAATTAAATATAATTATTTAGATGTTTGATTTGCTTTTCTTATTGCAAAAATTATGATTACGGGCGCAGCAACGTGCGCCGGGTAACACTAGTTTTTAACTAGAAATAAATCAGGTATATGAAATTATAGACTATAACTGATTAGTAAAATTGCAAAGTGAAATAAAATCTTGAACATATCTCTTTTCTCACAATTGTTTACAACTCTTAAACCATACAACGTGAGTATAAATCATAAATGTATGAAATATGAACTGATTCAATAGAATAAGAGAGTTTAATAAATATAATAAAATGAAAACAAGTTAATTAACTGGGTTTACGTCATTTTTTGACTACCTTAAAACACTAACCTATTGTATTACATATATTTTTTCTTTATGATCTAAAGAATATTATCATGAAGTAAAATGTGGCACAACCTGTCCAATATCTTTTTCATTTCCAACAAAATAATTAAAATTTTGTTTTATTTCAAGTGTTTATAATCATCAACTATATGAATTCCACACAAATATTACTGTAAATTATGTTCAAACACTTGCAAATATTATACAACTTGCCTATAGTAGCACTTAATTATATTTGATTCAGGAGATGTATCCCATTGTCAACTCAGACTGTAACTGATTTCAAGGTTTTCGTTGGCTAGGGTGGGGTGGGGATATTATGGTGGTGGGTGGGAGTATTTTGGTGGGTATGATGTCAAAAAGTGTGTGTGAGTTATAATGTAATTGGGTGTTTAGTATGTGTGTAGGGGGAAGTTTGAAATGTTTGTTTCAATTGTACATTGTCGGTTATTTTTGTATTGTTTATGAGAAAGTTGTAGGTTGGATGTATGTTTATGTAGTCATGTTTTGTGGATATGAGATGTTTGCAAAGTTTGATTCATAAATTTTTTGTTAATGAGTTTATTTGTTCTTTGTAGTGTGTGTAAAATGACCTCTCTGTCTGGCCTATGTAAAAACTGGGCCACGAACTGCAAGTTAGTATGTAAACTCCAGTGGCATTGTAAACGTCGTTGATTTTGTTGTTGGGTTTAAACTGTTTATTGATAGTGTTGTATGAAGAGTAGGCTATTTTGTAATTGTATTTTCCAAGTGTGTTGGTTAGATTTTGGATGATCTGTAAGGTATTGTTCAGTATTTTATAGGTTTGTTGTCTTGTGTACTTGTATTAGGGTTATTGAGTTTGTTTTTAGGTAGTTGTATAATTTGTTGATCATTGTTGTGTTGTATCAATTGGTTTGTGCTATATGTTTTATGGTGTTTAATTCTTGGTAGAGTTCTTCTTTGTGTAATGGTGTTTTGAGCAGGCGATATATCATGGTGTTGTAAGTGGCTACTTTATATTGGAGTGGGTGGTTTGAAGAGTTGTGAATGGTAGTATTGGTGTTGGTGGGTTTTTGGTATATGTTGAATTTATGTGTTTGTTTGTCTGTATGATTAACTGTAAGGTCCAAGAAGTTAAGAGAGTTGTTTTATTCTGTTTTGATGGTGTATGAAACGTCAACATCTTAATTCCATACACCCAAAACTAACATCACAGAAAACACAGGCGGTGGAAGATGTATTAATAAAACTGTTTGCTTCGATGGAAGTGGAGCCTTTTTTCTGCAAGATTTTGTTAACTGCTGATATTCTTATTGAGTTTTTTGACCACAACACCATGGCAAGCTAGATATAATTTTTATCAGTGTCAAGTTCAGATTATGAACGGGTTTTATTCAGAGAATAAAAGTATAGATAATGACAGTGACAATAAACTTACTTATAGTGATTCTAGTATTAGTACCCCTTGCTTTTTGATGAGGCTGCCAGTTTGGATTTGTGTTCTGAATCAGAACTAGATATTGAAAATGAATTTACTATGAGAAATTCTGGCACCAAAAACAGGCCTCCTAAAACTCTAGGCCTATACGATATTTGGGACTTGTGAAAAAAACAAATTCATATGGCCAAGAAATTTTAGAAATGAAGAGGTTCAGGCGAAATCTAACAATTTTGTATGAAGGTATGCGCCAAATATTATTTTCTAGCGTATATAAAAAAAATATTTTCATATAATATGTTTTATTGATATGGTATATTTTATATTTTTAAAATTTTCTATACAGCACTCAAAATGGCCATAGCAGTTGGCGTCGGTTTAATCCCGGTGAGGAATGTAATTTGTTTTCCATTTTCTACATTCACTTCAAAATGAAGTACAAAAATGAAATATTGAAACTGTAATATGTCTGTTATATATATATATATATATATATATATATATATATATATATATATATATATATATATATATATATATATATATATAATTATAATTTTATTGAAAATTATACATGCTACTTGAAGTTGCTTGATGTAATCATCTTGAACTCACTGATTAAACTATTTTAAAAATACTTAACTAAGTGAATACATATTTGCTTACTTGCTCAGTAAGCTAAGTAAGCAATTACGTATTCACTTAGTTAAGTATTTTTAAAATTAGCATTGTTACTTGTATTTGTAGCTTCATTTTAATAGACATTGCAAAATTATCTCATTAATTGAAGAGATATCATCTCTTGAGTGATATTTTTAAGTACCATTGCCATCAATTTTTTAAAGAATGATTTAAGCTTTTTATTAAGACATAATTTTGACCATTATCAGTCTGTTATATTCTGAAATAAAAAGGAATGATTAAATACAAAAACACAACTTTTAAGAATAGTAATGTAATATCTTTTAAATAGTAGTATATCTTAATATGTAAAAGGTTTTCTGTATTATTATTGACTTGTTTTCCGAAAAAAAAAAAATCTTTGAAATCCGCTCCTTTACAATTACAGGGGTTTCACAATTTTGAGATCATGACATCTTTTTCGGGCAAGACCATGAAGAATGAACTGATATAGTTTTTACTTTTTTATAGAACCTTACAATATATATTGCATAACTTATGTGTATTAAAAAAAATGACTGATTATTTAATAATAAGTGAGAGAAAAAGAAAAAATATATAATAATCCTGTCAAAAGGGAAACTAGTAGAATTATCTGATGTTTAAGTTTGGAGATAATTTGATTTCATATACCAATAGCATGACAATTCACAACTTTTTAATTTCAAGAGGCTAAACTCAAAAGAGAGTATTTTAATGTATCTGTGGTATAACTGTCACAAGATGTTGTACTGTTGGTTTGCCTCCACATATAACCTAAAATCATGTCCGTGACCATCTGTTATTTGGTTGTTAAAAATTGTTAAAAATGTTGTATATTGTTCTGGTAATTAACTGCAATTAATACATAATTTACTTTTGTGTGCAAACCTTGAAATCACTTTGGTTACTCTGAATTGTGGTTTGAGATGATAAAGAGGCACATTTCCTAAAATGGTGTCATCATTAAAACACCAAGTAAGTGTTTGCTAGTTTATGAAAGTTGTATACAATATCAAGAGCACAGTGGTACAATATATTACAAAAATATATGTGAAAAAACCCCAAAATCACAAAAATTAATAAAAAAATAACTAAAATAAATTACCTAAGATTATGTCCTTATGTACATTTCGATGACAAAGTCATCATCTTCAGAGGTTCCTATTACAAAAGTACAATCTAGAATACAAAAAATTAACAAACTAGACTGACCTAGTTTGTCAATCTAGTTTGTTAATTTTTTGTATTCTAGATTGTACTTTTATAATAGGAACCTCTGAAGAGGACTTTGTCATCGAAATGTACATAAGGATTTAATCTTAGGTAACTTATTTTAGATATTTTTTGATTAATTTGTGTGGTTTTGGGGTTTTTTCACCTATATTTTTGTAATATGAAAGTTGTGTTTGTTCAAAGGTGTAAGATTTCTTACATCAAGGCCTGTTGTGTAGGAAGGTGTCAAAGAAAGTTTACTTAGTTTTTATACATTATGATCTGGTAACATAAGACCATATACTATTATATTTTTAGTATAATATACTCAGTTTCTGTTTAAACAAAACTGAAATGTAAGGCTGTTGAGATGAGCCAATGAAAAGGATTTTTGAAAGGGTAGAAGCTAAGTGATAGATCTAGAATACAATTCTCACTACTCTGATCAGTCTATATGTATGAGGACTGTCATGACTACTCATACTTAGTATGTGAAATTATTACATACTTTCAAATGGCCTACTTAATGATATTATGTACTAGGTTCATTTGCTGTGTTATGAGAAGGCAATGTTTATTTTTATAATGCTGATTAGCGTTATTTATCATATTTTTTCTGTAAATAAACAATTGGTTCCAGACAGTTGTTTGTGATGTACTGCACAGTAAGCATCAGGCATCTGGCCAAATTGATTGGTTGCTGTTGATGTGAACATGTCCTCATTTGTATCTCTTTTATTTATTTAATATTTTGCTTTTGTTTTTATTTTAGTTCAAACATATTATGTTATATAGATAAAGTGCTTTCTAATAGGCTTACAACTGTGAGCTGTAGGCCTACTGCATGACTTGCCCATATAACCCAAGATTATATCCACATATTTACTTTGACAAATTTTACAGTCGAAAATTGTAAACAATAATTTGAAGTGTTTTTCAAGTGGCCAAAAAAAAAGAGTAAGTCTAAATAAACTTAGTCTAATCAAGTTAAACAATTTTGAATAGACCTACATGGCATTTTCCAATAATTTATATTTAGTAATTTAATTTATATTACTTTTGTAAATATATTTTGTACTTGTAAATATGGTGTTTATTGCAATTTTTTCTTTAAAAATGATTACATCAAAGAGAACTTTTATGTTACATTCAAATCTATTTGCAGCTGATTACTATAGTAAGTACACCATTCTTGGCATTTTCATGCATGTGTATAATTTAAATTTTTTACAACAAATATTACAAATAGATTTTTGTAATACTACTTATGCATATATTTTTATTCATCATTATGTTGGGCTTAAAATGACTATAATTCATTCGTTATAGATGCTGGTGTAGAAACTTGAATATCAATTTTACATCAACATCTAACAAGATGACTGTTGCTTAGATCTCTTAGGTAAATTTCTGTGGAGAGAATATCCTTCCAGAGTTGAATGACCCTGTGTCTAAATTAGAGACTTCATCCATGAATCTGCGAGTTGGTCAACTGAGTTGTTTAAGTATGGTCAACTGTAAAGTATTAGCTACATGAAAGCCAATTTATTATTAACTAATAATTGTTGTCATGATAATATTTAAAGTTTCTGTTTGGTTTTATATTAAAATTTTGAGAATCGCAGATATCATTGTTATGCTAGGAATGGCAAATAATTGTGATAATAAAAAATTAAAATTATTTGTCTTTATTAAGTATGTTACATATTTTAAAAACATACTTCTAAAATTGTTGTATCTTGAATTACTGTTAGGTTTAATAAAATTATATTGAGTATGTTGTTTAGCTACCACACTAAGTGAGTTCAAAGATCGGACATAACAATATCTGATCAATATAACATTCTACTGAGTGAAAAGCTGGCAAGTAGGAAACAAATTTAACACAATGAAAACTGAATTACTTTAAAACTAAAGAACAGCTTATCTCTGTAGTAAATGTTACACTCTAAATATAATAATATCTCATTAAACAAAGATAATATAATCTTTAAATTATTTAATCTTAAACATTTTGAATTATAACAAAATTATTTACGTTTCACTTCTATGAATTTTTGGGTAATATTTTTTACACCATTAAGTACAAACCTTTTGGAATGAAAGTGTCATTTTAATATTACTTCAATACATACTTTTTGAAACCATGTTATAAATGGTTGTAAATATTTATTATTGTAAAACTTACATACAAGTAAAAAGTTATATCATATTTTAGAAGATAAAATAAAAATAAAACAAATCAATCCTTATTCACAGGTTTAACAGAATTCAGAAGACTAAAGATTGTCATATCTAAATAATAAGTCAATTCATTAGAACGACTTCAACTCTAAAGATATTTTAAATTGTTATAATTATTTTCCCTCTGCCGAAAAAATAATTGTGGTTATCATTGCCAATCAACAACAAAGACAAAAACGCAATATTTTTAAATTGTTGACAAAAAAAATGTATATAATTATTCTGTATATTATGCCTGCATGTAGGTAGGGTTCTCTTATACTCTTACTTTAATAAAGCACATTGTATGACTTATAGCATATTTAATTCAAAAGATTTTATGAGTAAAATGTAGGGTTTAAGTATTTCAAAATATTTTCTATGATATTGCTGTTTAATTGTAACAAAAAAAAATCAGAACAATGGCACAGTTCCTAACTTGACACCAAGTTAGTCAGTTAGTTTGCACCCATATTCATAAACACATTCTATGTTTTTACCAAACGTACCACAATAACTTTATTTTAGTGATGTATTCTTCTTATTAGCTAATTTATTATACTTGCAATAGTGATATAGCTATTTTCCGATGAAATTTATAAGTGTTAACAAGAAGAAATTTGTACATAATGTCACAATTTTCTTTTTCTTGATTTTTTGTACCTTGAGTCTACTCAAATTTATGTAATTTATTTAAACAGACTAAGGTACATCGAAGTATATATTTTGATGAAGCTCATATTTTTCATTTAAATAAAGTTTATTTATATGTTGTGTGAGTGTACAAGCAGTTTTGGGATTTTGTTACTGGTGTAACCAATAAAACATATAATTTTAATGCTCTAAAACATGTATTAATAATAGTGATAACTCTTATCTAACCTCAGGTGGCATTATATAATCACACACAACTTCACACTAGCATGACAATTCATCAGAAAATGTGGCACCAATATCTAAGAAATTAAAATGTTATTGACTTTGCTAAAATGTATTGTCAGGACAAAACATATTTTATTTACAATTTAAATATAAATTAAATAAAAGAAGTTTCATCCCAATTATATAAATTTTTATGATACAAAGAAATCATTTGTTTGTAGTTGTACCATCTTCACTCGATGTGCCAGATTTACAATGTCATCTTCCCTGAAATACCAATAAAATTATATTAATAATGATAAAATATTTCCTAACTTTAAAAAAAAAATATCTTCAGCAAATAACCTTACTGACAGATTTATTATTTTGTTTTTGAGTAGTGTAATTTTCTTGACATTTCATTACACTTACTTATTAGCTAACACCCACCCTTGGCTGTTGAGCCATTTGGTGACGCGCTGACCAGTAGAGACAAACAAGTGGGTTATCATCATCACCGGGATGGTCGAGTGCATTGCATTTCATTACATATAACTACAACAATTTTATTTACATACATTTATTTCACTATTCACAGTAAATTTGAGGTACCTAACCCCCTGCCAACAAAGAGAAACTACTGTACTGTTGTCATTGATCTATTTTAATCAATGAATTTTGAAAACTACAATTATCAGTTAAGACACATTTCTATAAATTATTCAGAATAATTTCTATAGTTGCATTAGAACTTAAAATTCAGTTATACCGTAAAATTAATTTAGTTAGCTACAACTTAAATTCACTCTATCATTAGTACTCTGGATGTGTCATGGATGTTTTTATTAAAAGCAAAATGCAATTGGTGCTATTTTCTTGATCTAATCTTCAGACATTTTGTTTTATAACTAACAGGGATTAATTAAAATCTAACATAATTTTTATCGTTTAGTCTTATCACCTCCAGATAAGTGTTATTAAGATAATAAAAACAATAAATTCACCTACCAGATTTGCCTAATTGTACATATTCATTTTAAACTTATAATTTAAAATTAATCAACAAAATTCATATTCAGAAAATATTTGTATGAAGATGAAATGATTAGAAGTTTAAAAAAATCAAACCTTATTACTCAAGGTGAAATTATTAAAACATATTAAGACTAGTGTCACATACTAGATGTCAAACTGCTTAGTACAAAATTAATATAAATTACTTATTACACTTTGAAATTACTTGCCCAACCAGACATTTTGTTAACTATAGGTTGTTAAATTGTTAACTTACACTTGCAGGAAACGTTTTCGTCTCACAACTTCTTCAGCCACATATTTCTGCCGCTAGGATTGCTGCAGTCTTGATTTTCGGTACCAATTTTTTGAAAGTTAGAAGTGATGTGATCGAAGAGTCTGTGATCTGTGCTATGTTTGTTCATTTAGGATGTCATTTTTATATGTGTTGCAATGTTTGTATATTTCATATTTTTTTAGTGTGTTTAATTTATGGTCTTTGTTGCATGTGTGAAGGATGCTTGTTATTTTCCATACTATTGCATGAGCACTTAGTGTCCATGAAGAGGTGATTACAACTTCTAACTTTCAAAAAATTGGTACCGAAAAGCACAACTGCAGCAATCCTAGCGACTGAAATATTAGGCTGAAGTAGTCGTAAGACGAAAACGTTTCTCCCAACTGAAGTTAACAATTTAACAACTTATAGTTAACAGAATGTCTGGTCATAAGTAATCTCAAAGTGTAATAAGTAATTAACAACCAGCTCCTCATGAACAACAAGATTTCGAAATTCAATATAAATTTGCTAAATGTCCCTAAATTTGGTAACAGCTCATCAATAAAAGCAGAAAAGCATATGAACCACTATCAAAAACGATTTGTAAAGTACAAATGTTCTAGAAAGAATAATGTTATTGATGTAGAAAGAAGGAACTGACAATGACAGTCGGCATAGACCACACCTAGTGAGGTTCAAGTGAATCCACCTGTCACGTTGAAGTAGAGGAGAAACATGTGTAGCACACTGGAGCTATCCAAATCCAATGCTTTAGGCCAGGCTATTACAACCCTAATCTGCTGATAGATGGTTTTGTGCAGGCGCTAAAATATATTGGATCATCAAACATGTAAATCTCACAAAATTGTTTAACAAAACTAATAAGGGGGAAACGTTTAAAAAACCGGAAAAGTGGGAAGGTTTTTAGGAAAGGGGGAAAAGAAAGAGAAATTTTGATCCTTATATATATGCCAATATTATCAAGTCAAACATGTAATCCTATTTCTATGTAATAGGAACAGAATATTTAAATTGACTCACCCATATATTTCAGTTACTATGTGAACTGTTCAGGAAATAATGGATTAAGTGCTTTATTCCTTATAATATAAAAACGATATACATGTGCATTTACTGCATTACTGTAAATACGCTGGGCTCTGAGATCAATCTGTTATCTATGATTTATGCTTTAAACTTAACATCTCAGTCCTGATATTTTTCATCACATTTTGTTCTTTAGTAGCAGTGATTACCAAATTGCAATAAAAATTTTATCAATGACCATTTCAGAGATTATAACTGTACAATTATACTCAGTTACAAATACTTACACAGTTTTCAAACATGAAACTATATTTTTCTTCTGGTAATCGTTAATAAATAACAAGCTTGTTTGTTGTGGTTTTAATTCTTTAACCTAAAATATACAGAAATACAATTAAAATTTTTATTGTATTCACTTTAGAATATTCATAATTTTAAAATATAATTTTGTTCATATACTTTTACAAAGAATTTATTCGAAACATTCAAGACAATTTTATACTTCCAAATTTTACACTTTATTTATATAATTTGATTCTTCACTTGAGCTACTAGTTTTTTACAAAAATCACTTGAACATATAATAGTAATAATGTTACACTTGCCTATAGTAGCACTTACTTGTTTGATTATCGATAACGGCTGTTTCAGGAGATGTGTCCTATTATCAACTCTGAGCATAACTCAGAATCTGATAAAGTGATATAATGGGACATATCACACAAAACAGCAGTCTTTAATAATAAAATAGCAAATGCTACTATGTTCACATTCTATTATATGAACAAGTGGTTTTAGTACTATAATTCATTTTTTTATAAAATACTAGGTAAATACTAGATGATACTTAATATTTGCAGATATAAATTTTGTGAAATAATAAAAGTAAATTTTTAAACTTTCATTTTTACTACTATAT
Organism: Prosapia bicincta; assembly: GCA_036971475.1. Classification (NCBI taxonomy): domain Eukaryota; kingdom Metazoa; phylum Arthropoda; class Insecta; order Hemiptera; family Cercopidae; genus Prosapia; species Prosapia bicincta. The sequence goes on from JBAIZL010000058.1 coordinate 334,786, forward strand.
CTTTTGAATGATTTTTAGGTCTAATCTGTATAACTCCATGGTTCTCAAAAGACTTATTTGGACCATTCAATCCCCCTTAAAATTATTTTTAGTAAATTATTTGGTCTTAAACACACCAAGAGTTTATTATAATAGATATTTCCAAGTTTATATATCAAAACCCTTGTTACTTGATTTACTCTAAATTATTTTCCCAAATCTGATGAAACTCTATCCCAGTAATATTGCAAGAAAATAATTTACTTATGACTCTGCATTAAAATAAAGAAAGACATGATGGAATAAAAATCCTTTATTATAAATATTTTATTTAAGATTATAAATACTTTTTATACTGGCAAAATTAACTTCTATTTTCATGAATGTAAATATAAACTGTGTATAAAATAGAGTATACACAAAGCTAATAGTAATTTACATCTTGTATAAGCCTGATATTTCAAAAATTACTTCTCATAGTTGCAACGATCATGCCTTGATCTTTTAATTTGTTCAAATTAAAAACAAAATTTAATAAATTATATAATATTGTGTTAGCCAAGGTTTCACTAGTTATGGTCATGAACTGGACAAATGTTATGAAATCCACCCTGTATATGATTTTTCATCGGCATATCTCATGTAGTAATAAAACTGCTCTACTTGACTTAAATCAACTGTCTTGTTTCCTAGTATGGTGTAAAACATCGAATTATTATCACTAGATACAATTTGAGATTGGAATAAATCACCAAATATGTTGATCGGTTTATTTTGGATGACGTAACTTGATACATGGGTTTTCCTCTGCTCTTTTTTAAGCTCCCTGTTATTAGCTTTATATCTCAGAAGTGATATAAAATTTCCAATATCATTTTATGGTTCTTCCAACTCTATTTTTCAAACTAGAGCCATGTTCTATTTTTCAAATCAGAACAATTGAACTCTGAGTGTAATTTTATACCTTCCACGAAATACACTAGTATGAATAATGGTTATCAACCTCTTTTTCTTATACTTAGACTATTAGTTGGTTTATTAGACAGTCAGAAACATTTATTCACAAATAATTTCCTAACTACATTCATTTGGATTCCATATTTGTACAATTGTCTTTCTTTCAGAAAATCTCAATGATTTTTTTCAAATTAATGAAAGACTTTTACCTAATATACCTCCAATTTAGTGATTTTCGTTGCCAACAGTTTTTAAAAATGAGGAAATAATAAAGAACATTTATAAAAGACCCAGTCTTTCTTCAGAATATGCTAATTACTTTAATTGATCCAAACATTTCATTTAAAATTATCTATCAGGTTCATAAGATAAATTAGGAAATTTATATATCTAGAACAAAGTTTTCAAATATTTTCAAGTGAAATTTTCTCTTCAATTGTTGAGAAATTACTTTGATAATAATCTCTAAAAACTAGTGATGGGTGGCTTCTCGATTCCAAAAGTTGATTCCAACAATTCTAGAGACTAGAATTTGAATCGGGAATTGATCGCAAAAGTCGATTCCAAATACCTTGATTTCAGCACGGCCACTCTACTTACATATTGTCGCGTTTACACATTGGCAGTAAAATATTTGTCACTGCTCTAACTTAATGTCACATTTACACATTGACGGTAAAATAACCGTCACCGCTTAAACATAAAGTCGCGGTTGTAACAACTTTTTGAAAACGTCTCTTTTAAAGTATTTAAAAAAACATTTTCTTTTCTCAATTGGATTGGTAATTGTGGTATTTAGAATCAGGAATCTATTTCTTGGTATCATTATCTGTATCGGAATCAGTAAAATTTTGGAACTGACCCATCACTAATATTAACATAATATATTTTCTTAGTTTGGGAAATGCTAGAACTGAATCATTGGTAGAGTATATGTATTCATACTAGAAGTAACTGAAACATTACGACTGATAGAAACAACCCAAGCAATGTCACTACGAGGGTTATTTATAGAAGGTTCTCATAATGTTTAAACATAGACAGCTTTATTTTTGTTCTTAATGTTTTAAAGTTTAACGTCATCATTTTAAAGTTTAAAACGTACGTTATTTTTCCACATAATCACAGTTCCTGTCCAAACACTTTTGAAAACAGTGCTCCAACATTTCTATCTCTATGTTATAAAGTTCTGACATCAAACCTTTTGAGGAATTGAGAAACCTCTACCTTGACGTCATATTCAGTACTGAAGCGTAAGCCCCCCAAGTGTTAATTTAATTTTGGGAATAAATGATGATCACTTGGGGCAAGGTCTGAACTGTAGGAGGGTGGGGCACATCAGTCCAGCCAAAATCTGTCAGCAGTTCTTGAGTTTGTTGTGAGACATCAGGTCGAGTGTTGTTATGGATAAGCCTCACACCACTGGACAATCTTCCTCTCTGGCAGTTCTGGATCGCAAGTCTCAGTTTTCTTAATGTGTCGAAATATCTGTCGGAGTTAACTGTTGTCCCATGAGGCAAAAGGTCAATTAAAAGCAGGCCCTTCCTGTCCCAAAAAACTGTTTCTATGACTTACCCAGCAGCCTGCATTTGTTTAAACTTCTTCGGCTTCGTTGACGCCATTCACGTGATTGCTCCTTGGTTTCGGAGGTAAAGCGAAACGCCCATGTTTCATCGCCTGTAACAATGGAATCCAAGAATTCATTTTTGTTGCCTTTATATTGTTGCAAAAACTGCTGGGAATACTCCCCTACTTTTTTGGTTAAAATGTTACGAATTGTGGTGTTGGAAGTCTCAGGAATACTCAAAGCAAGTTCGTTAATATCAATCCTCTGATCTTCAAGCAATATTCTTTCAACTTTATCAAAAATTCCATCTGAAACTGAAAATTGTCCACTCCGGTCTTCATCATGAATTTTTGTGCGGCCTTCACTGAATTCTCTACACCATTTGCGAACATGTTGAACAGATATACACTTTTCCCCATAACCTTCGATTAACTGAAGATAAAGGTCAATAACTGTAATTCGATTTAATTTTAAAAAACTGTATCACAGCACTAATTTCGCAGCTGGCAGTAACAGCAATGGGAAGCTCCAACTTCGAAGGCTGCTAGCCCGGCACAAAGCAATGTAACGAGGCGAGAGTGGTGGGGATAGAGACAGAGGGAATTGATAAGTAAGACAGTGTTACGACATTTCTCCTAGCACATCGAATTCTGTCTTAGCAGCTTAGGGAACCTTATTTTATAATTACCCTAGTATTTATTTTGTTTCTTTCCAAAAATGTGTTCAAATGAAGAATGTCTCTTCCTTATGTTAGATGAATAATAGAATTAAATGAACAGTAAATGAATAATTTTAGCCCCTTCTAAATAAATAAAATAATGATACATTTTATGTTCTCGGCTGATCAGTAATGTCAATTTAAAGTCAGAAAAGTATCAAACTCCTCTTAATGTACCAACAATCTGCTCCCTCAAACAATTTCGTTTGTACAACAAATTGTCTCTTTTGTTATCATCCACAATTAGATAAGGAATTTAGTTACATTATGTATGTTATATTTAGGGCTTTTCATTTAGCCTTTATTAAAAGTCAACCCAAAAAAAACTAATAGCTCAATTTTATTTTTAAAAATACTTTTTATCAATATAAACTTAACACCTAGTAAAATACAATTCCAAGTAAAAGAGCTACCTGATAGCAGACTTTAATTTAAAAACATTAATTCATACAATAATAATTACAATATGCCATTTACAAACTCACAAAAACACAAAATACACAACATATTAAACGAACAAACCCAAAACAAATCACACATACTCTTTGATACTATCAAAAACCTGCCTTTAAAACTGTCACCGGTTAACCTAACAACTCCAAGCGGAAAATTTAGACACCGACAAAGATCGTCACGGAGCAAAAGAAAACTTCTGTTTAATTTTTTACAAAATTAAAGTTAGAATAATCATAAACTAATGTAAAAGTGATTAAAAAATAATTAAGTTAAAGATTCCTTTCTGAAATTGTACACTTACAGTAGAATATTTAATTTTTTATATTGACGATATAAGGCTTTATATTGGTTTCCAAATAGTCCAAGACTCATGTTTAAAATAAATAAACATTAGATATAAACTAGAATTGAAAACTTAGTTACTTGGCTCAGCTGGACAGAATAATAATTTGCTTTCATATTCAGGTCCTTCAAATTTTTTTTTAATATGTTTACGTTGCAGTTTGCATGCTTTAACTCCATATTCATCCTTATTTCTGCCTCACTTTCTGAAGTATTTTGGACACATTTTTGTAATAATTTATTCAACCTGAAATGAAAAAGTCCAACAAAGAAATAAACAAAATAACATAAAATAGAAGCATAAAACAAATGGGTACTGAAAAATGAAATTTTGTATACTTTCAAAAAAATTACTTACTTTATTGTTGAATGAAGAAGGTTGTTTTGGGAGATGTGATCCATTATCATAACAAGAGAGCATGTTTGAATAATTTATACAAGTATGTTTCAAAGTGTAGTCTAAAAATAAAAATTTTATTTCAGAATTAAATCACACTTGCTTTCAAGTAGAAATCTGTAAGAACACTTTTCCGAAATATCAATAACATTATATAATTTCAACATTTTCATAGTTACTTTTTTTTATGAAAAATTAAAATTTCTTAGATATTCCCATTTTCCGTTATTCTAGGATCCCCCAAAATAGAAAATTTCATCAAGATAAACCGCCTTTTTCAATATTTATGGATTAGCAAATCAAAATTTCTGAAGGAAAGGTGTGTGTGTGTGTGTGTGTGTGTATGCGCGCACATTTATTTATATCTATATAAAATATAAAAGGAACAAAGGGATATACAACAAATAGGAATAGAAGGGATAACTTCTAGAATGTTAAAAATATAAAAATTAAATCAACAATATGTAATCAAAAGAAACGTTTTTCATCATCATCCAATTGATAGATCACTCAATATGAACATTTTAAGGTTTTAGATTGCATCAGATAAATAACTACAAAAAAACTTCAGTAAGGAAAAAATGTAAAGGACAAAACTAAGCTTTATAATTGTTAAAACTGTGTAGCCTTATATAAACATAATGTTAAAACATTTATTTTCACAACTTGAAAAGAAAAGAAAATAGTTAAATTTGTTCTGAGTCTTGTGGCTTAAAGTAGTAAATAGGTACTTTCCAAAAACCTTTTCTTTTTTTAAATTTTATTAATATAATTAATATTATTGGGTTTCTTACCAATTAATTCATTTATTTGTACCAATGCTTACCTGATCTTAATATCGTCATTTTTCTCAATTATCTGTTTACATTTAGTTTCGATAGCTCCTGTTTGTTTTTCTATCTGTGATTTTTGAAACTCAAGGGCTTTCAATTGATCTGACTGATAATGCAGACATAGCACAATTACACGATATCTATAAAAAGCAAACAAACAATATTTTAATTCAAATAAAAGCCTTTGTCTCAAATTTTTTTAACCCTATATTTGCAAGTATATTAGAATTATAGGCCTATCCACAGTATTATAAGTCGCTTTACAACAGCCCAATTTGCCACATACTTATATGACCAAGTAGTGTATTTTTATATGAATTTATTACGTAGTTTTTTCTTTACATCTCGGTAAGTGTAGGTTATTTATTATTATTTATTTATGCAATTGGGTTTAACTGAAGGCAATAAACTTCTCAAAGCTAGATCTTCTAGGAAAATAAATTCCTAAATTTCTATAAAAAAAAACTAACTACTCAAGTATTTTCCTTAGCTAGTAAGACAGCCTACTGGAGGGGCATTTTTTTGGTTAGAGGTGTTATCTACTTAAAAACCTTTTGATTAAGGACTCTGCATAAGTATATGTTATTAATATAGATAAAACTAACAGATGATAATTGAAAACTTCAACTAAAAAAAATTTAAGTATGTGACTTGCTCCACGCATATTTACTTTTATAGGATTGTAAAATGTCAACATTATTTCAAATATTTTAAATAATAAACCCAATAACCACAGAATAATATTATAACGTAGGCCACAGTTGCTCAAGAAATCATTATATATATTATTTCAAATGTTTACTAAAAAAGGTTTTTAACTATTCCCCTTTTAAATTATTTATATTCTTTTTCTTAATAAATCTGATTACTTTTATTATCCTTATATTATAAGGTTTTAAATTTGCAACACACTTTTAAAATATATCGACCTGTAAAAACTATTATAAAATTTATACTATTACACAATTTACTCATTACGAAAATAATTTCAAAGATAAACATGTTGTTTAATAGAACTTCATCATGTAAAAACAAAGATTATTTTTCTAATAATCAAAGCAATAATAAATATATTTTTTGTAATAAAGTTTAAAATTACCCTTTTTTTGTCAAAAACAGCAATTTAGTATAACTTTATAAATTTCTTGTTAATCTATTTTGGTAATTATCTATACATAGATTCTTATTGAGATTAACAAAAATATATTTATATTTATTTAATATTCCTTTGCAAATTTTACAAACTTTTTTAAAAAATAAAACCTTAAACACAATAGCTGCCAGCCACAATATCAGCATTTTTCCGGAGAATTACTGAAATATTTTAAGCTTAATTTTAAATAATATGTACTTATTTTTTGTTCATACCTACATACAAAAATACGTTTTTCATCACAATATATAAAAACACACCTGTTGGGATATAGTTTTTTTAATAGCATAAATGACACCAAAATAAATGTCCATATGGCTGATTGGCTGACAATGCTTTTGAAGTAATTATGTTTTCTCATCTGTACACTGTCTTAATATTTTTTGTACTTTATGTGTAAATAACAAAATCATAATTTCATGTTCCGATAATAAGCTGACTAGCAGGAAAAGTGTTTTGACACTTATAATGAAGACATTTAAACATGTCCCATGTGAATTTATAAATATTTTGATATAGAACAAAAGTGTAAACATATTCTCTCTCTGATAAGTAATGCTTCCAATCCGATAAACATTAGCAAGTAACAAAGCAAGTAAAATTTTTAAAACTTAATAATTTACTTTTTTAGGAATTTATGTTTTAATTGACTTCCTAGTAAAGATGGGTTTATCGAAGTGTACCAATGTTTTTACTTAACTTCAACCAAGCCTGTTTTTGTTCAATGCTATGAGTTACAAGCAAGACTCATGACATAAACCTTTGCCACAAAGGCTTATCCATGACTTGTAGCATTAAAAAATGCACTGCCCAAATGTAAAACACACCTGCTGAGAAATATCAGTAAGTGCTGGTTTATGCCAAGTAAATTGATAAATAAATATTAATAAAAGAACCTCAAGATCTAGTATCCAACAGCTACAAGTTTTGATTGATCCATAACTTGATAAGATATCTGATTATTCTTAACTAGAATTAAAATGGACATTATGCACTCAGATGAAGTTGTAGTATTTCATATCTGGTTGAATATGGAAAGGTCTGTATGCCTGAAATGTTTAATGAATTCCGTCATTATGCTATCAGGTCTAGGTTATTTTTGATTCTTAAGTTTTAAAATTTCATATTTTAACTCATTGCATTCGACGACACATTAGTGAGAGAAATCACATAGAAGCCAGTAGCTCATCCTGATTTCCGCTGTTGTTTGTTTGCTTCAACAGTTTATTTTTTGATGTGTCATGTACAAGACTAGAAGTTTTTGCTGCCTAAAGGATATTTATCATCTCTGGAAACTTGTATCATAGATATTTATCGTAGATATTTATAGCACATAAGTTGTCTTTTTATCAGATATTCTAGACATCATAGAGCCGTTATTAGTTTCTATGTCAAATGGACTTTCTTGCTCAAAATAATTGTTACTCGATGTCGGTTAGAAGTTGATTTTGTGTGGATCAACATAGAATATTTGTGTATATTTATGTTCATTTGAAATGAAATGAACAATAATAGTAGAAGCTCAGCATCTAACAAAAACATCAAACTGTAAGTAACATTTATAAAAAATTGCGGTTCAAGACTAATTTTGTATTATTTACCTTTATAAGACAAAATTATTTTAGGCTATTACCTGAACTCGATTTCTTTTACTGCAATTAACTGATTCTGAAAAACTTCTTTCCTAAGAACATCAATAATTTTGGTTACTACCTGAAACATATGAGTTATTTTTTTAAATATTTACATTAGGTAACAAACTTTTAAAATAATTACAGTTTTCAGTTCACCTGAATATTTCTAATAACATATGTGAGGATGGTTTAGAAAGTAACTATCATAATAGCACTGTATGGCATTGCAACCTCTGTATCTCAGTAGACCTCCAGCTAGTATCAGCTGATCAGACATGATGCAAAACAATATTGTTCACACATCTCTGTAAGACATTGTTGTCCATTTATCAGGAACAAATCTCATTGCCAGCATGTTGGTTTTCATACATTTAGTTACACAGTTCAAATTCAATCTCAAAAGTTTAACATTTTGTTAATTAATAAAAATATCCTCTACTAGTTTCACATAATCACAACAGTAGATTGCTCACAAGGTCGACACCTAGATGGGATCGAGGAACTAGAATGAGGCGGAGGAAACAAACTTTATGACTTGGATTAGATTGTAGAACAAGGTAAAAAAAATAAATGGACAAGAGGCTTAGCTCACTCTTCAAGTTGGACGAACCAATCACTGCATTACTGTACTTCCATTATTACACTGGTCACCTGGACTACCTTGGTGGACAACCCTTAGAGAGTGGTGATAAAAATGCTACTCACTAATTGGTGACAAGCTCCTGCCTCCTCGACTTTACTCTTCATGCTTATTCATTTAGTATACTTTTCATCAACATCTACTAATGGAAGATCTTTTACTACCTTGATGTGGACTGACCTAATTTTATTCAGTTTGATTTTTAATTTATTCGTCGACTCTAAAAATATTTTCAATGCTCTCTGGACTTAGTCAATAAATGTAACTATTTCTTTGTTGGGTGCCAATAATGCAGTGTCATTTGCAAACATTGGGAGGGTTACCTCTTGCATAGTTTGTATGTTACAGGTATAAAGTTAATATAGTACTGGACCCTTACTAACTTACTTCCTAATTTTTGTTTGTTTCTGCTAATTGAATGTTTTCTGTTAATAGCATGTTTTCTTGTGACAGTATTTTATTTTCCATTGCTTATTTAATTTGTCTGTTGTATGTAGAACTTTAATATTTTGTTTGGTACCTAGATTTATAGATTTATTAATGTCTGATGTTTAAATTCATCATCACCATCTTGTAAATTTATTTCATTTCTGCTTACTTCATTCATCCAATTTTTTTTTAGAAATTTTAATTTCAATTTCAGTTATTTCATTTAAATCTTCAAATTTTAAAGAAATAATTTATTGTTCTAGCCAATACTAGGGCATTTACTACTATAAATTAATAGTGTTATTATTAAAATTGTTCATTGTATTTTGTTAAGATACCTGTAAAAAATGTAAAATTAAGATACACACATGTATTATCTCTACATTTCCTTTATAGTGCAAGTAGTACACCTGTGTTTCAATTACCAATTAGGAAGATATAGTTAAATAATTTAATCTTATACCTTTTAACAACTTTTATTGTGATGTGCATCTTAATTTAGGTTTGTAGGGAGAAATTCTAAATTGACTATCTTCAGTATACTAAATTATCTTATAAATTCCTTTACATTTATTTCGTAAAACCTTCCTACTGAAAAGCCTTTACAGCTCTAAACCTAAAATCCACTTAATATACCTACAAGTACTTACCACTAGCTCCCAAATACAAACATAAATACCATTCATAAAACACAAACCAGCCTATTTTAAGCAAAACTATAATAAATCTATTAACCCAAATACCAATAAGTATAACTCCTCTAACAAATATAAATTATCTTGCAGTTCTTGCTGCAACTTCTACGTAGAACAAACATGAGATCATTTCATGCATGAAACAAATAACACACAACAGCCACTATCAAACCATAACACACAATCGAACTTTGCTGGAAACGTCATCCACACAAAGCATTGCAAACATACCAAGAATTTTATACAAACTAAATATAAATAAAAGACTTCACACAACCAAACCATTAGATATTTACAAACATTTCACATTACAGTCATAACCCAATTATACTAAAGTCATATAGCCTCATTATTTTGGAACAAACTGTACATTTTTAATAACACAAAACCTATTTGACATAATTACTTATAATATCTATATGAACCACTAAGTCATAGTACATTATCCTCACAAAATGCATAAACCAAGATATTATCTTTAACCCAGCAGGGGTCGCGTCACGGTCTTCACCACCGAGCCTTCACTATTTTCTTAATAACTCGAACTGCCGATTTTTGCAAGCTTTCACCCCCTCAGTACTTTCAAATAGACTCGTCCGCTGTCGAATACTGTGTTTGTATTTTCGTTATCACCTAGGTGTGTCTTAGTTCAGCAGCCTAGAGAAGAGCCAGTGTGGAAACCACAGTGCGCGACCCCTCGCACGGGCTAAAGTGTGGACATAATTTTTAATTTCGCTTTTGTGTTATTGATCGTTTAGTGTGTTGAGTGTTATATTTATTGTGTTACTACGCAATATGAATCGAGCAGAAGAAGAAAGACTTGCCAGACTGTTAGATAGCGTGGAAAGGGAAGAAAGGATTGAAAATCCTGGTAGTGTTCGAAGATAACTTTCTCGTGACGTGCCTACTGTTGAACTCGTTGAAGAACCGGATTCGGATGATGAACAACAAGATCATGTTGAAGTTCAAGAGGAATCAGAGTAGTCAGGAGACGAAGAAGAATTACACATTCCAACGGAATTCTTTGGTACAAAATATCGACCTGTAACCTCAAACATTTTTGGGTTTAGAGGGAATTAAAAGTTACTGTCCATAATATAGTAGTTATTCTCATCTCAACCATGCATAATAATGATGAAATTGATTCCAAAGCTGGAGATAAAAATAAACTCTACATCCAAACATTTTACAATTCAACAAAAGGGAGAGTAGACGTTGTTGATTAGTATAAGGCGGGATATTCAGCTGTACTACCAACCTAGGGCACCAATCGGATGAGGAACTGTAATGAATTTCATTGCTATAACCCTCAAGGTGCTTAGACATATTGTATGTAACTTTTTGTTTAAAATCATAAATTTGTATGGTTGCATTTCATCACTATAATTGTAATATTATGATAAATTTACTAACATTTGACACATTTGTTTCAAAATTGGTTCTTTTACATTACAGCTATCGTAAACATCCAGTACATTTTCTTATTCAGAAATTAGTTTTCTTTCAGAATATATTATTATACATAAGTCTTTGTAAAAGAGTCCGTATGTTATGACAATTTATCTAAAGTCTTGTATTTCTTTCAAACAATAAATTTGTTAAATCTTAAAATATTATTTAAAATTATTTAGTACATTAATGCCACAACTAAAACCAATAGAACTTGAGTAAATACATTATTCTTAATTACGATACTTGTATTTATTGTTCAGTATTTTTTTTTTTTTTTTTATTAATAAAATGACCTGATCGAATCCACAGTGTGCAACCCCTCACGTTTTATATATTCAAGCGACCTCTGCCGGGTTAATAAGTGTATTTACACTATAAATAAATCACTAATAAATTTTCAGCTTTTATAAATTTTATACTAATAAATCAGGCTTCTTTCTTATAATTAATGAACTATAATATAACATACTACCTCTAAACATTTAGTAGAAGAGAAACTTGGATCTAATTCAAAGTTCACAGTTTGGAGTGAAATTCCACAATTTTGGTTGAGTATATTATGAATGTATACATCAAATGCTTCTTTTCCGACCTGAAAAAATTTAACTATTAAGTTTAGCAGAAACTTTTTTTTAAACACAGTAGAGTCTCGAAATTCTGAGTTCCAATAAATCAAGATTCTGTTGAATTTGAGTCTATTTCTGTTTAGGCCTATTTTATCTATTTGGAAGTAAATGATACATCAAGCTTCCAAAAAACGTTTATAGCCATATGGTATACAAATAAAATGAATCGGGCTTCCAAGAAATGTTCATATCAATACGGTATGCAAAGTAAATGAGTCGGGCTTCAAAGTATGTCCATATCAATATTTACACAAAGGAAATGAGTCGGGCTTCCAAGATATGTTTGTATTAATACGGTATGCAAAGGAAATGAGTCAGGCTTTCAATAAATGTCCATATAAAGTTCTATAAACTTATTTTGTAGATTCTCAGTTATAGTACTGTATTAGGGTTCATCAGAACTCGTATTTTTTCTAATACACAGGAACGTATTGTGTAGACCAGTGTCATCTACACACAGGGTCTCGCATTGTTTCTATTTATATTATATTAGTAACTTCAACTACTTTACATTTCCTTTATTATTTAGGATGATGCCAAGCCAAATGACACATATCATCTACTTCACTTTGTCTCATTCAATTTATATCCTTTGGATTTTTTGCCCATAAGAACTAGAAAACTATTATAATTAAACTTGAAGTTATTGTTTAAATAAATGAATTAACAAAAATCATTTCAATGAAAACTTTCTAAGATAATTTTTTTGGCATCCAGTGATCTTCAAAAGTATATAAGGAGGCCACTGAGAATCATTGTTGAGTTAGACAACAGCGGTTTTTAAAGCCAAGTGTTCTAATACTTTGATCAAAAAATTAATGTGATTTTTATTGTTCATTTAATGTTTTTATTTCGTGTTTTTGTAATGAAAATAAATTTCAATTGCTTTATTTTATTGTGTGATCCTTTTTTGTTCATGTGAAGAATGTTTACCTCGTGGCTAATGTCTCTATAGGTATGACCTGTTTCTATTATGTGAATAGCAAAATATGAATTATGACACTAATCAGTGACGTAGCCAGAACCGATGACTGGAGGGCACAACTGGCAGGGGGGGCAGGTAGAAGAATCTTCATGGAGAAATTTTGAGCATTTGTATCTCTAGAAATAATATTTTATGCTATTTTGGCACTAAAAATTACACAAGCTGTTTTGCTAGAAACCTAACTCTGTTTTATAGGTTAGTATTTTTTGCTAAAATTAATTGGTTTGTGGGGGCAAATGCCTCCTATGCCCTCCCTTGGTTGCGCCACTGACACTAATTATTGTTGATAACTGGTAACTTGTAAGATATAAATGTTTTTGAAAATTCTGATACTACAGTCAGTATAAAACTTGAAAAAGTTTGTTTCTTCAGAATATTTTTCTTATTGAAGGCTGTTTATACATACAGTTCCAGCTCAAATTATTCTACAAAACATTACGGAATAAATAAAATTTGCAATTTTTGTATGAGGAAATGATTTTATACTTTACTTAGACATAATTTCTCTTGTAGTCTTATACTTTAATATCAATTGTTACTAAACAAATAATATTAAAAAAAATAAGTCTATTCCCACTTGGGTTGACAAGGAAAAATTTTATTTTAGTTACTTTTCATTATATAATAACTATTAATATAAATATGTATATACATATGTCAAAATTATAATACTAAGGGGAAAATATAAAGCTAAATTATTTATTAAAAGTAATTAATTAATATTTGTTGATTCCATTTTCACATGAGCTACTAGTTTTCACTAAAAACACTTGTAAATATGTTACAACTTGCCTATAGTAGCACTTACTTATATTTGTTGAGGATGACCATTTCAGGAGATGTGTCCCATTGTCAACTCAGACTGCAACTGATCTCAAGGCTTTTGTAGGTTAGGGTGGGGGTGGAATATTAGGTTGGGGATGTGGGTGTATTTTGGTCAGTATTAGAAATGATGTCGGAAGGTGTAAGTTTTAATATACTCAACGCCCAATTACATAGCAGATGTTCTCCTTTCTGATGTCAAATGTCTCATTTACGCAGATGATGTGCCTTGTGGACATCCTATGAATCGCCTTACCAATGCGAACGCAGCTATGCAAGAGGATCTGGGGAAAATTACCAAATGGGAGTGAAAAATTATCTCTGGGACTTTCAGAGTCGAAGTCCGAATAAGTGTTCTTCACCAGATGTAATAATATCCCAACTTTGTACTTGCCCTTAGATTAAATGGCAATCCGCTGAATATGAACACTCATCCTAAGGCTTTTTTGTTGTTCAGGACCTAAAACTGCGATAGAAGGAGCAGGGCGAACGTACAGCAGTGCCATCCGCAGCGAAGCTCAAGGCTGTTGCCAGTCAACAGTGGAGAGAAGACACGTTGACTATGAAATTGTTCTATACAGTATTACCTCAACTTACACTACCCCGTCTTACACGATTTAAATCATGATGTCCGAACTACGCCGAAACTGACCTGTTTTGGATAAAAATGCTTATGAGAACTTTTATAGCTCATGAAGAGAAAATATTTTCAGGTTTTAAGGCCGTCAAAGACCGATTGGCAGAGACATTTGGTGCAAATACAGCTGTTGACTGCAAGTTGCAATCTCTCATAGTTTATCACTCAGAAAACAGGGCATTAAAACATATTTCTAAAGCTAACTTGCTTGTGATTTGGAAGTCGAATCGGAAAGCTTTGATGACAGATTTTTTTTTGAGGACTGGTTTTTTCATCATTTCATACCTCAAGTCGAACGTTACTGTCGGTCTAAACAAATGTTTTTTAAAGTATTTCCTATTAATTGACAATGCACCTGACCATCCTCCTACTACTTAAACTAATTTCGACACACGCATGAAAGTGATATTTTTGCCAACAAACACAAATAATTTGCTTCAACCGATAGATCAGGGAGTCGTCAAAACGTTTATGAAATTTCACAAAAAACTTTGAATGGTGTTTGGAAAAAGGTGTGTCTATTTTTTTCGCCACTGAAACTCAAGCGGAATCAGTGCCAGAGTCTGATGAAATAGCTGATGTGATTAAAGAAGTTGTCAGTTTTGCCAGACAACTAAATTTTGAAGTTGATAATGATGACGTTCAAGAACTGTTGGATTTACACAACCAGGAGCTGACAATTAATTGATGAGCTCATAGAAATGTGTGAGCAAGAGCAAGACCTTAACACAGATTCTTTTGACCTGGTTGACGTAGAAAATGACGGTGAAATGACGGTTAGAAACTTGACAAAAGGCCTTAGTTTAATTGAGTAAGGTTTATAAATTTTGGAAAACATAGGCTCGCACAATGAGCGTAATTCTGCCAAAAAACAAAAAAATCACGAGGGAATTCTGCAAGAAAAGAAAAGTATTTTCAATTCGTCAAACGAATGTTAGATTTTATGAAGTCTTCTATGTCAAAATAACTTCTTTTTACTTCTTTCTTTTAAATATGTATTTCTATAATATAATTTTTTGTTGTATTATATATTTAAGATTTTAATACATACACATTTTTCTTCTAAATTATTAGTTTACTTTATCTTTGGTCACTATTAAACATGATTCCTATGTGATTGTATGTAAAATTATACCCCGACTTATGCAAATTCGACTTACACGGTTATTGCTTGGTCCCACCTATCTCGTAAGTACGGGGTATTACTGTACTGCATTTGTACAATCGAGAATGGCCTACTGTGCGGAGGTCTGGGTCTCTGCTATATCACTGATCATCACAACTCCACAAAACATGACTACATAGACATAACATCTAACCTACAAATTCTTCATAAACAACGCAGAAATAACCAACGTTACACAACCGAACAACACGAAATATACAGACATTTCAAACTACACCCTACACACATTCTCAGTACAAATATACCTTATAACTCACAAACACTTTTTGACATCATAACTCCTAATACTCACAAAGTACACCCACAGCCTCACCATAATATCCCACCCACCCTAATACCCTAACCTACAAAAACCTTGAGATCAGTTACGGTCTGAGTTGACAAAGAGACACACCTCCTGAAACGGCCGTCCTCAACAAATATAAGTAAGTGCTACTATAGGCAAGTTTGTAAAATATATACAAGTGTTTTAGCCAAGTTATTACTTTTAATCTGGTTCTAAAAATGTCTAGGCAAGCTTATAGCGTAAGAACAACGCTAGAAAACGTAGGATTCTTTAGATAATTGTCTAAAATCCTACCTTATCTTTAAACATTTAAATAGGGCACGAATGTATGGAGTTATATGTTCATACTCAGAATTCTCTAGAATTAATATTATATAATTATTTCTTTTTCAAACATACCTGATTGGAAATTTCATCATCATTAATATTTAGGTCATATTCCTTGATGAGGCATGAAAGCTCTTTTTCATCTATTCTATCAGCATCAGTTTCCTAAAGCAGACAAAATAAACCATATTATTTGGTTTTACCAATATATTTAGCCCTACTTTGTTAGATCGCTTAACTGATTCATATGATATCACATATTCCATCATGTAAGTCAAACCTAATTTTTAAAGGTGTTATACGTGATTTAACCAAGACATGCTGAGTAGTTGAGTCTAAAAAATACAAAAAAAGCTTTGTATTTAAGGGCAGACCCAGAATTTCATCTAGGGGCACAACATATGTGTAGCAAACCTAGCAGAGGGGGTAAGCTCTACGCACAAGTAGTACCACAGGATTGGTCATCACAGGAATAATGTATTGTAATGTAATATTGTACAATTGGTAGAGCACATTTCCTTTAAACAATTATCTCTTATTTCACTATTAAATATTAAGTTTTAAATATCTAGTTACGTAAATTTTGACTATCTGGGAGAGGCATGTGCCCCCCAGTAGATTCACCAATATGTTTTATATGCATTAACCTGAGCTAAAGATAATCCTGAACACTTCCTAATTTTCAGACAACAAAACATTGGTGCAACCATTTTATGAAACGACAGCCTAGTTCTACAAAAACCCAAAATTGCATCAAAGCTACCAAAAAATTTAGGAAACAAAATTACTTTTAGAGTTGTAAAAAACTAATTTTTATAGATTTGTATAAAATTTCACAAAGACTTAGCTAACATTGGAAATATGGATAAAATACCAGAACTACTACAACTCTAGTAAACAACTCAATCATAGACAGTAACTCCATCTCTCAGCAACAAGTGGAAATACCGATTATTTTTGTTAAGAATTATAGAATCACCCACGCTTTTCGAGACTAGACTATGAACCTTTCTTATCAATACAAAAGGAGTGATTCGGCACGATATGAGTCAGTTAAGACAAGTAATCGAAGAGATAAGGTAGGAGAAGGATTCTAGTTGTACTGCAAATTAATGATTTGCAATAGCGGTTTTAACAACCGTATATTATATAGTATAAAACTAAATAAATAAAATGTTATAATAATTCAGTACGTTTTTTAATTTGAATCTCACGCACACACACATTTAAAATTTAATATATAGCCCTCTGCAAAATTGAGTTTGACATATCTGCTTTATAGTAATGTGATACAGAAATTCTTACAGAACTATGTTTGTGAAGGTAGGTTATTAAAATTGTATATTTCAGCCTGTCAGAATGAAGTTTTACTATGTTGTAGTATTACGTTGTTTAAAATAATGTTTTTGTATTATAGCCAAACATCTTTCAAACATTTTTTTTTTTTTTTGTTAAATGGAAAATGGATGATATCTGGTTATCAAAAATCGTTGTTTTAATGTTACTCAAGTTAATTTCTTACTTTTTTAACAACCTAATCTTCCCAACCAGATAATTTGTAACTATATTTTAATATAACATAGTGGGTAATTTTCAAACAACTTATTCCTAGAGAATCAGCCTATGTTTGATAAGAGAAAATTATTCTTGTAGCAGTAGCTAACTTTTAAGTATTCAGTTAGGCTAGATTTGGTAGTTAAAAACAGGAATAAATTTAGCAACAAAAGATTAACTTATTAACGAGGGAAGTTAGAACAAATAAATTTAATATAGGCTACAGTTTACTCATGGGACAGAACAAGAAGTCAGTGTTTTACATAAGGAAAATATGTGAATTTACGTAATGAAATGGTATTTATTATTTTTTGTATCCCTAATCTATCTTAACCAAATACTTTATTGCCCTATTCTAATGTAGTTATGTTGTAGTGTTATTACAAAAATTAAAACTTGATATTTTATCCTCTGGGTGTATTGGTAATGAGGTTTAATGGCTTTTTCCATCATTTTTCCTTTTCTATAATATATTTCTACATCATTAGATATAATTTTTTTGACAAAAATCAACGACGTCTGGTTACCAAATATTGTTTTATTTTTACCCAAAATCAGTTTTAATTTTTTTATATGGTAAAAATATAGACTTAATGACATTGGTTTTTAAATTTATTTAAATAATTACTCGTTTTAATGTGCAGAACAAAAATATCAACTTTTTTCCACAGAAAATACGGAAAGTTACTTTTTTCATATTTTAAATGATAGTCTGTAATGGCGTGTAAATCATGCACTGGCGCATATCGTGCATAGCAGACTGTACTACGTCAAAGTAAATTTATTTTAATACTAAACTTTAAAATGTTAATATTTTACTTTTGGTTATAATTTTTATACAACCTTACAATATACCTATACAATATACCTTTTCACGAGCACTCCCGAACATACTCGTTCGCGGACGGTGCGCAGTGTAGGAGCATTCCCGAGAATACTCTATTTGAAATTTCTTCTGTCAGAGCATACGCAATTATATTCTTTTTTTTTTTTTTTTAACCCGGGTCTGAGCCCCCAAAACCCGCCCAGCCCTCGTGGCAGCCAACCTCTAGCGAGCTACCTCCGTCTCACATGCGCATGCGGTTAGTATCCCTACCGCGAATGAAGGAAACGGGATTGATTGCCCATGTACCAAGCTCATAAGCTCTTTCCATGGAGAATCAGGAGATAGTGAAATGAAACAGTACGGTAAGTGTCGCGTTAAGAGCGGGATGAAAAAACCTGGCAAGAAAGAAACCCTGCCAGGAAAAATCCCGCGACAGATCATGCAGGAACCCTGGGGGCTTGGATCACCTTATGCTATGGAATAAGGAGAGGTATTACCTTGCAAATACCTTGTTAGTGAGTCTATGGCAGGAATGGCATGCACCTCTTCTTCTGCTGCCTACTCGAAACTGAAAAGGCATGCAATCAAATTATTACTTCCGTTGGGGCTATGCTGCGGCCCTGGAGATGTGCCCCTGCGTCACCTGGAACATAACTGTGAAGCAGAATTTATTAGTATGTATATTTTATTTTGGTGGTATGGTGTGAGCTAGGCGGTCAGTAAGGACAGCGGCCGTCTGTGTGTGTCGTGGGTGGGGTCATATCTACCCAGTGAGGAAATGAGTGTTGATGTTGTATGTGCGTGAGCCTGTTTGTAGAACTTTGTTGCCAAGTGTCGGAGGTGTTGTTTGATGAAAGGCACTTTTAAGTCAGTGTGAAGCAGTGTTAATCTTGTACATCTAGGTGCCTTCGTGATTATTCGCAAAACCTTGTTTTGGAATAACTGTAGTCTGTGTGTGCGTGTGTTACCTGCATGGCCCCAGACGGGTGATGCGTAGGTGAGTATGCTGCGCAACATAGATACGTATATAGTAGTGGCCGCCCGTAGTGAAAGTGGGCTTGTTCTGTTAAGCATAGGATATAGTTGTGTTAATCTAATTGTTGCTTTTTTTAACGTGTTGGTAATGTGAGGGTCCCAAGTCAGGCCTCTGTCGAGTATGACTCCCAGATATTTGACCTGATTCCCCCAGTGAATGTCCTCGCCTAATAGTTTTAGAGGTGTGTTGAGTTGGTGTGTCCTACGTTTGGAGAGAAGCAAAGCCTGGCACTTGGCCACGTTCACCTTAACTCTCCAGTAGCTCAGCCATGATTCTAGTACTGTAAGGTGGTCCTGTAAATATAAGTGTATTAGATGTGGTTTCCATGACTGAGCGGAAAACGCGGTGTCATCTGCAAATATGGCCACTTGTGTGTTGAGTGTTGTCGGTATGTCGTTGATGTAGATGTTGAACAATACGGGCCCAATAATTGAGCCCTGAGGGACTCCAGCCCGTATAGTCCGTAGTGTAGATTGAGCTTGATCTACATCAACCCTAAACTTACGGTTGGACAGGTATGAGCTAACTAGGTGTATGAGCCCGTCTGGAAAGCCATAGTGACGAAGTTTCGCTAAGAGCCCGTTGTGCCAGACCCGGTCAAAGGCCTTTTCAATGTCCAGGAAGACTACCCCAGTCGAGCAGTATTTGTTGAAACCCTTGGTTGCATGCTCCACCACTCTCATCAGCTGATGCGTAGCCGAGTGTTTTGTCCTAAAGCCAAATTGCTCTGGCCTCAGTATGTTGTGTGTGTGGATATGCTTGTTGATACGTTTGTGCAAAATTTTTTCAAATACCTTGCCCATCGTATTCAACAAGCTTATCGGTCTATATGAATCAGGTTTGTTGTGGTCTTTTCCCGGTTTGGGGAAGACCAAGATCTTGGCCTCCTTCCAAGCGTCCGGGAAGTGTTGTGTCCGGAGTATAGCATTATAGATGTTTGACAGATAAATGATCGCTTTCTCCGTGAGGTTTTTTAGCGTTGTGTTGGTGATGGTGTCTGGTCCAGGAGCTTTCCTGGAGTTTGTTTGTGAGATTGCCCACTTTATCTCTGTGATTGTAGTGTCAGTGTTTGGCTCTAATGTAGGGCAATAGGCAAACTGTGCTGTTTCTAAATCTACTTTAGCTGTAACGGCTGCATCAGCTGGTTGGTCGTTTGGTTGGAACGTGCTCTCAAGCGTGTCAGCAAACAAGTTAACTTTGTCGACCGGGTCGCCCACCTGCCCATTCGGGCCGATGAGTGGGGGATAGCGCAGCGGTTCTCGCGTGAAGTGTTTGACCATCGGCCAGATGGGTGTGTCTGTTGTGTTTAAGGTCGCCAATTCCGCTTGGAAGCCATCGACTTTGTACTGAATTAGTTCCCGCCTAATTTGCCTCTTAAGGCGATTAAGTGTTGTGTGTGGAACGCATCTGTTTACCCCGTGTTGCAATGCCCGCCGGATCCTATTTCGCCGGGTGATTAGCTGTAGTATGTGCCTTGGTATGTGTACATAGTGTCTGGGCTGACATTTAACTGGTACCGCGTTAGTAATCGCAGTACGTATTGCCGTCGTAAGGCTGCCGACGGCTTTGTCTATGTCCAGTGGTGAGTCGACATTTAGGGTGGCAGGTAGAGTGCTGTCCAGCTGGGACTGGAATAACTCCCAGTCAGCCAGTCTGTAGTTCAACACTTTCCTTAGCTCTTTGCGAACAGGGCTTCCAGAAACCGCCATTATCACGGGGTAGTGATCTGAATTCAGATCTCTATCGACGTGAAGTTGCGGTGACACTAGCAGACCTTTCGCAATAGCTATATCCAAAATGTCTTCCGTGTTGTAAGTGCTGTGGTGTGTTGGTTCAGGAGGGGCCAGCAGTATAGCTGTTGTGTTTTGTAAGAAGGTTTGGAGTTGCCGGCCTCCAGTGTTTGTAGACTTACAGCCCCAGCATGTGTGTTTAGAATTGAGGTCCCCGGCGACTATTACCCTACTAGAGGTCTGTAAAAGAACTTCTAAATCGCGAGTGTAATCAACAGAACCCGGGGGTTTGTACGCTGATACAAGTGTTGTTGTGCTGCCGTTGAGCTCAAGCCTAATAGCTGTTGCTTCAACGCATGTGAGTGCGGGCAAAAACAATTCAAAATGTTTAATGCGTTTATCTATTATTATAGCCGTACCGCCGCGGCTTCTAGTTGTCCTGTCAGTGCGGTAAACTTTAAAGTTTGGCATTGAGAATTTATCTTGGGGGTTTAGGTGTGTTTCTGTAATCAGCGCTAGTTTATAGTTGTTTCTTTGCATATAGCGAAGAAGCTCTAGTTTTTTATATTTAACGCCGTTGGCATTCCATATCAGAACCGGTAACCTATCCATGGTTGACAGAGGAGACGTACTGGATGAAGGAAGTCAGGAATTCTGAGAAGGTTTTGGGAGGTGAGGATAAGGTCTTGACAATGAAAAGACCCAGTCCGCCCGTGAAGGCTTCCCAGGTCAGAGCAGAGTTAACAACTCTTAGGAGCGGTTCAAAGGTCCCTTTCGCCCAGTCTATAGAAGCGGACGAGGTAGGTATGGTCAGGGGTGGGTTAACGGGGGCTGCAGGAGCCACATGTGGCTCTGGCTGAGGTTGGGAAACCGTCCTGGCCTTTGTGGGCTTGGGGCGTTTATCCTCTCGTTCCTTTTGCGGGGGATTAACCCTGGCTTTAGGAACGGGGGGTGTCGTTGACGACCCTGCCTTAGGGCCAGAAATGGAATTGGGTGTCAGTAAGTTAGGTGTTGGAATTAGAGCCGGTTTGGGGGAAGTAATGGTAGGAGGTGGCATCTGCACCGGTTTCCCAGAGGTGGCCGAAGCAGATGCTTGGGCGTAGGAAATGTTCGGTGTTGTGTACCGTGGAGCAGGCACCTGTGTTTTTGTTTTGGCTGAAGGGGCCGTTTTTGGGGTTTTATCCCCATCGACCTTCTTCTTTGCCTGGGCCTTGGATTTGGCGGCCTGCTTGTAAATGGCGCAGCCTCGATAGTTCGCGGTGTGGTTAGCCCCGCAGAGGATACACTTGAAGTGGTCTCGATCCTTTGTGCAGGTTTTGGAATCGTGGCCCTCGCCACATTTAACGCACCGAGGAGTAGCCTTACAACAGCTTGTTGTATGGCCTATCCTCTGGCAGTTGAAGCATTGCACAGGACCTGTGGGCTGCCTGTAAGCTTCCACTCGTACCCGCATGAAACAAATACTAGTCAGCGCCATTGCTTCACGAGCGTCTTTTTCGGACGCTAGCTCCACAAGGAACATGGGCAGAGGCTCCTTGGTAAAGTGTCCCTTCATTTGAGACACTTTGAGGACCTCCATACCCCTGCTTTTAAGGTCGTTTCCGACCTCCGCTGTTTCGGTGGATTCATCCACCCCTCGAACTACTACTTTAAATGTCCTCGCATTTTCGAGGCGGAATACGTGGTGGGGCACACCCTTCTCCCCAAGGTACCTCTGGAGGTTAATGTAGTCTTCGTAGGTGCTGGTTTGGAGCTTCACTCCATCCTTCACCTTCGTTGCTAAATAAAAGTAAGGGTTGTATTTGGACTTAAATTCCTTACTAATGTCGATTAAGCGGTGGTGATCTGGGTAGATCGTGATTGCAGGGATTTTGGCCGCTGCCCCGGTAGATTTTATGTTTTTAGCTAAGTCTGTCATAGGCGAGTCCGTGACCATTTGTGGAGCTCTGTGAGCCACTGCGCTGGCAACAGCGCCGGCAGTCTTCACAGGGTCCACGGTCTTTCGTTTCGCCGTGGTTTCGGTACCGGAGTCGAACTGGCGAGTCTGCTTCTTCCTCTTCCTCCTTACGACAGGCCGATACCCGGCATCATCGTTGGCGGATTCAGCAGCAGAACCCTCCGTCATGGTATAGTCAGTGCCTAGCTCTGATTTCGAGTAGGTGCTGAGAGGAGTTGCTGGTCGAGATGGGCCGTCGGAGGGCCCGCCAAGCGCCGCCGCCATAGCCGCGGAAGACGCCCTCGCAGGTCCGTACACCCTCAAGGGGGTGGACTTACCCTGAGAGGAACTTGTCCCTATTGACTCAGCCCCGTCGCTTGGGGTCCCGCGTTGTGCCTCTATATTCGACATTGCAGGAAAGGTGTAGGGATAGCAAGTCGGCCCGCAGGGCCGGCTTGTATGTAGAAAGTGGGTTACTGCAGGTACAGGTTGTCAGGTTTTAGTCTAAAAAAAGTAACCTAAAGAGTTTTGTCACGGTTGTAAGTCTTTACGCTAGCCTAGTTCTAAAATCTAAACGTCTAGCCTATTTAAATTTATAATCTTTTGCTATCACTTATTTTTAATTAAAAACTAACACAACACAATTCACAGTAATACTTAAATTTAGCTCTGTTCAAAAGTTCACTAAACTTAAATGCCTATATTCGGAACAATGGAACACACATGCACTGAACACAAAGGAACTATGCCGAGCCTTTTTTGACAAAGCCTTAGTCAATACGTCCTACCTGCTCAAGCACTCAGGCAAGACTCATTATATTCTTTTTTGTCAAATGTCATTACTACACCATCTATTGGTTAATATTTGAACTTCTTCGGTATTTGTTAGGCCATCTATTGGTCATTATTTGAACTTCTTTGGTGTCATCTGCTAGGCCATCTATTGGTAAATAATCGAAGTAACTTTTCTGTAATGTTTTTTGATCAACCATCTGGAAATCAGCTGATATTTCATGTTTGTCAGACAGTAAGTGTTTTTGTATGTATTTAACACGTTATTTACCTATATTTGCCAATGTTTGTATAAAAATTGACATAACATCTCTTCGTAGGTAAGGTTAAGTTGGAAATTAACAAAAAAATTATTTTGAAGAATAAATAGGGGTTTTGTATTTTATTTATTTTTTATTTATTATTTGGAACATTAAAAGTTAAAATATCTCAAAATCAGGAAAATATTTAAAAAAAAAAAAAACCTCGCTCCTATAGGTGACGCTAGTATTGAGAAACCCCGCTCCTGAAAAGGTTAAAATATACCTATGAAGTATTGAGTCAGGATAGATTCAGTTGTAATTTTCTGCATCGGCAATAAATCTAAATATTTAGCAAAATTACAACCAAATCTATACTGACTGGATACTTTATAGGTATATAGTAATGTATAAAATTATAACCAAATCTATCAAGACTGGAAACTTTGTAGGTATATTTGAATATAGCAATGTTGTATAACATTATAACCCAATCTAGACGTAGTGGAGTGCACTGTAGCTAATACGCACCCAGTTCCCGCTATAGGCCTACATGCCATTAGAGACTAACATTTAAATTGTGAAAAAAATTAACTTTCCATATTTTCCAAGGTAAAAGTTAATATTCATGTTCTACACATTAAAACGAGTAATTAAAAAAAAACAATTTTGAACAACGTCAATAAGACTTGTTTATGCTACACATGCCATTACAGACTGACATTTAAAATATAAAAAAATAAACTTTCCATATTTTTCAAACAAAAAAGTTGATATTCGTATACTACAAATTGAAACGAGTAATTTTTTTAAAACATTTTTTTCACCAACGTCATTAAGTCTATACTTATATAATAGCTTTAACGTAATGTGATATAATATAGAAGGCAGTTTTTTTAAACAATTTATTGATAGAGAAGTCGTTTTAGTTTGTTAAATGTGGTTGTCTATGTTCCAATATATAATGACACTTTTAAGAAAAATCATAGTTACCAAGGTTTTAAATCACTTTCATTGATTTGGGATGTATTTTAAGTAATTCACTTGAGCTAAATAGCAAACCATCAAAGGTGGTGGTCTAACTGTAAACTATTACCACTTTTTATACCAAACTTTAAATTCTACACCCTGCAACAGCTATACCACTGAAAAATGAGTACTTCAAAATTTATAATTGTTCTATAACTAAGTAAATAGAATAAACTGAGCAACTAACATAGCAAGTAGGTTTCAATAATGAAATAACTGTTTCAGCTCATTAAGGTTTTTCACTTAATTATTAAAAAATTATTCATAATCAGTAAAATACAAATCTGATTAACCCCAATTTTGACATTTTAATTTCAATTTATTTCCAAATCAAAATTCTACTACTTTGTATCACGAATACAGTAAAGTATGTTGTACATATACCAAATTACTGGTTAAGCACATGTTCTATATATACCACCTGTAATGGTTTTATAAAAAAGATAGAGACAAAGAGTTAATCAGAGCTAATTATGTAAAGTCAAAAAAAATATCTTCAACAAATTTAATCATTAGCATACCATTTAAACTAGAGGATACGAAAATGTTGCAAAATATCAAAACTTATTAACCATAGCAGCAATATTTCTAACAAAATGTTTTTTATACTTACAACAAGAGTGTACTTCATTTTAAACTTTCACTTTCTTTAATGTTAATGAACAATTTAACCGAAACAAAACTGTGGAACTGACAGATACTAATCAATTAAATATAAATAACTCCAATCATACATACATTTCCAAAAAAATGGTACTCTCGTTTTATAAACAACATGAACTACTTGTCAAAAATTCACGGCCAACATGAAATTAAATTTCTTGTTTCTTTTGAAAGAAAAGTTATATTCGTTTATTGTATGATTTATTATAAAACGTCAATACAGTTTGTAAATGGAATAAAAACGATTTTAATGAATTCCTTATTTTATGTTCTGAAAATTCGAAAGAATTATATTTAATTATAAATCATTCCCAGGAATATCAATTAGGGCGAAAATTTGAACTTGTTTTGCTCCGTTTGTCATTTGGTTTCGTACATCTCTTCAAAATTATGGAATATTTTGTTTGAAGGAAACTCTATGTTCTACATAACTCTGTTATTGGGTTACACAGTGGTACTTGAAATCAATGCAAATATTTTGACGTCGCTTCTAAAAAATGTCATAGTTTAGAAATTATTTTTAAATTAACTAATGGATACAATTTTCTGACGCCATTCATTGCGATTAAAAGTCTGAAACGTATATCTGAGGAAGTTTATTTTTAAATTATATCATATCCAATATTGAATTGATCTCACAAACCAATTTTAACCTCTTAACAATGTTTTAAACTACAAGATTCCTTAATTAATTATATACTCTTATAGTACTTTATATACAAAACAAAACTATGTTCATTGTACTATTGTTTTATAGTTATTACATTTATTCTTCGTTTATTTGCAACCATTTTCAATAAATATTATATTTGAAAAAAAAACAATAAATTTCAGCTATTTCGTTCCCATAATTTAAAACTTTATTTTTTATTTTGGAATGGGGATTTCGTTGAATGCAGCTGATTTTCCAGCTGTTTCATCATAACAACTTTCAAAAATGAAAAAGTAATACTATAGAAATGTAGTGATTTTAATTAAAAATAAAAATGTTTTATATAGTTATCTCAGTGTTTCATGTTGTTTGTTAAATCTTATTATGGTATCTAGTTCTTCAAAAAATATTACACACATTTTTAAGATGTTAATATATATTAATATTAAGCAATTATTTTTGTCAATAGGGCTCTGATAATTCTATTGTCCTAAATTATTATTTATGGTATCTGCATTTAAGAAATAATACTTTATCGAAAATATAAATAATTGAAAAGAGCTATTAAAAATATTGCAGTTAGAGAATTCAACTAAGAAGATTTTTCATCTCTATATTTGTAACTGTGTAAACCATTAAAGCTTATTTATTAGTTGTACACATTGAAGTACCATATAACAGTTCATTTTAATACAATATTTACTCTCCAATATGCAGTTTCTTTTGCAAGGATAACATTCCTAATGGAGGCAGACCCAATAAGTGTTATTTTGGTGAAAAGTGATAGTAAAGGAGACAGGCTTTTATTTCGTTATCCATATGCTACAGATAATAGAACAGAATCTGGACAACAAAACCGAAAAAAAAATCCGTACGCTCTATCAACAACTGAAGAGTTGTCACAAGGAAATGCACCCCAAACTTTTAATATAGAAAAAGGAAACTTAACTGGTCTTTCTGATGAAGTTTTATCTACTTTATTTGCTGTTAAACAAGAATTATGTGAACGTAAGTTTGAATTGAAAGTGAATGATGTTAGGTTTGTAGGTCACCCAACACTTCTTCAGTTAGGATCACGTAAACATTCTCCAGAAAATAAACAAAATAATCCATCTTGTGTTTTAATTAACATTGTGTTTGCTCTACAAGCTACTGCGAATCATTCAATTGTAAAATGTTACTATGATTTAAGTAAACGCCTTGGAGTTGCTTTGAGGCATGAAGAGAGACGTTGCAGTTACGTGACAGAAGATGTAAAGAGAATGATTGTTGCTCATGATGAGGTTGCAGCCAGGTAATACTTAACAGTTAAATGTTAGCTAGTAATTCTCATTTATATTACTTTCATATTAAAACTATGTAATATATATATATATATATATATATATATATATATATATATATATATATATATATATATATAACTTTGCAACACCGATTTCTTGTATTCACTTATCAACTGTTAATGCTCGACAATGAAGATGCCATCAATCTTTGAAAGTTAACTCTCATATTGTGAATTGTGATATATATATATATATTGCTGATATGTATTCCTTCACGGATGGAAAAATATGATGAATAGTTATTATCTGGAGTACATCCGTTCATTCTGCAGTGCATAAAATCGCAGTTCCGATGTTTGGCTAGAATCTCATCTAGCATTGTCTCGCTCTTCAACTGTTGTTGGGTTCACCTCATCAATGCTAGATGAGATTCTATCAAAACGTCGGAACTGCGATTTTACGCACTACAGAATGAACAGATGTACTCCATATAATAACTATTCATCATATATATGTATGTGTGTATAAAATTCACATTTTTTTTGTATGCATATAATTTAAAACTACACTTTAATCAAGAAAAGGTTATTTAAAAGTATCAAATGTTTAGCAGTTTAAAGTCTATATTATTTATCATCATATAAACATTATCTGAATGTTAAGACAAATTTCTTTATGAATTAATTTTTTACAATTGTGGCATCATGTTATACTACCTTACTACATAGCTATATTAAAATAAAGCAACCAAATATCCAGTTTGAGTAGATTGAATAGTAGAAAATACTTAATTATTAAATCAAAACAATTGCAGAATTGAAGTAGTTTTTTTGACATGCTTATGAGAGGACCTACATGACTAGCTTATGTTAATAAAATGTTGCTTAGTTATATGGTAATGTAGCTATATAATAATATATGCAATACATGTTTTGTTTTATTGAGAACCATTGACTTTATTCAGATTTATTTTAACTAAAATATGTCAAAACAAAGAAATATTTCAGTTATCTCAGTCTGCCAAGTAGTACTTAGCTAACTAATTATGACAATTTGAAACAACAGTTTTTTATTTAGACACACTATTTTATTTGATTTTAATATTTATATTATTGCCTGACTTCCAAAATATGGGAGGTGTGGCTATAATGTAACGAGACTGGCTCTCTGAGGGACATGTGCAGATATCAAGGTCACCTAACATATAGTTGTGTTCTCTGAGATCCCCCCTACACATCCCAGTTGGTTTAACGACCTTTACTTACTCAGTCGGGCTACTGCCTTCATTAGGGTTGCACCATATTTTCTCGCTCGTCGGAAAAATGGTATGTGTTTTAATTGACCGACATTACAATTTGAAATTCTTAGTGAAACTTGGTAAATCTGCCACAGAAGCCCATTCTCTCTTACAATAAGTGTATGGGGAAAAATATATGTCACGTGCACAGGTTTTTGAGGGGTATAAACGTTTTACTGAAGGACGAGAAGATGAAGGTGGACCATGCTCAGGACAGCCATCAACATCAAAAACGGATAAAACCATTGAGAAAATTGGAAATCTTATCTGTCAAGATCGCCGGTAAAGTATTTGTGCATTGCCAGAAACTGTATATATCGATAAGGAGTCAGCTCGACAAATTTTACATGAACATTTCAACACGAAAAAAATGTGTGCCAAAATCAAAAAACTAACGAATGAACAAAATACTCACGATTAGAAATTTGCTCTCACATCTTGAAAAAGATGAAGATGGATCTTAACTGTTGGAGAGAGTCATTACATGTGATGAATCATGGTTTTTTACCTATGATCCAGAAACTAAGCACCAATCAATGCATTGGAAGAACCCGAATTCACCACAACTAAAGAAAGCTCGAATGTCAAAATCAAAGTTCAAGGCTATTTTTCGACATCAAAGGAGTCACATACATAACTTGGGTTCCTGAGGGGCAGACAGTGAATAAACAATACTATATTGAGGTTTTGGTTACCCTCCATGAGTGAATAAGAAGTAAGTGACCAGAGTTGTAGAAAAAGCAAATTGTGGATTCTGCATCAAGACAACGCTCCAGCTCACAGTGCACTGGTTGTGATATCATTTTTGGCCAAGCATGGTATTCCTGTGTTGGAGCATCTACCCTACTTACCTGACCTTGTCCCGTGTTACTTTTTATTTTCCCAAAAGTAAAGGAAGCCTTAAAAGGAACCAGATTTGATACAGTGGACCCAGTAAAGGAAAAAGCGACGAAGCTCATGAACAACCTTTTGGATAATGACTTAAAACCCTGTTTCGCACAATGAAAAATTCGAATGGAGAAGTGTAGGGACAGGATAGGGGAGTATATTGAAGGGGATAAAGTGAAAATTGTAAAAAATATTTTAGACTGTGTAAATCATTCTAGTGTCAGAATTAATACATTTATTGGCACAATTTTAAGTTTTAATAATAGCACCAGTGATTTGAATTGAATTTTAACATCTACAAGTTGGGGTGGGTAAACAAAATTTTTTTATAGAACGCATTAGTGGGGAAAAGTTGTCTATTGTAATAATAAGAAAAACGACAAAAAACATTTAAATATCTTTAGACATCTACCGGATGCGTAATGTACTGAAAGATTATGAACGTTTCGAAAAACCCAATTCTTGATTAAAGTTTTATATTAGTTAGAAGTTTATAATATATACATTTTAGTTTTTAATGCTTGATTTATGGTTTAAGTAACTCAAAGATATTACATTCTGATCAAAAATAAATATTTTTGAGTTGCACAAAGCCCTGTAAAGAAAGAAATTTACAAATATGTTTCAATGTTTAATGTGAAATTCTTCACTTGTTTTGCTTGACCAAAACAACCCAGAACTCACCACAACCTACCCTACGCTACCAACCATCCAATTGTAGGGTGTAATATTTACATTACATTTAAAACAACTTGATGGAATTCTTTTCCTTAGCCTACCCTCCTTTGGCAACTGTTTTTTGGTACTTTTTTATATCTAGGCCTACTACATAATACATATAAAGTCTGATTTTTTTTGAGAATTGAGGCATAACCCATCTAGACTTTAGTGCTGCTTGTATATAGCCATTTCTAGGTGCATGTCCACAATCTTTATACGCCTCTGTCACAAGTTTGACTCATAGCCTAAGTGTGACAGGGACACACTTGCATTTCTCTGATTGATTTATGGTCCAACTTGATGAGTGGTTTAACTTTACTTAGGTCAAGGAGCATTGAGGGAGGATAAAACACACAAGAATTCCAATTTACATTCGTAAAACCACTGACTTGTTTTTTATTAACTTCCAGATTTGACAGCATTTTCTTATCTCAAAATCTATACTTAAATGTTAAGTTATAAACTGTAAAAAAAATGTAAACACTTTATTTAATTGTTAAAGATCAGGAGTGTGGCGGTACGCTTGCCATGCCTTGCAGTGGAATGATTTAAATGCTATGCGGATTGCATTGCTTAATGTTGCATTAAATGATCATGTCCTTTGTTTTCATCTCAATAATTTTTCTTCTACCATACTTAGGATTATTGGGAACATCAACACAGACATTAAAATATGATTATATTTTTCAGGATGCAATAAAAAGAAAGGACATTTACAAAAAATATTTACTTATACAAATACTAAAAAACTGAATGAGAAATACTAAAACTCATTAAAAAAGAAAGAAAAAAAGACAATTTACATAAAAATACGAAATACCTAATACTAAAATTAAAACTAAATGAACAACAAAATCTATGAATAAAAACCAAATTAAATCCCATCGTGAAACTCCCTGAACCATTGTTGAATGCAAAGGAGAGGCTCCTCAGGGCAAGCATGCCAATAAAAATACATTTCACTTCTTTTGTTTTTACATAGACAAGCAGTGATAGGAAGTGATTTGCAAACCTGTTCTGTAGTCACTGATATTCATAAATCACAGTTCGACCTATTCCGTAGTGAGATGAAAGAGCGGGTTTACATCAACGTGTTCCATAGCGAGATGAAGTATCAGGCATTTGAATAACTAAACTGTAAAGAAGTGGCATATGCCTTTACATCGCCTGCAATATCATGTCTACACGTATGTACAGCGGAATTACAGCTGTTTACAAACTGTTCACCCAGTTAAGCGAACGAAGGTCCATCGAACGTAAACTATCTTGTGAATATGTGGGAGGCCCGGAGTTAGAGTGGGACGTGTGTCAATCACTGATTTGACAAACGGTTCAGAACAAAATGAGCAGGAAATTAGAATGAGTGGGACGTGTGTTTGTCACTGATTTGGCAAACTGCTCGGAATGAAATGAGCAGGAAATTAGAACATGTTTTTTTATGGGTAATGTGATTTGTGTCAGTGACCTGTGGCATTGTGATTGCTAAAGATAGTTCTGAAACATTTTTTTTTTAAAGTAGCTCCTTATTCATTTATAAATAGTTTGTTTCAATAAAGTCGGTTATTTTTAGTATATATTACAATAAATACAGTCCGTGCTTGAAAGTGAAATGTCTAGAGTGAACAAGAAAAACGAACGGTAGGTAACTGTTATAGTAATTACTGTTAATACAACCATAGCTAATATGAGAAAAATATAATAGGCATAACATCACTAAAAATCCTATATTTCCTTTTTGTAACAGTTTTGATATTCATCAATTTTATTAAGGTACATCATATTATATCAAATAATAAATAAAAGTATAAATTGTAAATAAAATCTATATTTAATATATGAAAACCCAAAACAGTTTTTGTTAACTTTTTTAGTCTTACTACTTTTACACAAATTTTAAAAATTTGCGTTATTCAATTCCTTCTATTAGCTGATACTCTCCTTATTTATATATATATATATATATATAGAGAGAGAGAGAGAGAGAGATGTACTAAAGCACCTACCCTCCGCACTCTTCCCAAAATTCACAAACCCAATGTCCCCATCCGAGCCATCATCAACTACCAGAATGCCCCTGCACATAAATTAGCAAAATACATGGACAAAATAATCAGACAATCCATAAACTTGAACACATAAAAAACAGAACAAACCTCATAAATAAAATAAAAGACATAAACATACCACACAATTCAACACTACTATCACTCGACATAACAAATATGTACACCAACATACCCATACCCGAAACGCTCAACATCCTAGAAACCCAATTAATACAGAACAACATACCTAATACCCACATTACTGACATCATAAACATCCTCCAAACCATCACCAAACAAAACTATTTCACCCACAACTCAAACTTCTATTCACAACCAGATGCCCATGGGAAGTCGTATCAGTAATGTCCTATGCGAAATTTTTCTACAACACATAGATAACACCAAGATACTCACGAACAATACACATGCACACAAAATCATTTATTGGCACAGATACGTCGATGATATCATAACACTATACAGGGATAACTCCCGTCAGTGCAAAAAACTCCTCACCTACACTAATAAAATACACCCAAAACTCCACTTCACTTCAGAAATTGAAACCAACCGATCCCTAAACTTCTTCAACTAACCATAACAAAAAGCCACACACAAAAACACAGCTTCAACATTTACAGAAAACCCATAACGACAGACACACTTATCCACAACACCTCAAACCACCCTATCCAACACAAACACGCTGCCTTCAGATCCATGCTCCATAGACTTAAAGAAGTCCCAATGACCACAGAAAACATAAACAAAGAACTAGACACAATTAAATATTTAGCATACACAAATGGATACAACACCACAATAATAGACAAAGTATGGTACAAAATACGAGTACACAAAAACACTAAAAATTAACACTACAGACAGGGAAAACAAATACATCATATTACCAAACATAAACAAAACAACAAACAAAATAGCCCACAAATTTCAAAAAATAGGATACAAAATAGCATACAAAACTAATAACAGGTTACAATACAAAATACAACACAACACCCCACAAATTTCAAAAAATAGGATACAAAATAGCATACAAAACTAATAATAGGTTACAATACAAAATACAACACAACACCAACAACAAAGATAAACTACAAGCACCAGGCATATACAAAC
The DNA here is from genome assembly GCA_036971475.1 of Prosapia bicincta. NCBI lineage: Eukaryota > Metazoa > Arthropoda > Insecta > Hemiptera > Cercopidae > Prosapia > Prosapia bicincta. Next base: position 368,743 of record JBAIZL010000058.1, read on the forward strand.
TGAACTGCGACGAATGTAACAAATTCTACAGTGGACAAACAGGTTGCAGCTTTAAACAAAGAGTCGAGGAACACAAACAGAACACCAGCTCAACATTTTACAATCACATAATAGAAACAGGACACAAATACACAGACATTTACCATAACCTAGAAATCCTACACATCAACAAAAAAGGACCACATCTCAACACACTAGAACAATATGAAATTTACAGACACACAAAAACACAATGTTCAAACATATTAAACAAACAAACACAATACAAATCACACATACTCTTTGATACTATCGAAAACTTACCTTTAAAACTGTCACCGCTTGACCCAACATCTCCAAGCAGTAGACACTGATGAAAATCGCCACATAGTGATTGAAAACGTTCTGTCTCAGTAAGTTTTAACAAATTTACAAAATTTAAAGTTCGGATAGTCATAAACTATTGTTTAAGTGATTAATATCTATCTATATATATATAAATATATCATCTAAATATATATTATTATTAAATTTCGAACATGTGCGCATACACACACACATAACTATTAATTAATATAAAGCAATCATACTGCAATGGTCAAATCACATATAATTACATAACCTCAATAAATAATAATGACTGACAATCACAGTTATTTCAAAGTAGCAATCACAGTTTGTCCTATTATTGTGAAATCACTGTTAGTCACATCACTACTTCCAAGTGTTCCTGTTTGATCCTTCAGGGACTGGGAAAATTGCAGAAAAGTCTTTGGCTATGTAAGACTGTCTTAAGAGGTCAGGTGGAAGGAGAGGAAACCAAGATTGGGGAAAGTAATGATTTTACAACTTAATTTTGAAAATCGTAAAGTGGTATTTTAGTTTTATATTCATTATATAATTTGAAAAAATTATACAAGCAGATGTGGAGTATATGAATCCCTAAATTTTTCAGGGTCTTTTTTCAATGGGATAATGCGACATCTTTGATCGAAATTGCCGAGACCGTTCATTGATTCGTTGTAATTTATAACAGCAAGTGGTTTTTGGACCACTTGTCCTCAACACGTGGAGATGTCAACTAACTCCCATTTAAATTCCGAGCTGACCATCATTACATCCCTCTTATTATTCCATTTAAGGTCACCTATTTTATCATCACTATGCAAATCTAGTTCCCTTTTTTCAAGTTTGGGAGAGCTCTGTGAATTGCCCTTCTTCTTAGTGTCTCGATAACATAGGTATTCCTTTCTAGAAGTAACACTATTGGAGAAGTTGTCCATAAATAGTGAATGGCCAACATTTAGTTTTCCATTCATTAATTTATGGACTAATTTGTTAGTGTGACCTTTTCCACCAACTTCTAGATGGGTTGCCCCAGTGTACACTATAAATCGTAACACTAATCCAGAAGACTCATTCAACATATACATTTTAATCCCATATGGGTGATTTTTATTTTTTATGTATTGCTTGACCTCTCTAGAGAACCATGGATTCGTCAATGCATATATTTCTTGTCGGAATTACCAAAGAGTCCATAGTTCTATGGAAAATGTCAATTAAATACCTAACTTTATAAAGTTTATCCATAGGGATAGGTTCATTAGGTTCAGGATTTTTGGTAAAATACAAAGATTACGATATCTCTAAAAATCCTATCCCTACTCATCACCTGATGAAAGCATCTGTTATCGAAAAGCACGGGATCAGTGTTCCAATAGTCACTGACCTATGCAGCAGAATCATACCTATGTGAAATAAAATAGCAAGAAAAATCTTGAAATCCTCTACTTCTAAAGGCTTTCATTTCTTTATCAAAGCTTTCGGCCAGGAGGATTTGATTTGTAAAGTCAGCGTATAAATTAGTTCAATAGCTCGACAGTTAGTACAAGGTCAAAATATTCCCTAGGGGTTTGTAACGTATTTAGGTTGATGTTAATTCCGGGATTGCAGGTAGAAAGTATTGTTCGTCTATTTGTCAGCTTTTGTGTTGTGCATTGTCTTGAAGTTAAGCCCGCTGAAGGGTCAGAAACATTTACCTGATGCGCAGGTCTACCGATTTTTCTCTCTCTGATTTGCTTTTAAATCCTCATCCTTCAAGTTGAATTCATCATCCTCCTGCCCTTCAAGTTCTTCTCCCTCATCTTCTTCATCTTGTTCAAATAAAATTGTGAGAAGTCCTTCGGTGTACACTTTGCAGTCTTCCCTTGGCTGCTGTCGACCTGGCATAGATCTACAAAATTATCATGTAAATTATTATAAAACATAAATAAATATATTCAATAATGATTATTACTATGTAAATTAATTTTATTTTCCTTAGTATGCTATAGAAATTAATATTCTACACACCTTGACAGTTGCGATGAAATTCCAGATGTGGAGAGGTGAGGATCTGCAACTTCGTCATGGTGAGCAGCTTAACTGAAAATACACAAACAAAAATTAGTATATTAGAGATTTATAAGCTTTATTTGTAATCTAACACTATGCAAAAAATGATAATGTAAAAGGGCTAATTTCATAAACTTTGATGATCCTGCGGAAATTGAAGTTGTTAAATAAAAACCTCCGCGTTCAGCCTTTTGTTTTGAGCCCCTGGTTCCAATTCTGAAATGAAATGAAGTACAATAAAAATGACTTACTAAAATAAATTCACAAAAATGCAAAATTAAAAATAAATGCACAAAAAAGTATGTTTATTCAAAAACATTAAAACGAAAATAGACAACCAGTTTGTGTAAAAAATAATTATATAAAATACCATTATAAAACTTTTTAGACATCAAAATTGGTTTAAAAATGCAATAGTAAAAGACATTTAAATCAAATTACTTACCCAAAATTCGAATCTCAAAAAGATAACTTGGGGTGGTCAGCTTTTAAAACAACTAAGGCATAATGTTCTCCAAACTGTTCTGAAGCACTGTCATAAAAATCAAACCTTTTCCCAAATACTTTTGACTATAGAGGAGTTTAAACTAGACTGGGAATATGCATGCTGCTGCTCTCTCAAATAGAAAGACAGGAGCACACCTGCACACAAGGGAACCAGAGCGTGCCAGTAAGCTAGCTAAGCTGAACGTGTTAATAATGTCAGTATAGTCTGAAGCTTGAAAGTTTAGGTATAAAACCTATACCAACGGCAAAGGGTTAAAATATATCAACCTGTAAAAACTATTATAAAATTTATACTATTAAACAAATATACCTTTACAATGTAAATATTGGAAACCACCCCAATACTACAAAAATAACTGATAATACAAGTTACCTAAGATTAAACACCCTTGTGTACAATTCGATGATCATGTCATCATCATCAGAGGGTCTTAATACAATCTAGAAATCAATAGGTCAGTCTAGTTTGTAACTTATTGTTTTCTAGATTGTAATAAGACGCTCTGATGATGATGACATTGTCATTGAAATGTACATACAAGTTTAATCTTAGGTAACTTGTATTATCAGTTGTTTTGGATTATTTTTGTGGTATTGGGGTTGTTTCCAATATTTGTATTGTAATCAATTGGTTCATAATCAACCACAGGAAGCTATTCACAGCAATTCACCTGCTGTTCAACTGGTCATTAAAGGATTTAGGATCTGTAGTTTGATCATCAAAATGTGGTGAAAAGGAAGCTCATTAAAATGCAGGAGACATATGCTCCACAGTAGTGAGTGTCCTAAATGGTTTTCTACTTTTTGGATAACACTGGTCTCCAATTTTTGGATAATACTGGATGGAAATCCATTATTGGTTATATGGCCATCACACCCTACTACTTCTAATTCTTCTATTGATATAGACGGTTGGGTACAATAGAGAGGGGATTTTTTTTGTTGTTTTCAATCTATTTCAAATGAGTTGTGGTTCGTTTAGAGGGAAACTATTGACAAGTTGGATGCACAGCAAGGATTAAGAAATATTTGTAAATTTTCGTTTTTCTAGGGCGTTGAATGACCAGAAAAATTATATTATTGATCAGAAAGTAATATTTTTTGGTTATTTAAACCACCAATAAAGAATTAAATGTATTATAAACATTGTAACTAATATAAAAATTTTAAAATATCGTGTTTTTTTTAAATCTTTCATTACATGGTGCAACCGGAAGATGTTAAAAGATATTTCTATGTTTTATGGTGTTTTTCTTCTTATTACAATAGGGAACTTTTCTACACTAAAAAATTTTAAAAAACATATTAATTTTGTTCAACTACTATGTATTCCTTTACCTGCAAACAATAAAAGAATACCCATGTACTTTTCTGGTGTGTCTACTGATGAAGATCACTCAGGCGTGTATCCAGCGACTTGCTTTGGGGGAGAGGGGCGATCGATGCATTATATATATATATATATATATATATATATATATATATATATATATATATATATATATATATATATATAATATGTGTGTGTGTGTGTGTGTGTGCGCGCGTGTATGTAAAAACATAGAACAGAAAAAGTTCTTTCTACGCTTGGGTTAGAAATCGGTACCGTGATAAAGATTCGTAGCAAATTAGACTTTTTAATAATAATTATTCCAGTTTCGATAACACTTATGGCTAGAGAATATTATTAATTTCATAATAAGCTATTATTATAAAATGGTTTATTAATTAATATAAGTAGTTATTCTTCCAACAAGAACAATTCTGGAGTCAACTGCGAATATTACGCTTGCAAAATTATGTATTGAAAATCATATGTTCGAGACTAAGCTTCACTATCTGTTGTTAGAACGTTTAGACGTTTACGAGGGTATGCCGAAGGAACGCGTCTTATTTTCAAATTAAAAATTTAAATTTTATTTTGTATTTACAATAAAAGACGAATTAACTTAAGTAGAAGTCTATTTTAATAGAAAGTCCTAATTTAATAGTATTACAAAAAAAAAAAAAAATATATATATATATATATATATATATATATATATATATATATATATATATATATCAGCTTCTGCATAATCTACAATTCAGAAAATCGGGATGTTATACTGCTGTTTTTTTTAAATAATCAATTTGTAAAAAAACTTTAAAAATGTGTAAAAAGATGTATCAACTCAGCTCTACTTTTGTGGTATACCATTAATGGTATACTATAAACAACAGTATTTAAGGTTTAGGGTGAAAATGTGCCTTTCAGTTAGGGTATAATGACTTTGTGTTGAAAAATGGATAGCTTGATCGCTTTAAAAATAGGAACAATATTGTATACCTAAAAGTAAGTGGTGAAGCATCTGCAGTGTTCATACTGTTGAGGGATTGGTTAAAGTGTATGACTGGATATTAGGTAGGGTTATACCGATAGTAACATTTATAATGCGAGTAAAACAGTTGTCTTTTACAATGCCTACTAAAATGTTTAAGTTTAAAGGTGTAAAATGTGTAGGCTGTATGTTAAAATAGACTAACAGTTTTGGTTATCGACCATTATCGATGAGAGGAAGCTTCTGGTAATAGACAAGTTCCAAAAGCCAAGGTCTTTTAAAGGTGTGAAGCATCTTCCAGTTAATGTCATAGCTAATAAAAACGTATGGATGACAGCTAGTTTTTTTTAAAAAAGAAATCAGCCAGTGGGATGAATGATTGAGGAAAGAAAGATTTTACTCTTGATCAACAACTGTTCAGGAAACCCTTAATTACACAATTTAACAAACATAAAAATGGTTTTCTTGTCAGCAAATTGTATGTATTACAACCAATGAATCAAGGGGCAATTTAAAGTTTCAAATGTAAATATTGGCGACTGTTGGTGTTAAATTTATTTGAAAATATTGCCAATTCTGATAAAACTGTTTATGATGCCAAAGATTCCATGCACAATTCAAATAGTGTTTTCAGCGATGCATGGCAAAATGTGACAGAAAAGTCGTATGCAACTGCTTTAAAAGACCAAGACTTGCACCATGTCTAAATTACAGTGTAAATTCTGAGATAACTTGCTTTTATCACAGTGGTTTAAATCAAGGAATGTTAAAAGTAATTGCTGATATTTGGATGTAAGACAAGGAGTTTTGAAAATTGATGTTTGTGTACACAATTCATTTTAAATAAATGTTTTAATTTCATTCCATTAAATTGGATTGTTTAATTGAATATTCAGTGAACACCCGTTATATGTTACATCACTGCTATTGCGAATTACAGATTTTACAAGCAAATTTACTTGGTTTCATGGATTTAATTTTAATTGATTTTGACTAATTTTTGTAGTGGAAATGTTATGTGTTACATATATGCATGCCCATTTTAAACCTGATTGTAACATTAAAAAGTAGGCCAAATAAAGTGTTTTCAGAAATTTATTTGTCAACACTTATCAGCATAAATTAAATTTTAAAATTCACTGTTGATCCTAATATTTTAAATATTCTATTTTATTCAAAATAGTGTAGTAGTGGGATATTTTCTTTTGTGGGAAGTATTCTGCTTATTTTCATATTAAAATTTATATTATAATTAAACTAATCCTAACATCCAATTACAAAATATAATTATAGAAACTCATCAGTTCCTAATTTTAACATATCAGATTAAAAATAGGTCTAACGCATTTAAAGATATTTTAATATCTTGATTTTTTTTATTTATATATTTTTTGTATGAATAAATACATTTTTTTTTAATTTTAAGAAATAGATTCAAGATACAACTATTCTTTGAGCTTAGCTTGTGAGGTTATGTTAAAACAAATAAAAGACATACACAAGGCTCACATATTAATCATTTATTTACTCATATGCGTTTCAATGACAAAGTCATTATCATCAGTAAGTGTTGCTACTACAAACAGTTGTAAGTTAGAGTTTGTAGTAGCAACACTCACTGATGATGATGACTTTGTCATTGAAACATATATGAGTAAATAAATGATTAATTTGTGAGCCTTGTGTATGTCTTTTATTTGTTTTAGATTCAAGACAGCATAAGAAATTAGCAAAAATACTTTTAAAATAAGTTTTATATTATTAGAGTATTTGAAACTGAATTGTTATTATTTTTTAGGCAAGAAGCAGAAAATGGAAAGACAGATAATGGACACCCTCCCTTTGAACTGATCTTACAAAGGTGCTCATTAGCTCGGGCTCTTCGTTCAGCATATGATGATCTTATAACTTCTGGACTTGTCCGTTTGCGTGTTAATCGATGGATTCAACTTACATTCTGTTTACCACAAAAAGTTCATCAGTTCCATAAGAAAGGTTTCATGATAGAACCGGAATCTATTGACAGGTAGTGCAAATAAGATAAATTATTTGGTACTTTTAAAGTAGATAAATACTTTCAATTGCTTAGCCTTAGGTGGTAGTAATAAAAAAGTTGTGATATACAAAATGTTTTTCTTGAAATATTTGTGGAACATAATGTACATCAAAATCAACAAAGATAAGCACTGATTGCTTAGTGTATTCAAAAATGTTACAAGCTCTTAGGCATTGTCATATTACAAAGTTTAATTTTATTCAATTCCATTTTAACTTGAGCTATTTGTTTGGTATAGATTCTAACCTCTGTTAATACTTGCAGTATTTGTGTTGTACATCTTGAGAGTTTTTTAAAATTGACTACTATTGGTATCGTTTGGCAAAAAACCACTACTTAACTGATATTCTTCAGCAGACGTGTTTCAGACTAGATTAGTGGATTGTTCAATACTGTGAGTCTCAGACAAGACTGTTGTTCAGGTGTGTTGTATTAGCATGAGCCTGTTGTATATTAGTGTTCTGTGTTGTGTTATTTTTCATAGAGCAGTTCTTAATTATGTGTTCAAATATAGTATTTTGAGTGTGTTTTGTCGTTTAGAATATATTGTGGATGGTTTATGTGGTGTTTGTATATCTCATAGTTTTCTGTTGTATTTAGTTTGTTGCTTTTTTTGATATAGTGAAGGACTTTTAGATTAGTGTCTATATTAGTGTGTGTGTGTGTGTGTGTGTGTTTAGTGTGTTCTGTATGTGAATGGTAAAGTTTGATTTGGGTGTGTGTTTTTATGTCTTTATGTGTTCCTTGTCTTGTATGATGAAGTTTCTATCTGTTTGACCTATGTAGAAGCTGGAGCAGTCCATACATGTGATCTTGTTTACTCCTGCCCTGTTGTGTTTGTTCTGGAGTGTTTTTGTATTGTGTAGGTGTTTGTCAGTTGTGTTTCATGTTTTAAAGGCTATTTTTTATTTGAGTTTGTGGAATGAGAAAGCTATTTTTTGTGATGTGTTATTTTGATATGTTAATGTTATGTATTTTTATGTGATATTGTTTTTTGTTGTATTATGTGTGTGTTGTTTTTTCCGCATTATATTGTCTATCAGAGTGTGTTTCTATTCCTTTCTATAGGCTATGTATTTTATTGAGTTGAGATCGTTTGTCTTTGTTGTTCATAGCTATGTTAATTAGCCTGTGTATCATGGAGTGAAAGCATGTTTGTGTTATATGGGATGGTTAAAACATGCAAAGGCCTTTGATGCAATTCTCGAGGGTTGTTGTCAGCCCAGTAGCGCATGTTTTGTTTGTTAACCGACCCACACAAATGAAAATGGGCTTCATCGCTAAAAAAAACAATAGCACCTTCGGGAACGACATCAAGAAGAAGCTCACACGCGTTCATCCGAGAATTGAAGTCACGTTTTGAAAGTTCCTGCACTATCGCCATCTTATAGGGATGAAAATGAAGATCATCACGAAGAATTCTTTTCACAGAACGATCGGATAATCCAAGAGCAGATGCGTGTTTGCGTGGAGAACGCCGTGGTGATCGCAACATTAACACTCTCACTGCTTGAATGTTCTCAGGTGATCTAACGGGCCGAGGGACTCCAGTTCTTCGTTTTGTCGCACTTGCAGTTTGTCTGAATGTAGTGACCCATGTAACAATTGATTTGCGGTCTGGGACAGGAGCCAACGGGGCTAAATTGTTGCAATAACCGAACATCCGGTTGAAAAGTAGGCCTCAACGGCAAAGGCACGCTCCTCACTATTCCAACACTTGATGGCGACTGAAACGTGTCGGGACAAAACTTTACTGTACCCCCTCTTGAACGAGACCACTAGTGCTCCGCTATGACATCAACTAACTGAATGGCAAGCATTTAAAAAAAGGAAGTTATGCTGCCGCACCCTGTATATGAACATATTATTCTCAAGATTGGAAAATGTCCCGTCACATCCTACCGTTTGTCTTATATATTAAGTGAATGAGTTTCTCTCAACTAAACTACTAAAAAAATACGATTTGTTTTGTAACTTATTTAAAAAATACTTAACTAAGTGAATGCGTAGTTGCTTACTTGCTAACGCGTTTAAAAATATTCGTTCCTTTTACGAAGCTAACCCTCTACTAGCGGCATCGGTTAGTTGTAAAGGCTCTAACGGGAATGGATTTATGACTGTGGAATGGGGTGGGTTGTTTTGGTTGTGTGTAATATAATAGAAAAGGCTGTTGGCTTCAAAGTGTGTGTGATCATTTAATACTTTTTCTTCATCTGTTGAGTAGTGTTTGTATATTTCATAGTTTTCTAAAGTTGTTAGTTTTTTATTTTGTTTTAATGTGTGTAGAACGGTTAAATTAGTGTGTATGTTGGCGTGTGTGTGTGTGTTTTAGGTGTTTTGCGTAGCTGGATTTAGGGTTTGTTTGTTTTTTTTGGGTAATGTGTTCTTTGAAGCGTGTGTAGAATGACCTGCCGGTTTGGCCGATGTAATAGCTGGGACAATTGTTACAAGTTAATTTGTAAATACCTGAGAGTTTTTATTTGTCAGTTTTTTTTTTGAAAAGGTTGTATGTGCTGTCTTAAAGTGTTTGTTGTTTTGTAAAATATTTGGTAATGGCGGTTTTTGAATGTGGAGGCTATTTTGTGTGTGTTTTTGTTGTGGTAGGTGAGGGATATGTATTTGTTTTTTTTGTGTGGTTTGTCTGTATTTGTTTGTAATATTTCTTTTGTTCTCTTTTCATGATTTTGGTGCATTTATTTAGAAGATTTTTAATTTCTGTTTGAAATTTAGGTGTGGGGTCTGATCGGAGTTCGGTTATTTTCTTTTCAGTTATGAAACTGTTTACTTTGTTGTCGATGTCTTGTTGGTCCATTATTACAATGGAATTACGTTTGTCTGCTTTTAAGAATTTAGGTTGTGTGAACCTAAAATCAATTATTTAGGTTTTTGTATAATTGATTTAAGGGTTGAATGTTCATTATTTATGATAGGTTTATTGTTTAAGGTGTTTACGTTGGGTATTTTATGTTTAATGTCTTGTCTAATATATTCATGGTGTGTGGGATCTGTGTATTGAATTGCTGTTTTAGTGTCCAAAAGGATGTTCGACATTTGTTTGTGGTTGATTTTTTTGGGGTGTAGTTATATTTTAGGCCTTTGTTTAATAATGTTAATTTATTAATGAAATTGATATTTGTGTTGTTGATGGTGCGCGGGTGAAATTGGTGGTCGGTGAAGATAGTGATATTGTTTTGGGTTGCGAGGTTGTGTAGCTTTAGATTTTACTGGTTTCTAACGAATTGTAGTTGTTTAGGTTATATCATTTTTTTGTAAATTGCCTTTTTTGTTATGTATGTTGTATTTTTCTATTCTAGATGCTTACAGAGTTTACGACCTTACCATGGTTTACTGTTGCTTGTAGAACCAAGTCAACTGATTGACTCATTGCCTTCTGATTCCGCTCCTGCACTGCTTCGTTTGCTAAAAATGTACAGTCCTTTAAAAAGCCTTCAGACCTTGTCTGCTGATGCTGATCTTACTCTAGCTCAGGTATTTATTGGTTTGATGAGGTTTAGATATTATTTTAATTTAATTTGATTATAAATAAACAATTTTTGTTAATCATATACAACCATAACTTGGTCCAACCAAAATGGGTCTATACAGTAATTAAATTCAAATAGAGTACTCAAACAGAATTAAAATCAGTGTAATATTTTGCAAATGCATTATAAGGTTTCACTGCTCTTGTAATTCATTTAATAATGTGTATATTTAAGTGCTATTCGTGTACAATAAACTATTTGTAATAATGAACTAAATGTATTGTATATTCACTCTTGTTTTTTACATGTTGCATTCAGCAAGTTTATGTTGTGTTCTGTGTTCAGAAGTGAATTATGATATTTATAAATTTAATTAATATTATCAGTGATAATCTAAATAGTGATGAATAAAGATTTTTGTCTCTAATAGCTGTCATTAATGACATAAATGTATCAGATCCAATGGACGGTCTATGATGATAGTCACCTGTGTATCATTATTGGAATCAAGGCATTGAGGAAGTCATGTTTACTCTCCCTTGGATGTCTATTTATAATAAATATTGTTGTTAGAAATAGAATATATTTATACTTACTTATATTTACAAACCTGCTCTTGTGGTTTGCCCCAAATCTTTAGACTAAAGCTACAAATGTTAAATTAATTACTAAACATTATAGTCTCTACAAAATCAATGCAGAGCACAGTAACGTAATTATAATAAATAAACAACAATAACCCTTGCTACAAATATTTAAACACCCTTGATGTACATTTTGCTAACACTGATAGCATCATCAGAAGGTTACAAATATACTTATATTACTGTAAGGTTACATATATAATATACTGATAAGGTTACATACAGTATATTTGTAACCTCCCGATGATGCTAACAGTGTCAGAGAATGTACATCAAGAGTGTTTAAATATTTGTAGCAAGAGTTATTGTTGTTTATTTATCGTAGTCTCTGGTAGGAGCACCACCTTATGTAATACATGAGGAACATAGCAGTTAGCACAAAGTTCAGAATGTCTATATTGAAACACGTTTATTAGTAAGTAATTAATATTGTATTACCATTAATGTCAGACAAGTCAAGTAGACAATCAAGCACTGTCTCGGGTATGAATAATGTTGTACTAAAATACGTGGCATGAACATAAAATAAATCACTGTTCTGTAGGCTATATGTGGTTCTTGCAGTTTGTCTCACTTTTACACTTGTCTTGGGCAAGGAGAATAACATAACTTAGTCCAGGACAAAGTATTTTGTCAATTTACAGTAACAAAGGGTAAGACACAAATTAAGCACTGAAGGTTACACAATGAACTTCATGGTTACTAAATTTACATTTAACACTTTTAATCAATCTAATGTGGTTGTTCATTTAATAACTGTTTAACATAACTGAATTATGATTGTTGAGTTACCACTTGTAGGTAAATACATGAAAATAGCTCACCCAGACTTGCAGTTATCACTTTAAAACAAGTAATGTAAACATGAATTTTAAAGTAAATTCCTACTGAGAAAAAATTTTAGTCATCCTAGAGTACTATTTATGATATTATATGGAACCCAGTCAACAGTTTAAGGTTGTACAATGAAGGTTTTGATGAAAACCAGATAAAGGAAAAAATTCATATACTTATTTGAGAAATGCGCTTTTAGAAGTTGTGCCAATGCATGCTAGACTTCGAACATGAATATTCTCAGTTCAAATCCGGCTGAACCCCACAAATTTTATAATTTAATTATTAAATAAGTATTTTTAAAGACTATTAACATCAATAGTCATCAACTATATGTTTAAAAAGATGTATTTGAACTTGATTGGGTGAATGAAAACGTATTTTATTAACAATTGAAAATTCGTACATGGTTGGCAATATATATAAGTAGAGTGTGAGCTAATAGAAGGAATTGAATAAGCACACTGTAAAGCCTAGTTGTAACTTTACAGCTATAATGGAAGAGACAGAGAGAAGAACAAGCCAGTAAGAATCTTCACAAGGGATTGTGGGTTGACCAAAGGATGATATAGTATACAAAGTGTGACACTAACAGTCAACGAGAATATAACAAGACATGATAGTCAAGAAATGTATTTTTGGTAGATGTGAAATAGCCAAACTTACAGCAGTGGATGTGGAACACTGGCGTTAGTGGGAGAAAGCTGGATCCGCTCAGTAGTGCTACACATTACTCATACAGCACGCTTTTGTCACGTAATGTGATTAGAACTAAAGAATTTGATTTTAGGGTTGACAGGTCACATAATGTGATTAGAACTAAAGAATTTGATTTTAGGGTTGACAGGGTATTTCATTAACAAAAATACATAGATCATAACATATACCTTAACACTGCTTTAAAAAAAAAGTAGAAACGCAACAGTGACTTCATTACTGCTAGTGCCTTGTAGCACTAAGACAGTTGCATCATTATTGTTCATAGGGTTAAAAAAAGTTATTTTTAATAAAACAAATTCTAAATAATTACTTTATACATGGATATAGAAAGTCACATCGAACCCTTCAAGAACGGATATCAGGTATGTGCCCCCGCTGAGCAAAATGTGCAACTAGCGGTACATGGGAAATGTCCCTGAGCAGAGTAAGACCGTATAGATCTTCTGAAATAGCTTCTTATCTAAATTTTTTATAATGAGATTTGGATAATGAGTATTATATTCACTAAACTTACTCTGGAAATTCATATATGGAGTTTTCCTTTCATGTAAGATGAGTTTGTCTAATCTTTTTTTTTTTGCTTTGGCTTAATGCTACCCTTCTTTTTTTAGCTTTTCTGTACAAAATTGCATTACTGATCTCCTATAAGTATCACTTATTAAAATGCCTTGAAGCTTTAGAATCAGTATTTTTGTCAACTAAGATGGAGCTTTAGAATAATAACTTTACTTACTCATTTGCTGCTGAAAAAACACCAATGATATACCCAGAATGCTAATGTTTTTCATTAAAACTTGCACTAATGGGAGTATAAGCTGTTTATGTTATTCATTCTACCATTTGGAGAGGAGAAAGTTTATTTATACCACTTTTTTTGATGGGACCCTGTCCGAGACAGTTTTACATTTGTAAAGCACTGAAAAAATAAACCACCACATACAAATACACAGGTTAACCTCTTGAATTTTGTAGTCCATTACATTCAGTGAAACTTAATTAATCACTTTTACATTAGTAAAATCTGACTTTCCGAACTTTAATTTTGTAAAAACTTACTGAGACAGAACATTTTTTATCACTGCACGGCGATCTTCACCAGTGTCTACATTTTCTGCTTGAAGTTGTTGTTAGGTTAAGCGGTGACAGTTTTAAAGGCAGATTTTTGATAGTATCAAAAAGTATGTGTGATTTGTTCGTTGAATATGTTTGTATTTTGTTTTTGTGTGTTTGTAAATTTCATATTGTTTCTTTTTTGTTGATGTGTAAGATTTCTAAGTTATGGTAAATGTCTGTGTATTTGTGTCCTGTTTCTTTTAGGTGATTGTAGAATGCTGAGTTGGTGTTCTGTTTGTGTTCCTCGACTCTTTGAAGCTGCGACCTGTTTGCCTAATGTAGAATTTGTTGCAGTTTGTACAGTTTAATTTGTATATGCATGGTGCTTGAAGTTTATTTTTGTTGTTAGTGTCATGTTGTATTTTGTATTATAGTTTGTTATTAGTTTTGTATCCTGTTTTTTGAAATTTGTGGGCCATTTGATTTGATGTTCTGTTTATTTATGATATTGTGATGTATTTGTTTTCCCTCCCTGTTAATACACAGGTTAACAAAAAAGATGATTTTTAATATTACTTTTACACAAAACACTCTAAATAATTAATATGAATCTATCACAACACAAAATATGAATAAATAATGATTGCACGTCAAACTAAGCTGTCAATTATTGTAAGAATTATTTATTAGGTACAGAATTTTATACGTATTACTTTCTGGAGGAAACATAATATATTCTTGTTTAATTTTAATACAATTTTCAATATCATGTTTTGATATTTTTTAGTTTTTATTTTCAATTTGTTTTCTGACCATTGCAATGTTTGTCATAGTGAACTATTAAGAGGATGTTTATAGAATGAGAAGTGTTTATTACAGCAGAACTGATAATTAAACGTGGTATTCTTTAGAGTATCTCTTCTACTATAATTTTTATGTTTTCAAAAGAGACTAAGACAGCAATAAATAACTGGAAAATAAAACAAATAAAAAATCTCTCATTGTTCTTTACTACATTTTGCTATAATTGCTTTGCTAGAATCTGACAATTCAGAGAATGTTTAGGAATATTACAATACATAACAAAACGGAAAGAAATTGGTGATTATTTTATTTGAAACATCATGGAGTATATATTGAATATTTTTAATGAATTTGGATTTGAAACAATAGGTTTTTAATTTCATCTATATTATTTTTACAAATCATTTTATCATATATTTTGAGTTATTTTTGTTGCAAATCTTATTTATATAATGTTCTTTTGTTATAAATGTTGGTGGTGTGTAAAAATGAACAATCAAAGATATTTGTATACAACTTTTAAGTTATTAATACTTCTTTTTTATTTTCTCTTCTCAAACTGAATTCAATCCCGTGTTTTGTCTAACAGGAAATAGTGATAAAAATATAGGCTATGAATCATAAATATCTATGGAAAACATTAAAGAAGAAAAAATTATCTTTTGTTTAAAGGTGAAAAATTATTTACTCTAAGAATGTGTGGCCTAAGAGAATATATTATTGTAAGAAAATTTTCAAGGAAAATGAAATGCACATCAGTGTTGTAGTATAAGCAATCTATTGCACTAACTTTCTCTCAATCCGTTAACTACCTCATGTTAGAAAATATAGATGGTTTTTATTCTTTTACTGCAAGAAACAAATATATCATTTTGTTTTGTGAATTATTCAAAAAAAATTCATTTGTTTTAATATGCTAGGTTGTTATAAATTTACCTATTACAAATTTGTCTTGTAAACAAATTCTATTGAATTCTGTTAGGCTAATAGAAATATTGAATACATATGGATAGTAAATAACCCTTGAGTCCTGTTATATTCAAGCCACCAATGGCACTAGAAATGAATACCCTAAACACTTTTAATGAATGATACACGAATAATACATTAGCTTTGATAATATTGTATCTTGCAAGGACTATGTTGTAGACCTACTTATTTTCAAGGTGAAAATTTTGAGATATGTGATAGTACATTAATATTTTCCTTATTAGGAAAGCAAAATAATAATATAACATAAAATATAACAATAGTCATTTCTTACTTATATTGGATCATGGTTAGTAAATACAGTCAGTAAGCAAAGAAACGAAAACAAAATATCTTGCCAATATTATTATAGACACCCGGGTTCTGTAATTAGTTGCAATTGTAAAAATAAGCTATGCCATTGAATTTTATCAGTCATATGTATTTGCTCTATTTTTTTATTTCAGGTGTTTAATTTGACAGGTCATTTACTATACTGGGGAAATGCAATTATTATCTACCCACTGTGTGAAAGTAATGTATATGTAGTTTCACCAGATGCGCCAACACACGCCAATTCAGCACTTGTTGAAAAATTCTCTGAACACTTTCCGGGTGAATCATTACTCCAGGTATGATTTTAATGCTGTCTAGAAATTTGTAAAACTCAATTGTCTTGTTCCAAAAATTAAACACTTATTTATCTCTAAAACATTGAAAACACTTAGAAAACATGACTTTGAAGATGGTCATAACTGACTTAAATATTTGAGATAATGCATCCGAAAGAAATCATCATGTGGGTAGTTATGGGTCCATCCCAAATGAGGGCAAATAATTTATGATGTGTGCTTTGCAGCTTATAACAAAAATTATTCTTCCTCAAAATTAATAACATTAAGTGTTATTACAAATTCTAATGAGACAGAAACCACTCATGTATGAAAAGTTTATTAAGCTCTTGCTTCCTTTATTCCAACCATTGTGACAAATGTAAATCTTGTAAACTTTTAAGCGTATAAACTTCATCAACTTTTGGAAGAATATATCTATACTTTTTTGCACTTAAGTTAATCATGAATTTTCTCTTTTATCTGCATCTTACTTGTATGTTTGAGTTTTACATGTCCTAAAAAACTTCTCATTCTTAGTCACTTTTACATTAGTTTATGACTATCCGAACTTTAATTTAGTTTGTAAATTTGTAAAAGCTTACAATGAAAATATTGGAAAGAACCCCAATCCACAAAAATAACAAATACGTAAAACAAGCTATTTAAGATTAAATCCTTATGTACATTTCAATGACCATGTAATTAATCATCACCTTATTACAAAATTAAAATCTAGCAAACAAGAAGTTACAAACTAGAGTGGCCAGGTAGTTACTAGAGTGACCAGCCAAACTTTTTGTTTGCTAGATTGTAATTTTGTAATAATATGATCATTACATGGTCATTGAAATATACATAAGAGTTTAATCTTAAGTAACTTGTTTTACGTATTTGTTATTTTTGATTGTTTTTTTGGATTGGGGTTCTTTCCAATATTTTCATTGTAATATATTGTATCAATGTGCTTTTGATATTGTAAAAACTTACTGAGACAGAACATTTTCAATTGCTCCGTGGTGATCTTCATCAGTGTCTCTTGGTACTTCCTAGAGTTTGTGGAGCATGGATCTAAAGGCAGTGCATTCATGTTGGATAGGGTGGTTTTTGGTGTTGTGGATAAGTGTGTCTGTCGTTATCGGTTTCCTGTATATGTTAAAGCTGTGTTTTTGTGTGTTGCTTTTTGTTATGATGAGGTCAAGGAGGTTTAGCGATCAGTTAGTTTCAATTTCTGAGGTGAACTGGAGTTTTGGGTGTATTTTATTAGTGTGAGGTTTTTTTGCAGTGTCGGGTGTTGATTCTGTACAGTGTTATGATATCATTAATGTACCTGTACCAGTAAATGATTTTATGTGCGTGTGTATTGTTTGAGAGTATCTTGGTGTTTCCTATGTGTTCTACTAAAACTTTGCTTAGGATGCTGCTGTTAGGACTTCTAATGGGTAGGCCATCTGGTTGGGAATAGAAGTTTTAGTTGTGGGTGTAGTATTTTTCGGTTGGTGATGGTTTGGAGGAGAGACACTGATTAAGATCGCCATGGAGCAATTGAAAACATTCTGTCTCAGTAAGTTTTTACAAATTTACAAAATAAATTAAACTTCGGATAGTCATAAACTAATGTAGACATTTATCATAATAGTTTTATGATAAATCTGGCACATATAAAACTGCCTTAAAGTAGTTTGTAAAGATTGAACTGAGGAGATTTGTTTGCCGTAGTAGATTTTTAAAAAGAACTCTTCAAATTGTTTTCCTCCAAGGGGCTTACATAGTATTATTTAGAGAAATTTTGTTTTTTTAGATTACTTTTAGCTTCCATTGAAGCTAGGTTGCACATTTTTAATAACCTTTATATTTTTCAGGTGATGAGTGATTTTTCTTTGCCAATGTCTCTAAGACAAAAAATCAACCCTTTGAGCCAAACGATCCAACAGAATCAGTTGCTTGAGATGATTATTTGGATGTTACAACACAGATTGTTAGTGCAATTGCATACATATACATACTTTATGCCAACAGATAAAGGTCTAAGTCAGACACAAGTAAGCTTGCCTTTTTGTGCTACAGCAAAACCTCTGATTTACAGAATCCTTTATTTTACAGACATATTTTCAATCTCCATTGCTGTGGTATACAGATCTGTAATAAGTCTCTAATTAATGGACATTCCTAAATAGGAACTCTAGATTATATTTTCAGTCATAAAATTAATATAAATTTGTTATCTGTATATGTAAAACTTTATCTTGAGAAAGTTTACTGTATCTGTATTCAGAAATGTAACTGTCGGTAGGGATGAATCATCATTTTCCTTTAGAACTTTAATGTAGAGTTTATTGTTGCTTACATATCCCAGTAACTGTCAGGAGCCAGAATTTTGAGAAACATATCCTACATCCTGAGGTATGTTTTAAGTCTGGGACAGAATGGGTGACCCTAGACTACTAACATTATTTTGTATACTGTTCTATTAGCCTTACATAAACTTGGCATATACACTTATAATTATATCAAATTATGGTGAAAATCAACTCACAGTTGTCTGTATCAGTGTTTTTTTTTCGAATTAAAACTAAAGACGCTATCTTTTCTACGTATTTACTCAACTAAAATTTTATTATACACTAATTCTGAATTTGAATTTCTTGGTTAGTAATAGCACAATTTCATCAATTATTTCCTCTTTTTATATTTATAAACAGTTTAAAACATTTTTATTACACTTTTGCTATTGCGACCAGACTTTTTGTTAACTAAAAGTTGTTTAATTGTTAACTTACACTTGGAGGAAACGTTTTCGTCCTACGACTTCTTCAGCCTCGTATTTTTGCCGCTAGGAATGCTGCAGTTGTGCTTCTTTGGTACCATTATTTTTAAAGTTAGAAGTGATGTGATCGAAGAGTATGTGTGATCTGTGCCGTGTTTGTTCATTGAAGATGTCATTTTTATGTGTGTTGCTATGTCTATATATTTCATACTGTTCTAGTATGTGGAGAAGGCTCAAGTTATTTTCCATACTTTTGCATGAGTGTTTAGTGTCCATGAGGTGAATTGCGAAGGTGGATTCAATAGTAGTGTGCAGTGCGCTTTTGTCTTCTTTATATCTTTCGAGGAAAGGTCTGCCTGTTTGACCAATATAGAACTTAGTGCAATTGTTGCATTTTAGTTTGTATAATCCTGGGTTATTGTATGTGTTGGTATTGTTATTAATGCTGTGTCTGATGGTAGTTTGGCTTTTATTTGTTGTTCTGTAAGCTACATTGTATCCTGCTTTTTTGAATTTGTGTGCTATTTTATTTGTGAGTTTGTTTATGTATGTGAGGGTGATGAATTTGTTTGTTTTCGTGTTTTTGTTGTTGATACTGTTCTTGTTGAGTATTTTTCTGTGTAGTTTGTATATTAAATAATTGTTATATCCATTTTTGTGAGCTAAATATTTGATTGTGTTTAGTTCCTCTGTGTAGTTAGTTGTGGACATAGGTATTTTATCTATTCTGTGTAGTAAATGTTTGAATGCTACGTATTTATGTTGTATTGGGTGGTTCGATGAATTGTGTATCAGTGTGTCTGTCATGGTTGGCTTGCGGTATATGTTGAATTCATGTTTGTTTTGATTTTTTGTTATGGTGATGTCTAAGTAATTCAATGTTTTGTTATTTTCAAACTGTGCAGTGAACTGGATATTTCTGTGTATTTTGTTTATATGTGTTTGGGTTGTTGGCATTGTCTTATGTTTCCTCGGTATAGTATTATAACATCATCTACATATCTTTGCCAATATATTATCTTATCTGCGTGTTTGTTGTTATTTATGATTTCATTCTGTTCGATGTGTTGTAGGAATATTTCTGCGAGAATGCTTGAGATCGGTGAACCCATTGGTAGGCCTTGTTTCTGTGTGTAATATTTGCTGTTGTGAGTGAAGTATTTCTGTTGTGTAATGGCGTTCAAAATGTGTATGATTTCTTTTGTGATTTTTTCTGGAGTGTTGTTAAGTCTTAGATTGTCTTGTAATATGTTTAGTGTTTCTGTGACTGGGATATTGGTATATAGGTTTGTGATGTCAAACGATGCCAGAATTGAGTTATGAGGGATTTCAATGTTCTTTATTTTGTTCACTAGATCTATTGTGTTCTTTATATTTGTGTGTGTGTGTCTAATTTTATGTACTTTCTAATAGTTCTATCCATATGGCGTGCTAGTTTGTTGCGGGTGATTGTTGGCTGTTGATTATCTGTCTTATTGGTGTTCCTTGTTTATATAGTTTAGGAATTGCTTGTAAGGTAGGTGCCGTAGGTCTTATTGCTTTAAGGTATTTTTTCTGTGTTTTAGATATTACGTGTTTAGTTGAATTAATTATATGTTTAGTGTTGTGATATTTGTTTGTTGGGTCTTTATTTGTTTCTGAGATGTTTGACGTAATGAATTCATTAATTTTATTGTTTAAATCCTGCATATGCATAATAACTGTAGTATTACCTTTATCTGATTTTATGTATTTTAAACCATGTTATCTGGCTTTTTGTTTTAGTGATTTGGCTGTCAGTATTTCACTCGTGTGTGTTATGCTCTTTTGGGTCTTGTGTGTTCTTATTGTGTTACTAATTAAATGTCTTAAGTGTTCTTGATCTTGTATTTCTGTCTGTTGTATATTAGTTTCTGTGTTAATTATAATTGCTGTTTTTGTTTTATTGTTGTCTTTGAGTTATTGTTGTTTTTGTATATTATGTTTTAGACCCTTTATTTAGTAATTCTATTTCTTCAGTGGTAAATGTGATGTGTTTTTGTTTTTTCATATCTGTTTAAAACAGATATCTTGTTTAAAACATTTTTCAACATACTGGATCAACATTTAACTTAGGGCCAGGCCTAATGTGAATGATATTTTTGCTTTGTGTTTTACTCTGTAGGTGAACGGGTTTAGTTTTCCAATAATATCTCTTTCATTAGGCAATTCTATAACTGTTTTAGGAGGCTGGGAAGGTTGTGGATGAGAATCTTGATCAGCATTGAAAAGAAACTTGGGATGATTTAGATAAACTAAAACAATTGTCACTACCTCTCTTCCTTTTTCGGTTTTTATTTCCTTCAACTTGTCGCTTTTCAATTGACCTAATATATTCAAAATCAGGAGCATCAATCTCATCTTTAGGACAGAAATCTGGATCTGCATCCGTACCATCTGATACGTAGTTTTTCTTGCTATATATTTTACTAATTATAAGTAAAATGTACGTACTAAAACATAACATAAAAAACTACTTATATACATAATTATTACGTATACAAAAACTCTCTTAATACTAACAGTAAGTAAAATAAGGGTGGTGACTTACCAAAAAACGAGTGTAGCGGGCAGAAAAGAGCACAACTCACCCTAATCTTTCACTGTCACAACTAACACTAAACAAAGAAAGCACTGCGGGCAGGAAAGATGTCTGCATTGTTTGGTATGAGTATGAAGGAGGGAAACATACCATAGGGTGTAAAAATTAAGTATAATTAGGAATCTAGGGTTAATAAGATTCAAGGATAGAATGACCAAAAGTAATCTAAATATGATCCTTTTCATGGATAATACATCATTGCTCCCTCCAATTATGCCTGCATCGTGACAGAAATATTATTTTATCCTTCAAACGCTAATTCTCATCACCAACCATTGGATCTGGGTATAATCCACAATTTTAAAGGCCAGCATTTTGCTATATTTTATCTAGTATGGAAAATTGTCTCCATGGGATGGGACATTAAATGATATTTGTGGTGGAGTATTTGTTAAAGATTTTATAAGCGTAGATGAAAATCTATGAATGGAAGAAAACCACAATGATATTACAACATCTATAGCAACTGATGAAGATGATGAATTCAACATTAATGAGATGCAATTCGGTTACAAACTGTGGTTTACCAAATTAATTTTATTGACGCAATTAAAAGAATCAATGAAGTGAACAAATTTCTCACATCAAATAAAGATGAAATAGGATTCACAGTAGCAGTAGCAGGTAATTTACTTACACATTTGCAAGAAGAAAATTTTGAAGTCAAATAACAGACTATTTTAAAACTAGAAATTTTCATTAATAGTTAGGCCCTTAAATTTCAAAACGATAAATGTTCCATGTTTTTAACTTTATTACAAATTCTTTCAATTTCAATAATTGATTTTACTACATTCAATGTCCCAATATTTGTTGACCCTTATTTATCCACCTCTCTGAACAGTGCACACCTCCAAATAACAGCCATTTGGCAAAATATGGACAATGTCTGCTGTTTGGAGGTTACTGTTTATTATATTATTTAGTTAAGACGGATTTGATTATTAAAAATAATGTTGGCTTATTTGCTCTCTGTGTGTACATAGGTTAGTTCTGTTGAAGCCCTGAGGTTATTTCAGTTTTTTTTTTTTATTCTATAGGAACTTGACAGGCTTGGTCTGTTTACGTAATATAGGCACAGATAAAAAATCACTAAAATGAATTCATACATTTTGGAGGCACTGTCTCCTTTGTCAGTCATATTCGGTCATGAAGTATGAACTCAAACATAAACATATAACCACATCACTTACACATTAAATGTACTTGTTTAAGAATCTTACTTGAAGCCTTTTTGTAAACCAAAAAGTCTTGTCCATTTTTAAGCATTAAACTATAAAATTTTTGATCAAGTAAAGAGTGTAAGAGTTTATTGGCAAGAGGTTTGGCAGTAATGTTCTATTTTTGTATTCCACTGCATTAGTCTATTCATGAGGTTAAGTTTGTCTACTAAACCCTAGCTCAACATTTTTTTTTTTTTTTAATTTGAATTGGATGTGCTAATTTCAAGTTTATCTATTTGTAACTGTACCCAGATACACAGTTTTAGGCTTTTTGTAATTTTTTTATTAGTTGTTTTTTTATAATGGAGAGTCTATGATGTTACAGTATTTTTACCTTTGGCCAATGTATATTGTTTACAATCTGGCCTTTCTATTTTATAAGTTCTTAATCACTTTTACATTAATTTATGACTATCTGAACTTTAATTTTGTAATTTATATTAGTTTATGACTATCTGAACTTTAACTTTGTAAATTTGTAAAATAATAAAATTTTATCCATTCGCTTGCTTATTGGACGGAGCTCTCAGTCTCGCTCCTATGATGTGCCGTTTCTGAAAAATCTCATTTACAGCAGTTTAAATTGATGTTATATCCATTCATTATGAAAGTAAGTTATAAGCTGTCATTTTTTATTGTGGTTGATGGTTAGAGTGGTTTAGTATTGTTTTTGACTGTTTTCAAAAAATTGAGTATATAGTGATATTTATGTTCCTAGTGACTGTTAGGTTTAACTTATTTATTTATTTGTTACCCCACAGTAAATTTATGTGTGAATGTAAGGTGTTAGATTCTTTTATGATGTTGTTTTTATACCTGTACTTCAGAATATGATTTATAATCTATCTTATGGTTTTGACCAAGTATTTCAACTATTAAAATAGTGAATTACAAAAATCCTTAACACAAACAATAATATAATGAAAAAGCATAAATTAAGCTTCAAAACATAACAATTCTGTTTTCAAGAAGTTATAATTAATTATTGTGGTGTCTTCTATAATCACTACTCCCGTTTATAAAACTCAAAATTTTTGTTTAGTTGGTTAATTTTTTTGAATAAACCATTTCTGCAAGGGACTCTGACTTAATAAATGACAAAATTATATGCAGTAGTGCTTCACTCTTACATTACAGAATATTGACCTTTGTTATATTTGCCTGTGGTAAGCTGTTACAGTATTTGTACTATTTGTACTATGTTCTTATCCAATCTGTTTTTACAAATAAGTTATTTCCATATTGTTATAGGAAAATGCTCAGTTTGGAGGTAATACTACTGTGCGTGACTCTAGTTTGCAATCGACTCCAGATGATACAATAAGTCTTAGCATTGGACGAGTACCAAGTGAAACAGATATTAGTTCCACAATGAGTGATGATATCGTAGTTCCTACCATGACAACAGTGCAAACACAAGTCAATAGTTGGTTGGACAAGTCAACTGAAAGCCTTATACAAGAAGACTTTTTAGCAGATTTTACAGATGAAGAAAGAACTGCCATTTTAAAATTATCTGCAGCATCAAATCCAGATGATTTAAAATTGCTAGTAAGGTTAATACAACAAGGATATTTACATGGATTGCATCACTTGGAAGAAATAATGTATTTAGAAAATGTAAGAAGGTCTCAGTTATTACAGCTTCTTGACAAATTTAGAGAAGTCCTGTTTACATGCGAAACTGAAGACCCTGCTGTTGCTATGTTCTATTCCCATTCCAGTTAGTATTTAAGTTTTTTTTTCTTAGCCTAACATTCATATCTAACTAAAAAAAAGTATAACTTTTGTTTGAGTATTTAATTATTCAATAAATATTAGGGTTGTACACATATTTATTTTTACATTGTTTTATATGTTTTTAAAAAGCAATTTCTAGCATATACCAAGTTTATAAGTTATAGCTCATGTCTGTAAACGATTTAATTGCAAATAAAGAGTAATATATTTTCATCTTCTTCTCTCTTGATTTCAAAACTTCAGATATGTCACACGGATACGTCAGACTTTTTCTTAAAGGAATATCATCTTTCGGGAAAGTTGTAAGCTATCTTCAACTATTTTGGGTTGAGATTTTTCATGGTAACCAAATTAAGCAGCGAATAATACTCAAAAATATTGATAATATCCTTTTGACCAATAATCCCCTTCCCCTCATTATTTCTGTAGTTATAAAAATATTTTTTAACAATATGTTTATGTGTGTGTTTTTAAATATAAAGGGTAAGCAAAGGAATACTTAATATGTTATATGTATCCATATTAATTGATTCACTTTCACGTGAACTACTTTTTAACGAAACGTTTGTACATATGAATCACTTGCCTATAGTAGCACTTACTTTTATGATTGTTTAGGATGGCCATTTCGGGAGATGTGTCCCATTGTCAACTCAGATGGTAACTGATCTCTTAGTTGTTATAGGTTAGAGTGGTGGTGGGATATTAGGGTATGGATGTAGGTGTATTTTTTAGAGAGTTTAACGGTCCAGCCCTTTTCCTGGGGGTAAGTTTATCTTTTATTTGAAAATGTTTTATTATTGCTAATTACCAAAATGATTATTTACTTACCAGGGCTCTAGTTCTAACATCATAGCTCAGGCAGAAACTGTCTGTCTATGGCGGTCTTCTTATCTTGAAGGTAGAACTAGGTTACTTGTGAAATAAGAATTTAAGGTTTTAAAATACAAAGTTAAACGATTTATTAATCAATCACAAATTACAAAAGAACAAATGACACCAATGTGTCGAGTAATTAACTTTTAATTACTGCTAACTATTCCATACATATTTTAATAATTTCTTAACCTTTAAAATTTATATATATCGAAAAGGTAGTAACTTAAGTTTTCCAATTTAATTTTAGAAATGAATATTCAAAGGACAATTTTTACCGTTCATGTGTTAACCGTTTATCAATTAAAATTCAACTTAGTTAACATTAAAATACATTTTCTTTATTATTATCTAAAACGTACCTGGTTGTGCACATTACTTATAAAACACTATAACACATATCATTAATTACTGCACATGGCTTTTGTACACTTAACACTTAACACATCGCTCTTACAAATCAGCGCTCTTAAACAAAAATGACATAAACTTTTACTTATTTGAAACACATAAATAATCGCTTCTTACTTCTTCTTTAGTTGCGTTAATAAAATTTGGTACCGGCCTTGAGATCTTAAATTTTGAATACTGGAAGCTTATAAATTTCTAGGTTATGTCCGAAAGTGCCATCAAAGACTTTTGGAGAATTAGGGTCGTTGCAAGGACGCGCTAACTGAAATTTTCAAACAAACTCCCACCCTTATTTATATATATGAATATTCTGATTGGTTCAGAAGTATCGCCTCATGCTTACATCACATGGCGTGAGGTGCCTAATTGCCTTAAGTTACTAACTCGTACGATATTTTTTAATTTCGCCCGCTAGGAGCGCTCACCACTAGCTTCACAATGTGCACAAATAAAACAAAAATTTTGTTTTATATTGGGATGATATAATTATTAAATAAAAATTAAATATATAAATGAATTTATATGTAACACCTTATTTTTAAGAGTGTTACATTTTCTCTTGTCGACTTGAAAAGAAAATTTTTGTTCAACATTACATCTTATTTCTACTTCAACATTTTATACATCAGTGTGTGCAGTCCCCTTTTACAATTGAACAAAATTTTATACTATATAGAGCTCGAACGTACTATAGTAAAAGTATAAACAACGGATGTTTTTGTTTACCTACATTCTCATCTATGAAATGCTTGGTATTCCCCCTTTGCTATACAATGTACTACAACAACGGAAGCACATCCGCTTTCTCACGCATAGGCTCTTTTACAAATGTACCAGTTTGACAACGTTTCACTATATTCTTTGCAAAGACATTCTACATATTTCACATTTAAAATTTGTTTAAAAATATTACACACTTTAATTACTTTCATTAAAAATCTGTTTCTTGTAAACATTTTGTTTTATAAACTTTTATGAATACAAATTTATATCTTTTCCATTTTTAAATTCTTTACTCTCTCAATTCCTTATTAATTTTTAATCAAATTATTTTTTTATTAAAAATAATCCTTCAAATCATTTATTAATTAATTTTTTTTCAAAATTGTCTCTTTTTGTGTCAACATTTCTAACCTAAACTACTAGCTGTATTTATCAATGTCCACTACCTGGGATCTGCAAAACTGCTTACTCCCTGTAAGCCACAAATTACCACATTCAAATGACGCTATATATTTTCTCAGAAATTTTCTCTCAATTTACAAACTAAGACTGTACCATTGCTTTATAACTTCTCTCTGTTATTTCTACAACATTCGTACATCTTATACAAAAACCCTGGATTTCAAAACCCATATTTTGAATCCGAATACCTTATTCTTAAATCAAATCCCATACTTTGATTTAAAAACCATACAGCTAGTTGTTGGCACAACAAGGACTTTATTCACTTCATTATTCTTGTAATTTCCTTCAAACATTGCTATAACAATTTGATATTAAAATTTTGACTAAGCTCTTGCATTTATAAAATAAGAAATGAAACTAAACAGAAACTAGGACTGTCCATTCATATACAATTTTTGGTGAAGTGTTTTAGTCTCTTTGTGTAGTATTGTGTATTTTGAGATTTTTGTCGGTGTCTATCTCGTGTAAATGTGTCGTCATGATTTTGAAAAATTGTATATCAAGGCACATCCCATTTTCCTTATTAATCAATTCCCCTTCTAAAAATTGAACAATGGCTTGAATTTCTTCCAACATTAACTTTTAATACTCTTTTATTCATCTAATAAATAATCTACCCCTTCCAGAATGTCCCTGTTTCGATTTTAATTGACCCCTATGAGCTCTTCTTATATCATTGAAGTTATTACCTTGTTGGAACAGTACAGACACTTGATTAAAAAAATTTACAATATTTTATATGGACCTTCATATTTCATAGCCAATTTACTGTGAAAATTACATTTGAGTTTAAATTATTAACCATACAACTTTTTATACTATTTAATGCTACTTTACATTTTGTTTACAAATTAAAATTACAAGAGTTCTTTGAAATATCTTTTACTTAAATTTTCTTTGAATTTGTCTCATATTATGTGAACAATCCTAACCCATTATCTAGCTGTATAAACCTGCTCACTTCTTGTAAGCCACCTATTTACCATATTTGCCCCTGAGTACATTGTTTCGTGACACTATTTGTCTATACAACTTTTACTCTCATTTGGCAAAATTTTAAGCCTGTACCATTGTCTTATAACGTCTTTGTTATCTTATACATCTTCAGTACATCTTGACCCTTTTTGAATTTCAAATCCCATACTTTGAAAATCCACTAACTCTATTCTTAAATTAAATCCCATACTTTAATTTAAGACTCACATACAGCTAATTGTTCACAACAAAAAAGAAAGACTTTATTCAAATCATTATTATTAAATCTTCTTTAAAATTTTTCATCTTTTTTTTAAAAAATCATTCAAGTCGTCTGACATTTTACAATCTAAACCTTCTGCTATTTAAAACTTTACTTGTCATAAAAAATTTTTTAACTTTGATTTTGACAATGCAATTAGCTTTTATTTTTATCTTTGTATTATTAGCTGCTGAAACTTTATCCTGTTTGTTTACAATTTTCTTAACTAATTTTTGATTTAACAATTTTCAAAAAAATAATTCTTTTATTATTTTTATTGAACCTCCAGTGTCCAATGAGGTATTACAATTTAATTGACTACTTAATTTAACGTTTAATGTAGGTAACACAACAATTTTGTTTCATTCTTTAACTTATCATGATATTTAAACATTTTCTTTGAATTTCTCTGAGAAACTTTTATTTATCCATTACATTAAATTAAAAGGAGCGACTTTACAATTTTTATCTTTGGCTATCTTTCTTAAGGTCTTTCTTATTACATATACTGTACTGTCCATTCTAACCTTTACATTTCTAATTTTTAGTTCGAAAATTAACTCGTCTTTTACCAACTTATTTATTCTTAAATCGCTAGACATTTTATTTATTTGAAAATAACTTTACTACACACTGACGAGTATTTTTAAGGAGGGCTGCACATCTTACCTAATTAACACATGAATGGCATTAATCCTTAGAATTCGTTAGCAGTAATTATCATTCAACTTTTTAATTAATAAATTTTTCGAAAACTAGCAGAGTATGATACTTACATTTTAGAAAACAACAAAAACAAGCAGAGTTGCGCATTTGTAACGTTCTAGCCCTTTTTTATCTGGGGGTAAGTATTACTTTATTTGAAATGTGTTATTATTAATTGTTAATGGCTTATTACCAACATAATTAATTACTTACCATGGGTTCTAGTTCTCCATTACAGCACAGGCATAATATTGTCTCTCTATAAACGGTCTTCTAATCTTTGAAGGTAGAACTAGGTTACTTGTGAAATAAGAATTTAAAGTTTTAAAATACAAAGTTAAACAATTTATTAATCAATGACAAATTACAAAAGAACAAATGACACCATTGTGTCGAGTAATTAACTTTTAATTACTGCTAATTATTCCATACATTTTAATTACTTATTAACCTTTAAAATTTATATATATCGAGAAAGGTAGTAACTTAAGTTTTCCAATCTAATTTTAAGAATGAATATTCAAAGGACAATTTCTACCGTTCATGTGTTGACCGTTTATCAATTAAAATTCAAGTTAGTTAACTTTAAAATACATCTTCTTTATTATTATCTAAAACATACCTGGTTGTGCACATTACTTATAAAACACTATAACACATATCATTAATTACTGCACATGGCTTTTGCACACTTAAAACTTAACACATCGCTCTTACAAATCAGCGCTCTTAAACAAAAATGATATAAACTTTTAATTACTTGAAACACATAAATAATCGCTTCTTACTTCTTCTTTAGCTGCGTTAATAAAATTTGGTACCAGCCTTGACATCTTAAATTTTGAATACTGGAAGCTTACTAATTTCTAGGTTATGTCCGAAAGTGCCATCACGTCCGTCTCGTTCAAAGACTTTTGGAGAAGTGGGGTCGTTGCAAGGATACGCCAACGGAATTTCCCACCCTTACTTATTATTTTGAATTTTTTGATTGGTGCTTCGGATCAGGCGATATCAGACCATGTTGACGTCATATGGCTTGATGTGCTTATTACCCTAAGTTACTAACTCGTACGATATTTTTCTATTTCTCCCGCTAGGAGCGCTCACCAAGAAAATAAAAATTTTCTTTTATATTGGGCGATATAATTATTAAATAAAAATTAAATATATAAATGAATTTATATGTAACACCTTATTTTTAAGAGTGTTACAAGAGTATTGGGGGTTATAATTTCAATTATTGTATGTGAGTTATAATGTAATTGGGTGTTAAGTATGTGTGTAACGTGTAGTTTGAAATATTTGTATATTTCATATTGTTCGGTTGTGTATCGTTGGTTATTTTTGTTTTGCTTATGAATAATTTGTAGGTTAGATGTTATGTTTGTGCAGTTATGGTGTGTGGATATGAGATGTTTAATGAACTTTGATTTGATGTTTTTGTTTGTGAGTGCTTTTATGTATTCTTGGTAGCATGTGTAATATGTCCTTCCTGTTTGGCTTATGTAAAGACTAAGGTACGAACTGCAAATTAGTTTGTAACCCCAATGTAGTTGTATATGTCTTGGTCTATGTTGTTGAGTTTAAATTGTTTGTTAAGGGTGTTGTGTAAAGAGTAAACTAGTATATACATGCATTTACAAAGCATTTTGGTTAGTTTTGAGCAATCTGTATGGTACTGTTAAGTATGTTATGGGATTTTTTTATTGCGTATTTGGAATTGGGTTATTGAGTTTATATTTTAGGCGGTTGTATAATTTGTCCATCATTGTTGTGTTGTATCTATTGGTTTGAGCTATTATTTATGGTGTTTAATTTTTGCTAGTGTTCTTTGTCTAGCGGTGTTTTTAATAGATGATATATCATGGTGTTTTTGGTAGTTAGTTTATGTTGATGTGGATGGTTTGAAGAGTTGAGAATGGTAGTGTTGGCGTTGATGGATTTTTGGTATATGTTGATTTTATGTATTTGTTTATCTGTACGTGTAATTGTACATATGGTACTTACAATTAGCCTAAGGCCATATACTGATGAGTAGTTATAATAATATTACAACAAATTACCTTCTGTCCATTTGTACAAAGGAATAGTGCCCAGGCACATCATGTTATTAGGGAAATAATCTTTTTCTTAATAATAGATCACTCAGGATAGACGTCGGATCACTTTAATTGACTGTCGTTCTATATTTTCAATTAAGAAATTATTGAAGTTCTCAGATGTTTTCTATTTCTCAAGTTCTATAAATTATTTTCTATTCCTAGTTCTAATATATGCCTAGTTCTATTTTCATTATCCAAGACAACAGATACTGAGATAATAATATCTACTATTTCTAGTTTCAACTATAATTTTATGGAGCAATAAAAATACTTCAACTCATTTCCGTTATCAGCAGATAGCAATTTATTATATTTCATTAAAGACTCAAAATTTAAATTATCTAAATAAACAAATAGGATTCAACATTTCTTCTATGGTTTTCTTATTTTACCCCTATAAAAAGTATTGACAGCAACATAACCTCTAACTAACCTCCATTCTAAGTAAAGTACACTACAACATATTATGGAACGAGATGGAAATATAACATTTGCTAGAAAAGCAGTGGCATAAATCATAGCACATACTTAACATTTGGTGCAGAGGAACAACATAACTCCTGAAGTATAACAACAGTATTTCATATATTTTCTGTAACCAATGTTTATTGGTC
Source organism: Prosapia bicincta (assembly GCA_036971475.1). Classification (NCBI taxonomy): domain Eukaryota; kingdom Metazoa; phylum Arthropoda; class Insecta; order Hemiptera; family Cercopidae; genus Prosapia; species Prosapia bicincta. Next base: position 400,606 of record JBAIZL010000058.1, read on the forward strand.
TGGAAGTCGTGCTGCTAGTATTCCCCTCTTTGACTGCAATGTTTACTTGGCCTAGTAATATTGTTTACACAAAAAGTTTTCTCCCAATATATTAATAGTATAGGGGCTAGGTAAAATTGGAATGGGACTAGATAAGGTATATAGTGATAAATCACATTACAGTTCATTGAAAGTTCTGACTAATAGAGTTCTCTAACACGCATCAACAAAAGTTAATGTGATAATGCTAGGAATGGCAGATAACTCTTTAACGCTCGAAATATTAATATACAACCTAACTAGTTGAAACTAGTTAGAATTAACAATTTTAGCGGTATTTTATTTTAAAAAAATTAAGATTACAGCTTTGTATTAGTACAGTTTATACATCGAGGTTATTTTTATTTATTTATATTTAAAAGCTATTTATGGTTTGTGACAGTAATAGATGTACACTTTGTCAAATATTACCCAAAATATGAGCGTTTGTCATTTTAAATTGATATTTATTAAAAAACAAGCTACTTCTTAACACACTAGAGCATTAGTTCCCAAACTAGAGGGAGTGAAGGCAAGTCAGTGAGATCAGTAGGAAAATAGTAGGATAAATTCTCATTTAGTTAAAATTTATGAACACAATTTATCAAAATGTAAAACTAAATTAACACCATAGATTTTTTTTACATAGATAATTTTATTGAACATGTTTTTGAGAAAATTCAAATGATATGTATGCATTTATAAAAGAAATATAAGTAAAGGTTGTGCAAATTTTGTAAACTTGAAATTACATCAACAAAACTGCTGAAAAGAATAATAGTAGAAAAATATGGCGAAACGAATGTTTGACATTCAATGTGGCAACAGCGCCACAATGGTAAAATCTTCATTCTGGATAAAACACTTGGAAGCGAATCACAGGCAGCTCTTTGATTAAACTTGTTTTTCTACCACATACTTGTGCAAAAAAAACATTTTCAGCACTTGTTGAAATAAAAACAAAGGAACAAACTTAATGTTGCTAATGACTTACGTTGTGCCCTTACTAAAATACAACCTCAAATAGGTATGCTAATGAAAAAAAACAAGCTTATCCATCTCACTAACAGATTTTCCTCTCATCAGTTAAAATTTACCTTGCGAATTAAAACTTGAAATGTTATATCACGTTTCTTGTGAAAGTATGTACAAATAAATAAATTGTTCAATATATATATATCGCAATATGTATTCTTGTGTATTAATAAAGAACTAAGTTAAAATATAAATACAAGAATTATAATTGAATTTACAATTCAATTTACAATTATAATTCTTGTATTTGTATTTTGACTTAGTTCTTATATATATATATATTTATTTATATTTACGTTTGTATACAAAGTAGCATACAAAACTAATAACAAGATACAATACAACATTGCACCAACAACGAAGATAAACTACAAGCACCAGGCATATAATTACCTTCTGTTTGTGCTCCTTGACTCTTTGTTTAAAGCTGCAACCTGTTTGTCCAATGTAGAATTTGTTACATTTGTCGCAGTTTAGTTTGTATATGCCTGGTGCTTGTAGTTTATCTTCGTTGTTGGTGCAATGTTGTATTGTATCTTGGGTAATTATTCCGACGTGCGACTACCGCTATTTTCGTGAAATATTTTTACTTTTCTTATGTATTTTTACGTCCTAAACACGAATCCAACATTAATAATTGTCGCTGACGCCGTTTTTTTAAAATATACTTAAAAAACATAACCTAAACTAACCTTTATTGACGTACGACTAACGCTATTTTCGTGAATTTGTTTTTACTTTTCTTATGTATTTTCACGTTTTTACATATGTACGTTCGCTACATTTTTATGAATTTTTGTGAAAGTTACTTTAATTCGCATTTTAAATGTTACATTGTAATGACATGTAGGCCTATAGCGTGAACCGAGCGCGCAGTTGCTACAGCGCACTGCACTACGTCTAGATCTGTAATTACATTACTATATACCTACATTAAAATATACCTACAAAGTATCCAGTCAGGTTAGGTTTGGTAATAATTTTATTCAGAATTACTATCTATCTTTATTAAATTATAACCAAATCTATCCTGACTGGATACTTTGTAGGTAGTAATTCGTAGGTAATTCACGAAAATAGCGGTAGTCGCACGTCGGAATAGCTGTAGTAGCACGTTTGAACTTACGTCAATAAAGGTTATGTTTTTTAAGTATAATTTTAAAAAAAGGCGTCAGTGACAATAATTAATGTTGGATTCGTGTCTAGGACGTAAAAATACATAAGAAAAGTAAAAAAAATTCACGAAAATAGCGGTAGTCGCACGTCGGAATAGCGGTAGTAGCGCGTCTGAACTTACGTCAATAAAGGTTATGTTTTTTAAGTATATTTTAAAAAAACGGCGTCAGCGACAATTATTATTGTTGGATTCGTGTTTAGGACGTTAAAATACATAAGAAAAGTAAAAAAATTTCACGAAAATAGCGGTAGTCGCACGTCGGAATAGCGGTAGTAGCGCGTCTGAACTTACGTCAATAAAGGTTATGTTTTTTAAGTATATATTAAAAAAACGGCGTCAGCGACAATTATTATTGTTGGATTCGTGTTTAGGACGTTAAAATACATAAGAAAAGTAAAAAAAATTCACGAAAATAGCGGTAGTCGCACGTCGGAATAGCGGTAGTAGGGCGTCTGAACTTATGTCAATAAAGGTTATGTTTTTAAGTATATTTTTAAAAAACGGCGTCAGCGACAATTATTAATGTTGGATTCGTGTTTAGGACGTAGAAATACATAAGAAAAGTAAAAAAATTTCACGAAAATAGCGGTAGTCGCACGTCGGAATAATTACCAAACAGAACACCAACTCAACATTTTACAATCACATAAAAGAAACAGGACTCAAATACACAGACATTTACCATAACCTAGAAATCCTACACATCAACAAAAAAGGACCACATCTCAACACACTAGAACAACATGAAATTTTCAGACACAAAGTACATACACATTAAACAAACAAACACAATACAAATCACACATACTCTTTGATACTATCGAAAACCTGCCTTTAAAACCGTCACTGCTTGACCAGACATCTCCAAGCAGAAGACACTCATGAAGACCCCCACATAGCGATCGAAAAACTTCTCTCATTAAGTTTTACAAAATTTAAAGTTCGGATAGTCATAAACTATTGTTTAAATGATTAATTAAGATAAATACTCTATGATGCCTAATGAATACGTTTTGTTTCACTGACATTTTAAGGAATCTACTTTTATTATAATTTGATCAAAGTTGTTAATTATAATGTATCTCTAAACTTCATGTTCAGCAAAATCTACAATAATTTACATACTCTTTAAAATCAACGATTCATTAAAAAATTTAAATGCTCTGTTAAATAGCATAAGTTAAACACCTACTTTGGTATTTATTCCCCATGTTCTATTTTAGTAAAAAAATTTATACCGGGCGATGCAGAAAGTCATTATAAATACGAATTTTGGAAAATAGCAGTTCCTCCTCCCCTCCATGGCACACCTAAAATGTTAAATATTTAACATTTTGGCTTTATATTTTTTTATATGTAGCTGCTTGCAAAATGCCACGAAATGTAATTAAACTTGCTGATGATTCACAAAAAATTACAAATTTTGACAAAAATCAACTTTAACACATCAATTCCACACGCTTTGTGTGGTAAAATTCTATCGTTTTTTGGCAATAGAAATAAAAGGTGTGTAAATGTTCAATGCAATATTTTATGTGTGTGTGCGAGTTTTATAATTCTATAAGGTTTGTGTGCTGGGTGAAATGTGGTGCTAATAGTGCTTTGTTGAAGTTGATTTTTTTGTAATTTTGGGGATTCAACAGCAAATTTAATTACATTTTGAGGCACTTTTTGAGCTATTATGTCAAAAAAATAAAGCCAACATGTAACGTTTTATGTGTGCTGTGTAGGGGGATTTTTATTTTATAAAATTTTTAATATTTGAGGCGTGACTGAGAGTTTTTTTTAATTTTTTCGTATTTTTAATGACTTTCTACATCACCCCATATATTTTTTTTGTTAAAATCAAACACGTGGGAATGGGAAATATATACCCCTATTTTATTTTTAATTACAACCTTTCAACTATTCCCCAGATACCTGATGACCATTATTAACACTAGGGAATACAGTAACAATTACAAGAAACCAACAACAATTATTACAAATAAACAAAAAAGTTAGACCACTATTTTAAAACTATTCCAAATATCCTATAACCACAATCATGATCTGATTACAAATGAACCTTCCTCAGAGGCAACAAAAAACTAGGGTATTAGGCCTATATGTTGTAAAACAAAGTGTGTCAACATCTGAAGAATTATTTAAGGAGTATTTGTTTTATCCATGAGGTTAGGTTTGTATGATAATTGTTTTCGATACTAGGCCCATATTTCCAGTTGTAGCATTTTAAAAAATTTGAGTTTAGGATATAATTACAAGTAGCATACGTAAAAACGAGTTGAAATAGTTTTTATTGAGTACTAGTTAAACTTCAAGTAAAGGATACATAAACACATGTAGCAGGTTATGAACATTTTATTTACAAGACTAGATAATTTTTGTGTCCATACAATTATTTTAGGTTAAAACTAGTAATATTTTGGAAATTATATCACAACTCTGAGAAACTATTTCATAGAGATACAATAATTTTATTTTAGGTAGTTTTATCGGGATAAAATCATATTTATCAGTTTCTAAAAGTAACAAGAAAAATCAACAAACCTATATTCAAACTATGCAGGGCTACCAACACAGGAAAAATATATTTACGTTGCTTGTTGTAATCATCTTGAATTCTTTAATTAAACTAAAATTAAATGATACTTAACTAAGTGAATACGTAAGGGCTTATTTGCTGACGCGTTTCGAAACAATCATTCCTTTTACGAATCAAAGCCTACTTGCGGCACCCTGCTAGGTACAAAGGTTGTCGGGATGAGATTTATGTGTAGACTGGGTGTGTTAAGTTAGTAGATCTTCCCTATGCTAGATCTTTCATCAACGCGCATGCGCAACTTTCAGTTCGGTTCCTTGACGGGGAGAGAATGTAGGGGAAACGATGAGCCACAGTGACGTCTTGATGGAAGATCCTACCTGAAGTGTCATTGCCACAGTGTCTACAATGTGTCATTTGTAATAAAGGAAACAGTATCAACGTTACCACTAAAACCTCGTGGCCTAATGGATAAGGTAGAAGTCTACAAACCGAAAGTTCCTGGTTCAAATCCCAATCTACGATTTTAATTTTTTTCTATAAATTATTAACAGTAGTAGTTCTACAATTTGGAGCCTATAACTGTTCCCAGCGTTAAACAGTTCCAAGAGAGGACAGTCTCTTGGAATTATTTTTAGGGATAAAGGTTGTGCAATAATTGTGTTAAGTGTGAATGTACGTTTTAAGTTTTAAAAAAAAGATTTTATAAAGCATTCTAGTTTTAATGAATAAGTTTTAAGTTTTAAAAAAAGATTTTATAAAGCATTCTACTTTTAATGAATCTTATTTGTTAAACAACTTTTTTTGTCATTGAAGTTTATAAACTGTTGAGAATCCTCGTGGCATTTTTTTCTCATTGCAGTTTAACTCTGAATTTGGTTTTACATGAAATATATCCGTATCTTAAAGCATTCTAGTTTTAATGAATCTTATTTGTTATGATGAAAACGACTTTTTTTGTCATTGCAGTTTAAATAATTGATGTTGGATTATTGTCTAGGACGTAAAAATACATACGAAATGCAAAACATTTCACGAAAATAGCGGTAGTCGCAAGTTGGAACTATTACAAAAATTAAAATCTCGGGACTGAAGAGGATATTTTTAATTGTTGATATGATTTCTTTTGTGGGCATAATTATTTCAAGTTAATTGTTTTAACCTTGGCAATAAATGGGTTTAGATTAAAATAAGGTATATTTTATGTGAATTTGTATATTTTTAATTATTGACAGGATTTCTCTAGTAAGCCTAATTAAAACTATTTCAGGCTTGATGTGTTAACTTCAATCAATAAATGAGTGTAAAGTAAAATAAGTAATATTTTATACGTATTTGACTGTATGTAGTCACCACTCTAATGTACAGGTGATATTTGAGATACGAATTTATGTTTAAATAATTTATAAATGTCTTTTGAATAAAAATGGCAAAGTTAAATTTAATTTTTACATAGTGAATTTTCTTCCTTTCTTCTCATATCACAGCGATGGGCATATTCTATTTACTGTAAAGAATGAGTGGAAAGTAAAATGGAGTTAATATTTTTATTCATATAAAATATAGCTGTGTTGTAATTAACCATATGTATTTTTATTTTTTAAATATTTTTTTTATATAACATAAAAATATTTTATAGGTATATTGCAATTAATCATGTGTATACTTTTTCCTTAATATCAATGGCATTACAAATGTTTTGCAACAGTTTTTTAAACTGTAGTTCTTTTCGCTGTAGCCGCAACAGTTGCCGGCGCAACAGCGAAAATAACAGATTCGCCCATCTTACATTACATCAGGCATCTTGCCTGACATTACTACTCCCCCCACTTCTGCAGTAAACCCTACATTGCTTCTCAGCTATGACGTCACGCGCATGCGCATTACTGCAAGATTTTGGGTACACAAGGGTTAGTGTGTTAAGTTGGTTGTGTGTTATGTAATGGTACAGGGTGTTAGCTTCAAAATGACCAAACACAAAAAAATGCATTAGGACCTCTAAATTACCTTCTTCGAAATCATGACAACAGATTTTACTACATTGCTCTCAATACATGAGAAAAAAACATATCACGAAAATAGTGGTAGTTGCACGTCTATATAATTACCAAATAAATTATAAAAATAATAATTATATCTAACAATATTTATATTACTTATAGCTACGATCAAACAATAACAAATAATTTTGTTAATCACTTTTACATAAGTTTATGACTCTCCGAACTTTTGCCGAAAATTAAAGCCTATGCCAAATAATATTGATTAAAATGCAACAATAAAAATTGCAAGTTTATATTTATTTTATAATTGTTAATTTTATTCTACTAGAGCGACTACCTAGCACTAAATTAAATTCCTTACACACACACACACACACACACACACATACACACACACACACACACACACATATATATATATATATACATATACATATATGTCAACTTCCTTACACGCACACACACACACACACACACACACACACACATATATATATATATATATATATATATATATATATATATATATATATATATATATCGCAGTATGTTTTCTTGTGTATTAATAATATGTTTTCTTGTCATATTCCTGATGATGTTGGTACTGTTAGCCAACGAAAAGCTTTGAATTGTAAATTCAATTATAATTCTTGTATTTGTATTTAGACTTTTGTTCTTTATATATATATATATTTATAATATATAATATATAATATATTATTATTTATAATAATATAATAATTAGATTATAATTATAATATAATTATAATCATTATTATATTTATAATATATAATATAAATATATAATATTTATATATATATATATATATATATATATATATATATATGTCACACATGACCAAATTAGCATTTGCTAAAGGCTACTACATGGAAGTATGAGATATAAATATATTTAAGTGCTGTAGTAATAAAAAGACATGCAAACATTTACTCATTACATTTAGAAACGTTAGGTTTTAGTTTCTCTGACAAACGAGAAAATGTTGTATCATGTAATATTATTTGGCCATTTATAATTTAAGAAATTATCCAAGTAATTATCATGTATAAAGATATTTAATTATAACGTTATTCAATATAAAAGTTTCTGATGATCAAGTAGGCAGTAGTTATTTTTCTTACAGCTTTTAAACACAGAATTTTTAAATGGCTCTTAAATAGGCATCACAATTTATTTTTTTAAACTTTTTTAAGTTGGTTTAAGCAGAGTTTGAGAAAAAAAAATAAAATCTCCTACTAACATTTGTAATAACTTTTGAAGATAAAGTATAAAAGTACTTCTTCCACAAGTCACTGGTAAAGTTAATCTGGTTACATTGTTTCATTTTGAATTAGAAATTTTTAAATATAAATATTTCATATACCATAAAATAATATTATTATTGGTTTTTAATCGATGTTGAACTGAAAATACTGATAGCCCTCACTGGTAGAATTTTTATGAAACATCTTACAGCTTATTAAATTAATTCTTGAAGTGTAAGGTATCTAATAATGAATGGTGTTCACTTGAGTTTTTTCTTGTTAACCCCTTGTTCTTCTTTATTCAGATTTTTTATGTAACAAACCTTCTTTCTAAACCTTTCTTCATTATTTCAGATTTTGTTGAAAAAATGATTGTTTAAATAAACAAAATATTTAATTACAGATATAAAACTATTTCCAATGTTTTTGAAGTCTTTGATGTAGTTACACAGGTTTTATACAATATGTTTTTGTTAACAACCATAACTTGACATTTTATGATGCCATTCTTGTTTAACCTTTTTCTATTACAATATATGTAAAAATCTAAAAACCATTAGTATTATTATCATAAGTATTAAAATAAAAATGCTCAGTTACAGTTAGCCTTTTTCAAGTAAAGTCTACTTGCAAAATGTCATGTCTGCCTCAAGACCTCAAAAGAAGCAGTAAAATAAAAATTTGTTAAGTTTAAACAACTGTGAAAAAAACTGCAAGTAAAATTTGAGAGGCAGTTTTTTTAGGCACAATACAAAATGTACATTAATTGGGAAATAATATAAAAGAAAAAAAATTTAATTTGCCTATTAGAGGTAGAAGTGTAATATATCCTTTTTGAAAAGTTGAAGTCAATATGATTCTGTTGGATCATTTTGTGTAAACTTGATTCCCATTGGTTTGAGGTTTTTGAAATACATCTGAGGACAAAAGTTTTACAATGTGAATGTGTGAACCATAAGAATGATGTTTTTAAGAGAATTATATTATAAGTTATCAGTTATGTAAAGGAGAAATAATTAGTTTTCATTAAGTGTAGGGGTTGGATCAACATTTATAGTTTCAAGTAAAGTTTAAGTAGCAGTAACAGTGCCGTCAAGTTAAAGTAAAAACTGATTGGAATTTATACTCATCGACAAAGGATTTAAATTGATTTATAAGATTACACCTGAAGCCAAAAAAAACAAAAAATTTTCAAGCCATTACAGTTCATCACAAAGCCTAAGTACCTACTTGCAATCGGCATCTTGACACACCATTCATTGGAATTTAGGCCTACGCTAACATAAGTAAAAGCTATAAATATTTTTAATTAGTTATGCCAACCAACCAGAAACTAGCTTTCACAATCACTGTATTTTCTTTATTTCAATTATTTAGAAAAAAATTTTCTAGGTTTTTCAACAATGTAACTAATTAATTTAATTGTTTTATACAGAAGTAAACCAATGTCAAATTGATCTTTAAATATTGATCTAAGGTAGAGTCAATAGTTGAAGTATTTAAAAAAAATGTTAATCTTAGATTGGGTGAAGGTAATTAGGAGTTCTTTTGCCCCTATTATAAAAAAGGGAGCAATTTTTGTATTATCACTAGAAAATAGAATTTTGTAATAATTTAAATCTGAACTATTTACTTATATTCAAAATAATAATCTTTTGTGAATTATTCTGCAACAGTTCCCATACCATTATTATCAACACTAAAAAAAAGTAAGTGGAGTTTAATTATTTATCAAAAGAGAAAGCAAACATAATTTATAAATTTGGAAATAAATTTATAAAATACACCCAAAACACCAGTTCATCTCTGAGATTGAAGCCAACCGATCCCTAAAATTTCCTTGTCCTCACCATAATAAAAAGCCACACACAAAAACACAGCTTCAACATTTATAGGAAACCCACAATAACAGACACACTTATCCACAACACCTCAAACCACCCTATCCAACACAAACACGCTGCCTTCAGATCCATGCTCCATAGACTTAAAGAAGTTCCAATGACCACAGAAAACATAAACAAAGAACTAGACACCATTAAATATTTAGCATACACAAATGGATACTACACCACCATAATTGACAAGCTATGGCACAATATACAAAAAACATTAAAATTAACACTACAGAGAGGGAAAACAAATACATCACATTACCATACATAAACAAAACAACAAATACCAAACATCAAATTTCAAAAAAAACGTATACAAAATACCACACAAAACTAATAACAATTTACAATACAAAATACAACACAACATCAACAACAAAGATAAACTACAAGCACCAGGCATATACAAATTAAAATGCGACAAATGCAACAATTTTATATTGAACAAACAGATTGCAACTTTAAACAAAGAGTCAAGGAACATAAATAGAATACCAACTTAGCATTTTACAATCACATAAAAGAAACAGGAAACAAATACAAAGACATTTACTATAACCTAGAAATCTTACACATCAACAAAAAAAGACCACATCTAAACACACAAAAACACAAAGTACAAACATATTAAATGAACAAACCCAATACAAATAACACATACTCTTTGATACTATCAAAAACCTGTCTTTAAAACCTGCACAGCTTAACCTAACAACTCCAAGCAGAAAACACTGATAAAGATTGCCACATAGGGATCAAAAAAGTTCTATCTCAGTAAGTTTTTACAAATTTACAAAATTTAAAGTTTGGATCGTCACAAACTAATGTTAAAGTGGTTAATTATAAATTTGATTTTAATATTGGTACAGTTCATAAAATATTTAGATATTATATTATTAATTATGTCAAAGTAAGATACTTCATAAACTCTTCAATTTAATTTTAACTGTAATAAATCATCAAAATATCATCTTTTCTTTTTAGTAGCTGACATCTGCAGTTTTCAATTTTGTTTACACATACACTCTAATGACAAACCCTGACTTATACCTACCTGATCCTTTGAGCTTTAAATGCCATCCCTAGCCCTACATGAACAATTATGACACTGTTTGTGGGATAGAAAAATCCTAATGGCTCTGCTCAGACTATAATGCTCACCTCTTTTCCAGCATACAGGCATTTTTTCTGGTGTGCTTACAAAGTGGCTGTGAAAGATATGATTTATATTGTAATCTAAAAAACCAACCATTTGTGGGACTTGCATTTGCATTATAAATTTCCCAGAAAAACCGATCCTTAGGTTTAACAAAAAACCAATGATCAATGTCTTAGCCTATGAGTCTATCTACGGTGAAATGACTAATTCTTAAAAACAACAAATTTCAGGAATGTGTGTGTATATTTGCATGTACTGGGAATAATTACAATTATTTTGTCTAATTGGAAAAAAAATTGTTTAAAAAAATTTACATTTAACTACAGGATTTCTTCTGGTTCTGTACAACTTCATAATAAAGAAAATTCACACAATTTTAACTTAAAATTTATTAGTTAATATTTATTTTTCAAATAATTATTTGTTGAATAAAATGTATCAAAATATCTATGCAAATAATAACGTATGACCTATAGAAAATGTAATACCCTATAATATATATCAAAATATGAACCTTATTTTTCTTTAATGTTATTATTTCCCCCCTACTTTTTACTGATTTTCTGACTTTAATCAGACCAATATTTTATCGATTTGCTTCATATTATAACAGATGTAAGCCTTAGATATCAAAAAAAGCAGCTACTAAACTCTATTTTCAGCTAGAAACTAATTAACAACATATTTGTGATTTTAATTACAGGGAATAAAAAATCGGGAAATAAACCAAATTGCATCCATCTTGAAGGCCTTAAATTCGTTCCATTTGTATTGGTTTTGCTCTTGCAGTCCATTCAAACTTTTTAACCAATGTGAATTTCTTTCCGAATATTCTGATTGGTGAATTTGGCGTTGACTTCTGTTTTGGAATAAAACTTCGGTTTGAGCCATTTATGCTATGACATGTGTTTTAGGTTGTCTTTTTTGTTCCTATTTCCTATTTTCTTCTGTAACCTTTTCCTGGTTGTTTTTGGAAAAACATTATTGATATACTTTTGGTACTCTTCGATCTTCTCTTATAGAAAGTAGATTTGTTGTGTGACCATTTTGGGTCTTCTTTTAGCTTCATTGACTTCTGGCATTATTCAAGATTTATATTTATATATTTGGTAGAAGTAATTTTATCACTAAAACACTTTTAAATATTTTGCAACTCGTCTGTAGTAGCAATTACTTATATTTGTACACAGGACGGCTGTTTCAAGAGATATGTCCCATTGTCAACTCCAACTGTAACTCGGAGTTATTGTGCCTTTATAGTTTTTGTCTTTACATTATCTATTATTAATCACTTAAGCAATAGTTTATGACTATCCAAACTTTAAATTTTGTAAATTTGTTAAAACTTACTGGGACAGAACGTTTTTGATTGCTATGTGCTGATCTTCATCAGTGTCTTCTGCTTGGAGATGTCGGGTCAAGCGGTGACGGTTTTAAAGGTAGGTTTTTGATAGTATCAAAGAGCAAGTGTGATTTCTATTGTGTTTGTTCGTTTAATATGTTTGTACTTTGTGTTTTTGTGTATTTGTAAATTTCATATTGTTTTAGTGTGTTTAGATGTGGTCCTTTTTTGTTGATGTGTAAGATTTCTAGGTTATGGTAAATGTCTGTGTATTTGTATCCTGTTTCTTTTGTGTGATTGTAAAATGCTGAGTTGGTGTTTTGTTTGTGTTCCTCGAATCTGTTTAAAGCTGTGACCTGTTTGGTCTAAAAAAGAAAATAAGAGATAGGTGAGTTTATCATATGATAGGAGTATTACTGAAGGTTTGAACAGAATCTCCAATAAGTTTAATTTAAAAATTGCATATTAAAGTTCAAATAATTTAACAAGTTTATTAGGGAATCTGAAAGACAATATACCTCCTTTAGAAAAATCAAGAATATATAAGTTGTAATTATTGTAATAAAGTTTATATAGGTCAGACCAGGAGCAAAATCGGCATCAGATTTAAAGAACATAATATCTCACATAATAAATACCTTGGACCAGAAAAATCAAGTGTAGCTGAACATATAATTGACACATGCGATAATTTAAGTAATTTAATTTAAAGAAGCTTGTTGTATTCATCTTGAATTCACTGATTAAACTATAATTAAATGATACCAAACTAAGTCAATACGTAAGGGGTTACTTGCTGACGCTGTAGAGGCTTTGCTTCTTAAATGGAACGATTGTTTCGAAACGTATCAGCAAGGGTTTCCTTAAGTATTCACTTAGTTAGGTATCAATTAATTATAATTTAATTTAGTTAAAAATATCAATGATAAAAGACTGTTGAATTTTTTTAAAACTATATATATATATATATATATATATATATATATATATATATATATATATATAAAGAACGAAAGTCAATATACAAATACAAGAATTATATTTGAATTTACAATTCAAAGCTTTTCGTTGGCTAACAGTACCAACATCATCAGGAATATTAAACAATTAAAATTAACATATGTCTTTTTAATATGTTAATTTTAATTGTTTAATATTCCTGATGATGTTGGTACTGTTAGCCAACGAAAAGCTTTGAATTGTAAATTCAAATATAATTCTTGTATTTGTATATTGACTTTCGTTCTTTATTAATACACAAGAAAACATTTTGCGATATATATATATATATATATATATATATATATATATATATATAAATGTAGGAATAATACTAAACACTTTTAAACTTGCCTATGGTAGCACTTACTTTGCTTGTTGAGTACGGCCGTTTCAGGAGATTAGTTTCGGGAGAATAGTTAGGAATAATAATTTAATGAATAATGATTATATTAATGATAATAATAATAATATATATATATATAATTTGCAGTTTTTTATATTTTTGACAAAATTGTTTTCATTTGTCAGTCAGTCAGCCAGAGAAGGAGGGGGTTTGGTGTTGCAGCGTCTGTCACGAGACACTGGCTTCGGGATAGGAATATGGGGTCAGGGCTTTTTGGTTAGGGTTGGATCTGAGGAGGGGTTTCTGCACAGCAGGACGTTTTATTGGGTGGGACGGAGTTTTCAATTGTTTTATATTAAGGTTGTAGTTATAAGGAGTGGCTAAGCCCTGCCCTTTTGATCTTGACACTTGTATGATGATATGTAATTGGTCTAGATTGTTCATATGAAAGGAGGGGTAGGAAGCTTAGCTAATTAAGAAATGTTGTAAATTAATTTTAAATAGTACTTCTGAAGAAGATTGCCATGTAATCAAAATGTACATAAAGTAATTGTAGTAAAATAAAAGATTTTTATACAGTGGGTTTTTATTTGTTTAGTTAAAATCAGTCTATAGTGCTCAAGAAATTTATTAATTTGTTTACACACTGTTCCTTCCTTCTTTCACTTGATACTACAAAGTTGACTGCTGATGGAATGCACAGTGATGCCAGCCTGATGGACCACAGGTTGGCTTTGATCTCATATTTTGTTTCTTTTACATTGTGATATCGCCTATTTCCATGGATGGCTGGTCAGCGTCTAGGATATTGGTTGTGTCCTGATTTCATAGTTGGTTCCCGGTCATGGCAATTTATATATGTTCGATCCTACTATCACGCCTCATATCTGCCAATGAGTTGTGCTACATATATCTAATAAAAAAAATTCATACTCCACAAACAAGTCTCACTCACAGCAGAGCTATTCCAAAAACTTTTGCCCATCCCCCTTTAAACATATTTGAGCAATATTGTTGAATTGCTTCTTCATTCAAAGACTGTATTTGTGAGCTGATGAATGGTGTATTTTTAATATTGTTGATTTAATTTAATTTAATGTTCTTCCTAATGAATTTTGTAGCATTTGTTTTAATTTTGTGATGTATTGTAGTTTGTATTGTTATTTTGAATACAGGTATATAAACTTATGTGCTGTTTAAAAATAATATCATAAATAAGTTGTTAGATGCTGAAAATATATCCATTTGAGAATGAAAGCGTAAAGGAATGTTTTAAAATTAATTAGAACTAGTTACATCTTTTGTTGTTGTTGTAATTGGTTACAGTAAACCCAAATAACTATAAACTATTGATGTAAAGCTACACATCACACACACACACACACACACATACTTACAATCACACACACATTCACAATCACACTCATACACATACACACAATCCCGCTCACGCACGCACACACACACATACAATCACACACTGTGATTGGTAGCAAAACCAATTTTGTGGTTTTTTGTTTTGGTAGCAAAACTAAAGAAAGAAATGTATGAAATATTAGAAAATCAATAGGGTAGGTCAAAATTGTACCCGGTTGCACTAAAAAGTCCGGAAGACCACCCACTCTTTGTTGGAGCAGTATGGGGTCTGCTTTATTAATAAAAATGACACTGAATTTAAGTTTAACACCAAAGATAATGAAAAGAGAGATATCACAAGTTTCATGAGTAGCAGTTAATTCTAAGCCACTTACCAGTCAAACTGTATGCGGTTCTTGAAAAGCGGTGAGTCGTTCGACACAACAGGCCTGTTTGGAATCTTGCAGAGATGAACGAAGTTTCTCGAAGAGTGGCATATGCTAAAACTCATTTAAGCTTTAATTTTAATAACTTCACTTCACTTATAATAGTATAAACCGTCTTTAATCATTAAATGTTTATTCATTCAAGCGGTTAAAAGAATTAATGTTCTGATGCAATGTTATTAATACGCGGTTAACCTAAGACAATGGCACTCGAACTTATAACGCGGTTTAACAGGATTTATTAAAGTTTGACGTCGAAAGTTTATTGTCAGCACGCATTTACACTATTGCCCGAAAGTATTCTGCAAGTGGTGTAACATATAAACACGGTTTTACAAGGATTCACACCGATAACGCACTTGGCTAGAAAATGATTACTATATTCTAACGAGACATGTTGCATAGAGTGTCACACAAAGAAACTGTTTTAATGCACCTGGGTTTAAGTCCGATCGCGGTTGAACTTAATTACGGCGGTTATGCACTGGTTATACAATGAATTATAGTTAATTATAGATAAATTGCGGTCATTGTTATGGTGTACGGCGGTTTTACATCGCGGTACAACTACGCCCTCAATGCGATTCAATTCAATACTGGCTACGAGGAAAAGACAGAACTAATTGCGCAATAAGGAAACTAGCCTAAAAATCTGGGTGAAACACATAGGCCACCCGTTTGCAACAAAACCTTCATAGCAGCTGTTAGAGGTCGTGGCAAATTACAAAATTCTAGAACTTAACTAAACCTGTACTTAACACACACACACACACACACACACACACATATATACACAATCCTGCTCACGCACACACACACACACACACATACTTACAATCACACACACATTCACAATCACACTCACACACATATACACAATCCTGCTCACTCACACACACACACACACACACACACACACACACACACACACACACACACACACACACACACACACACACACACACACACACACACACACACACACACACACACACATACACACACACACACACACACTCACATTCACACAATTACTATTAGTTTAATAATATGCTATAATTGCTATTAATAAACTAGTATAAGCACTACCACATAAGAAAATGTATAAATACTTGCCTACGTTACTACCTACTATGGATCCTATAATGAACGTTACAACTAAGAGGTAAATTCAATTAGAGTTTGAAAAGAGAACCAACTCTTGAAACTTCTGTCCTCATTATAACAGCTAAACTAAATTCTAAAATGTCCAGACTATATTTAATGTTTTATGTATATTAACATGTACACATATATTAATAAATATAGATGGGAAAGAAATAATAAGATAGAAAGAAATAATGCTTGTTTATTTTCAATTCTATAGTATGTTGCAGATCTTCAAGATGAGCAAGAGGATCCAAAAACGATATTTTACTCTGGTTCCTCAAATATACCAGCAGCAAAAAATTTCAAAGATTGATCCAGTGGCCGACAATAGGTTTTTTGATGACAAAGATTTAAATGATGCTGTTCTACTCAGAAATCAATTTAATAACACTAATAATAAAGAAAGTGGAGCTTTGGACAGAAGAAACAATGCCCTTGTAATTTCTAGTTCTTACACGTTGCAAACAGAACACTTGAAGAAAATACCAGGACCAAAGTTGGAAATATTTGATCAAGTATCAAAAAAAATACCCTTAATTAAGTCACAAATAACTACGGGTTTTATGCATTTTCTCCATCGTTTTCCAATAGGGCCAGGTTAGTATATAATTTCAGTACATTGTAATTTTATGTCAAATTCAGCAACTTAGACTTAGTCTTTATACAGTAATACTCCATTTCTTCTAGAGATGTGGCCATATAATGCTAAACAAAACAACATATTACAGGGTTAGAGTTATGACATCACATCAGTGTACTGGGTTTGATAACTACATACAATGTTGTAATATGTTTATTAATTAATTTTCATTTGTTTTAATTTGTTGAGTTTATATATTTAGTAATAAGAATTTATTACCTGGAATAGGTAACTTTGGCGGTTGTTGAAACTGTGATTTTCCTTGCAGATGATTTAATCTTCTCAGATTTTTTTTTACCGCACTGGTGGTACACGGTTCCAAGTTTAATAAACTCCCTATGTCAATTTGGCATTTTCCTCCTTCTAACTGGCTTAGAGCTTGTAGTTTCAGATCTAAACTAATACTGTTCTAACATAATTAAGGTTTGATGTTGGAACTTCTTGCAACTAACATTTAGTAAACTTTAACAATATCGATAATCGATATTTTCAAATTTGCTCGCTTATAAAGACTGAGACTGAATGACTTGTCAATATGGTTACAGATGATAAAATCACAGCAGGGTAATGCTGGGTAATCGATATTATTACAATCTATGTAGAAATCATATTTAGGATGTTTATATGGGACAGTAACTAGGAGTGTAGTCAAATGCTGATTCATACCTCTAGTTATCTAGAAAGCGATAAGGACCTCTGTTGATAAGTTTTTTACTGGGTACTACAAGAAATTGATGTAAACCTCTGATATCCTCTAAGGGAATTTATAGAAGCACTATAACAAATCAACATAAAATGGTGAAGGATTTAAAGTCTATTTAAATAAAATGGTACTTACATTTAAAGCTTTATTTAATGTAAAAATTAAGTTCTTTTATATAATTACTTGTTGATTCCATCTTCACGTGAGCTACTAGTTTTCACTAAAACACCTGTAAATATTTTGCAAACTTGCCTATAGTAGCACTTACTTATATTTGTTGAGGACGGCCGTTTCGGGTGGTGTGTCCCATTGTTAACTCACCACAACTGATCTCAAGGTTTTCATAGGTTGGGGTATTAGGGTGTTACTATAGGCAAATTTTTAAAATATTTACAACTGTTTCAGTGATAATTACTTTACAGAAATTAACTCTTCCTGCTATAAAATAATAAAAAAGTTACACTTCAATATACAATTGGGTTGCTGGTAACATTTAAATATTTAATATATTCTAAAACGAATTACTGCATCTCTTTTCTTGTAC
Source organism: Prosapia bicincta (assembly GCA_036971475.1). Classification (NCBI taxonomy): domain Eukaryota; kingdom Metazoa; phylum Arthropoda; class Insecta; order Hemiptera; family Cercopidae; genus Prosapia; species Prosapia bicincta. The sequence goes on from JBAIZL010000058.1 coordinate 419,226, forward strand.
CTTGTGAGTACGAGTATAGGAGCTTCACACATTTGTTGTTGATAACCTAATGACAACTGCTTATTTTTTTACTAAAATACTGCTTACTACTGTCAAAATAAGTAGTTGGTTATAGATGTCTAGGGACCATCTGTTGACTAATTATCAGTATTGGTTGCTGAAACCATCCCCTTATGTTTTATCTAGATCAGGGTTTCTCGAACCACATACCTATGAGGTAAATGTTTAGGAGGTACATGAGGTAGGTTAATGTTTCTTAACTACGTGAGGTACTTTTATTTCTTTCTGTTTCGCAATCAAGCAAGGTTATAATTTAATAATGGAATCTTAATAAATACTATCATGTGATCCGATGTTAAAAAAATTTTAGTGCTAGATTTGTAGATAGGTGTTGGAACGGAGTACCGAGAACTTTCAAATACTGCTGTAAAGAGTATTTTTGGGCTTTCAACTATATACGTATGTGGAAGAGGTTTTTGCATTTAACATATCTAAAAAGTAGGTACAGAAACAAGCTTAATGTTGAGGACGATTTATGGCTGTACTTAACAAAACTTGTCCGAACATTGAGGAATTATGTAAAAAGAAGCAAGCTCATCCTTTTCATTATTTTTTTGTAATACATTTTATATATATTTCCAGATATATTGTGTTTTTTATGTAAAAAGTGTTTTTAATTTAAACGCCCCCCTCCAACAACAAGGTGGTATGGGAAATGTTAACTTTTCATTAAGGGGTACAGTCTTTGAAAAAGATTGAAATCCCCTTATCTAGATTAAGTCTCAGAACTGTTGGCTCAGTGGCTAATTGGCACAAGTGATATTTTCAGTATTTAGTGAAAGGATTGATTTCTTCTATGGCAAAACTTGAGCTAGAAAAGGAGACGTTTGCTGATAGCCGAACATTTTTTTGCCAAGGTGATTGAATGAGGCATTGAGGAAGCAATAACAACATTTAAGAGACAATCTTTTTTAAAATGATAATCTTATGAGGAATTACCTCCCCCCCCCTGATTTAAAATTGAAAAATAGCAAAATGTTATTATGGAATGAAGGAAAAGTTTGTAAGTAGCTCATACGCTAAGACTATGCTTCTGAACACAATGAAAGTAAGATTCATGGGGTATTTATTAAACATCAAACAACTAATATTGAGCTATTGGTTAGTCATTAGACCATAACATTATTCTGTCAGAAATATGAGGTAATTTCCAGGAAAGGATTGGTAATCAACCGTTAGCATGTTTCTAGATAAAAGAAATGGTCAAATATTATATTGGATGTATTTTGCTGAGGAGGAAAATCCAAAACAAAAAAAAGGAGTAAAACAAATTTAGCATAGAAGTATTAACATTATTATAGGTCTGCAACAAAACTACTAGAAATGGTAAAAAAGTTAGATATTCTAAAAAGGAAGAGAAATTGATAGAACTGGTAGACAAAACGGTATTTTAATTTCTTGGGGGTACATAAATAGGTCTGTATAAAATATGTGGGTGTTTCTTTTTCTTTTGCAAAAAAAGATACAAATATAAAATTTGATTGAGTGTCTTTTCTCAACTGCCTTATATGAGAATAATGTAAATAGATTTTATAGACGGAAAGGGAGAGATCTTTCTTTTTCCCAAAAATGGTAACGTTTTCATTGCTCTGAGCTGTAATAGACAATATTTTCTAGGTTTAGATGGAATCTCTGTCGAAATATTAAAATTTCAGATACCAAATAGCAGACTTAAATTATGTAAAGAATTTTAAAGTCCATGTCTTAAACAGAAAGTTTTTAGTATACAATGTAAAAAAAGATTCTGTACCTACAGACTTGCGGTGTTCTTTTAGATAGTTATGCTGCCTGGAAAACTTTTTAAGTAAATAGTTACTTCAATTATTCAAAATTTGTTGGGAAGTCTTGCAGTTTGAGAAGTCAAATTGGTCTATTTGCATATGCAGGTGATTTTGCAACAGTTACTTTCAATCTTCCAAGGGTTGCCCCTGAAACTGTTCAGTTTATATAACACTAATGGTGAAGCTATGGATGAAAAATTTCATCTTGAAATAGCCATACAAAAACTGAATATATTACTGATGGTGAGAAAGAAAATGGAAATTATTCTGCCAATAGGCTTCTGGTAAACAAGTACATTTTATTTTGTACAAACTGATTCAGCTAATTTCCTTGTTTGATAAAGTACATTCAAATGTAAAAATATATACAATTAGATTTTTCACTTTATAGTGAATGATATAAAAATTTATATAATTATTTTAGTGACTTTAACAATTTTGCTTTTAAATGTGTTATAAACCAAAAAGTCTATAATTTTAATAACGTTTTTCCTTAAAATTTCAATTAACTAGCACAAAGTTAAATTATTCAAAATTACTACATATTTTAGGATTTTTTGAGGTAATATAAATTCTTGAAGTACTTTTTTAATTTGGAACTAGTTACTTCTATTAATATGACAGACAAAGAAGTATTTTTCATACCTATTAAAAAAAAATAGTAACGAAGTAATAACTGAAAATAAGTAACAACTCACATCAAACTATTTATTTCCTTCTATTTTATGGCTTTCAATGACAAAGTCAACATCATGGCATAGTCCACCAATCCTAAAATATAATCAAGATAGTATATAGTTTACAACCTATTCTTAAATTGTGGGTCTGGTCATGCTTACTGGACAACATAACTGTGTGTGTTACTATAAACACAAAAAAATACAAAATCTTATTTAGAGTATCATAAATACCTGCCATTCCCAACATCGTCACACTCGCCGTTGACACGTTCCGGAGGTCCTCCATCTGTCAGAACTTGAGTTCATAAAATGTTCTGACAGATGGAGGACCTCCGAAATGCGCCAACGGCGAATGTGACGATGTTGGGAATAACAGGTATTTATGATACTCTTAATAAGAATATATATTCCAGCAGAAATGAAGAAAATTATTTAAAAAAAAAATCGTTAATATAGAATTCCTAAATAATTTACATTTTTGTTACATTGGTTTGGAACTGATATAATAAAAGGACTAATTGTTGATGTATATATTTAAAATACAGGTTCTTATTTTACATGGGCAAAGAATATTCGTCCTTACAATAATCTGTTTGATAAGTATGGCGATATTGTTGGTTTACGAGGACCATTAGGCGGTGATATTGTTCTTCTTAGAAGACCTGAACATTTTAATATTATTCTTGAAGATCACGATGAAGAATATAATAGTCAATCGTGTCTTCTAGACTCTCTACAGGCCTACGCTCGACAAAACCTAATGACAGCTGGGGTAAACACCTTGTAAGTAGTCAAGCATATAATTAATAACATTTTATTTAAATTTCTAGTCCAGCCTTAAAATATAACTTGAAAAAACACCTTAAAAAGATTGAAATTGTTTTTAAACTGTTGTTTTATTTTTAATTTCATCTTCTAATTTATTTTTAGGCCTATATTTAAAGTAAGGTTTTTATCACAAAAAATTTTAAAAATTAATAAGCTAGAAATTAAAAAACAAAAATCATTTTCTTAGCAAAAACTTATTTAAATTTATAAGAGTTGTTAATTGAAGCAACAATTTGATAACAGGAAAATTTTGTGGATATAATGGCTATTAAATCTTTTTAGACCCACTTGAGCTCATAAAATGTTAACACAAAATGTTTGATTCCGTCTTCACTTTAGCTACTAACTTTTCACAAAAAACACTTGAACATATATTAGTATCTTACACTTGCCAATAGTAGCACCTACTTTTTTTATTATTGAGGACGCATTTATTATTCAGGAGATGTGTCCCTTGTCAACTCAAAAATATTTACAGTCTGAGTTGACAAAGACGCATATCTCCCAAAATGGCTGAACTCAATAATCAAATAAGTAAGTGGTAATATTGGCAAGTGTAGCATAATAATATATGTTCAAGTGTTTTTAACTAATTCAAAACTTAATATTGCAAGTTGATTTCTAAAAGAACCATTTTTTGTTATTTCCTTACTATTTTTAATCATATTAGGTAAAAAGTACATATATAATCGTATCTCAAATTATAATAACTATAAAAAATAAAATAATGTATGAGGAAAGATTGAAAACTGAACAAAGTGTTTCTGCTTCATAAAAAATTAACAATTTTATTATTTTTACAATAAGAAAAATAAAGAATACTTAACAAATAAGAGTACAATATATCTATATAATATCTGATTAAGTTCTCCATTTTTTTTGATAGTCACTATATCCCTAATTAATGTTCTTCTAAATATAAAATAGAGTTGACCATACAATCTTGTTTAACCCTGTTTTACTTTGTTATTAGAAAGTCTACTTCTTCCACTAAAGATACCTTAGAAGAATTTGACTATCTTCAGAATTTTAAAGCATCTGAAGAAAAAGATAGTGTCTCAAATGGTGTTATTAAACGGTGAGCTCTGAATTTATTTACATATGTAAATAGTTTTTTAAAAATAATTTTGCAATAGAAATTAAATTTCAACTTGTTTACATTTTATTTAGAATAGTTTTTTGAGTTTAGAACAGTAAACATGTTCAATAGGGTAGGAATTACAAATTAATCTTTAACTACTTTATAAGTTGTAACTATAAAATTAAAGCTTACGCCATTGAGCAAAGAGAGCTATAGTTATTTTTCCCCCTTTCTATATTTTTTAAAACCCTGCCAAAGTACTTTCCTTTAACCAAACATTAGCCAAATTTGTTGCTTCTTAAAGGAGACCCAAGACTGTCATCTTTCTAGTTATATCAGAATTTTTTGAACACACTTGGGCACCCTGTTAATACATGAAAAACCAAAGCCAATTCAGGTTTAATCCACTGTCATTATCAGAAAACCCCCATGCTTTAAAGTTATTTGGATCAGGCAACGTACACTGTAATGTATTATTTAAGACTTAAAGATTTTGAGAAACCATTTGTAAAATAATTCATTCATCATTAGATTTTGAGAAATAAATAAATTTAAGAATAACCAGTGAATCTGCAAAGAAAGATCTTGACTGTGTTTTATCCTTCTTCAACACTAGAGGCCTGAAATTTCCTCCTCCAAAATTTCCCTATATTCTCCCTAGCCTAACATTTACTTTGCTCGTTTCAAAAACCTGTCTTCAAAGGAAATCTGTCACCAGAGATAAGACATAAAATTTGTAAAGTCATACTGAGACAGATAACTTTTTATTGCCAAAACAATCTTCCAAGGACAATATTACAAGGTTTCAATGTAAAAGATTTGCTGAATACCATGATAGTAAAATTTATAAGGATAAATTAAACATTATTTGTGTCCATTATAATGGAACTTCTAATTACATGCTTTTAAATATCTGAAACATACAGCATATTGATTTTGGAGGATGAATACTATTAAATAAAGATAACCAAGTTAATCCTTAACCATACATGTCAAATTAAGCCATGTGTGTAAAAGAGAGACATTTGAACTGCGCTTGAAAGTAAAACACAACAATTTTTAGCCTATTTGTAATAATAAACTAAAAATAATATTAAATACAAATTATGAAAAATTTTAAAAGTATTATTTTTATGATCTGTATGGTATATTCATCCAAAACCCTCAGTCTAACCAACACACTATGAAAATACAATTACAATATAGCCCTCTCAATACAAAATTTAAACCCAACAACAAAATCAACAACATTTACAATGCCCCTGGAGTTTAAAACTGGTGTAACAGTTCATGCCCTGGTTTTTACGTAGGCCAGACAGGGAGGTCATTTTACACACACCACCTAAGAACATATAAACACACTAACAAACAATAACTTCCAGTCAAACTTTGCCCGACAACAAAACATGACCACATAAATATAACAGCCAACCTACAAATTCTTCACAAACAATACAAAAACTAGTAGAAAAAAATCAGAATAAAACAGACGTTATAAAAAGACCATTTAATATTACTAAATCAGTTTTTCTCTCTGTTATATATATATATATATATATATATATATATATATATATATATATATATATAAATATATATAAATATATATAAATATATATATATATATATATATATATATATATATATATATATATATATATATATATATATATATATATATAGTTTTAAAGAATTGATGTTAGTTATGTTGGATTATCAAACACATATAAAAAAAAATGCAATTAAAATCTTTTAAGATTTACTTGAAGTTGAGAAAGTTTAACACATCTGATACAGTATATCTACGTGAACCTTTAATTTGTTGTAATTCATAAAAGTTAGAAGTTTGTTGTGGATGAATCTAATTCATCTGTGTTTACGCATTGAAGATTATAGGAAGAGAGCGGTTTTATGGTTTTTTCGTAACAAATTTTCTTGAAATCCAAAAATGGTTGATCGTGAAATCAGATGTGGTTTCAGGATTTATTTTTTGGATAGGCATACTTTAGGAAAGTCGTGACTACCTTTTAGCGCCCTCGTTTAAAATTTAAATGGTGTGTTTGAGGGAATTTTCACTCTTAGGGCAAATAGTACATTAGGGAAACCTAAAGAACAAATTTATTTGCTATGTTATTGTTGCTTGCCGGATTCTAAATTTCGCTGTAAGATTATATGAGCATTTCTTTTGATCATAAATAAATAATATTTCTCTTTAAATTATTGACAATTAAGGTGGATTTAAACAAATAAATAAAAAAACTGGGTAGGCCTGGGCCTACCCACTGGAGTAGCTACTGCATAAAACTTTATGTTATTTACTAGAAAATTTGTTACATTTTTCTGGTTGAATCAACATAATATTAAAACAAACTCTTTTGATATAAACCGGTTAAGTAAATCACTCAACTCAAAACTAACAAATTTTGTAACTTAAAGGTCGTACAAAAAGGTTCAAATCATCAACAGTTTTTGATATCTATCCCAGAACAGTATAAACAAAGTTTAAATAGGCCTCCTGAGTCACATGTCATCTTTTACCACTCGGACACACTTAAGAATTTTAAAAACACATGCGGGGGTTATGTTAAACACCATTTACTTTTATCATAAAACAACTTTTTATTTCTGAAAGAAATTTTGAAACTAATTATAAATGTGCTTACCTCTTTTGAATGAAATATTTTTCACTTAAACTTAGGTATTTTTTATTAAAAAAATTTACACTAGTTAATTTAACTTGATAAATTGCCTTTCCTCCAGAATTGAAGAGCTAAAACAATTGCAATATGATATTCCTCCAGACTTCTATACTGAGATTTGTAAATGGGGATTGTCTTGTGAGTATTAATTTTCTTCCATTAAAATTTTCATTAAATTTTACTTTTGTTAGTTTCTTTCATTAAAAATTTTTTTAATATAAACTGAAACATAAGGTTTTAAGATATCTTAAAACTTGTTACATATTTTAAAATATTTGTTAAGGAATGTTTTAAGATGTTATGTATTTATTATATTTTTTTTGTATTAACTTGGCAAAAAGCCCACTACTTACGGATTTATTCAGTGTTTCACACTAGGTCAGCGCATTATTCAATGCTGTAAATCACTGACTCAGTGGAAAAAGCGTCTGCTGAATAAATCAGGAAGTAGTGGTTTTTTGCCAAGTTAATACAAAAAAGTATAATTTATACAAAAACCTCGAGATGTACAACATTAAACTGCAAGTTATGTATTTGTTGTTCATCTTAAGGTTTTTGTATTAATATATTGATGATTTAAATACCTGACTAAAATTATTATTATATGACTGTTATAAACTGTTGTTATTAATATTCTGTTATCTCCAATTTAAACTGTTAACACTGATACAACTAAAATCACTGTTACTTTTATATAACTTACTGATTTACTTGTATTTCAAAATATAATCTTGGGCTACACAGTGTTTTCTGAGTATCTTTCTAAGCATATATAACATTCATACCCCTTCAACTTCTTGTTTAAAATGTCTTTTGAATCTTAATCTCTGATATTTAATAATTCTCTAATAGCGAGAGTGAGGCCAAGGTGCTATATATTCCAAGATTTTGATTGAGTTTTTAGATAATAATGTTGAAAAGTGTGTGTGTCTGAGTGAATTATATTTGAATTGTGTATCGAGTATATATGTTGTTTTTAACTCGAAATGTTTGAGTATTCGTATTGTTTAATTGTGTGGAGTTGGTTATTTTTATTTAGTTTCTGCAAGAATTTTTAGGTTTAAGTGGTTATGGTTTGTGGATATTAGTTGTTGATAAGTGTTCAGTAAAATTTGATTAAGTGTTATAATTTGAAAGTGCTTAATGTGTTCTAAGTAAATTATCTAAAATGATCTTCCTATTTGGCTTGTGTAGTTATTGGGTTACTAGTGCAAGCTATTTTTCATTCACCAAAGGCAATGTAAATGTTGTTCTTTGGGTTCAAATTGTTTGTAGAGGTGGTTGTGTTCTGCAGTTGTATTATATGAAAGACGTTGGCTAATACACGTGTTTTGGATGATTTATATGACAGTACTATGTACATTTGTAGGTTTAGTAAAGTGGATTTTTTGTGTGTGCTGGTTTATTGAGTATGTTTTTTAAATAGTGCATAAAGTTTATAAATTATTGAGGTGCTGTGCCCATATCTATTAATAAAAATTACAATTTAACTGTATTTGCTCAAATATATATACATACATACAGGTGACCGAAAAGGACCGGAAATTTTTGAAATGACTTATATACATACGGCAGTCATTGTTTGGAGGGGGGACTGGGATTGCAGACCTCTGCACATGATGCCATTTTGTTATTCATGGAGCAGAGGTCGATACAACACCGTATGTTTGCTTAAGGTGAAATAATGAGTATCACAGCTTCGCATAGGCTTTTTCGCGTTCACTTTTAACTTGGACGCCATGATATCACTCCCAGCCAGAATACGATTCTCAGGTGGTTTAACAACAGGAAGTATTCTAAAAAAGAAGTCTCCTGGTTGAAATAAATCTACTACGCACCGCAAAATACTGAAATGGTTAGGCAAGCTCTGACTTGTAGCACAAGTCAGTTGACAAAAAGAGAAGTACGTGAATTAAGTAACTCATGCTTCACTGCAAAAAGATTTATTATTTCACCCATACAATGCTTATTTCCAGCAAGATGGCACCACTGCACACACTTCTTGAGATACAATGGCCGTGATGGGTTGCATGTTCCTAGGAAGGCTCACTTTGCGTTTCAGTGATATCCTGTGGCCTCCAAGGTCGCCAGATTTGAGCTTGTGATTTTTTTCTTTAGGGCGTAAATGCCAATTGGAGATAAATATTTTGTTGTAAAATAAGTTCTAATTAACAATATAATAAATGAGTAATATTAATTTTAAAAACGTTTGGTTTTTTTAGTTACTCTGTATAACAAATTTACTCATTTTGTTATTTAATTTTTTTTAAGGTGAAGAGCTTAATAAGACTCTCAGCCATTTTGCACTATGTATGAGTAGAATATTTACTGGTAGCACAAAATTAGTGAGCAAAAAGAAATTTTTCCCTTTTTTAAAGCTCTAATTAAATTTATGTTATTGCATGCACATAAAGATAAAAAAATAAAATTTGTTTAGCACTTTATACATTTCTACAACTTAAAGATTCAAAATATTCTTTGTGCATAACAAATTTGGAAGTATTTATCTGGGTGTAAAATGGGATTAGACATAAAAGTTTTACAATCGTAATAACAGTGTAACAAAAGTCTGAATTAAATACACAATGAAAAACAAAGACACAGTCCACTTGGGCGATAGTGAATGTCTAACAGGTACTGAGAATTTATATCAAATATACACTGTCTATAAAGCCTACCCTGCCCTTTGCTATAAAAAGGAATTGCTGACGAATAGTAAGTGGTTGAATACGATGAATGTAGCACAGGTCTTATAACCTGCCGACCTTTAACCTTTATAACCTGCCAACCTTATCTAATCTATTTGACTTTTTTAAACTTCAGTATAATACAGATGTCAAGCCTATAAATAACAGATATAATGTTAAAAGCATTTTACAAAAATGTGACTAATTGTTATATCCAATAATACACATGCTAAAGGTATCCTTTGAGTGAATCATTCAAAGGGTTACAGTGGGAACATAAAACTTCTATCTGGAAGATAGAAGACATATTCTCTATTGGGTTTATTGGGAGTTGCTTATGCTTAATATCCTTAGTATCATGGTTTATTTTACACCTCTTTTTTACAAATTTACCCTAAATTTATTTTGTTTTTGATGAACTTAGCTTGTTTCTAATTCTTACACTATTATCAGCAATTTCTGTAATATTTGAAAATAAATATTCAATTGTAAATTTGTTTTATAATACAGAGTAAGCTATAATTAACTTTTTGATTTAAAAAAAGTGTGTAATAAAAACAAAGTAAGATGCAAAGATAAGTATTTTATTATTTGAAAGAGCATAGAATAGGGTTTTAGTTTACACAGATTTTAAAATAATAACATGTAAATGTCTAGTAAAAGCCAATCCTAGAAGTTCTATATTACTCTATAGTAGTGTTCTAAAAAATAACATTGATTTTTTGGCGATAGCAGGAATCAATCTATCAATAGTTTTGAGGCAATGTGCGTAAACATTTTTCTTGGGTTAACCATAAAGAAAAAAATCACTTGGGGTTAAATCAGGATATCTGGGGTGATTAGTCTGTAGAGAGACTAAAAGTTGAAATGAAACGCGGGGCGGCAAAAGTATTGCCTACCAGGTTACTGGCAGTTGCGCAATCGTGAATCACAATTAACATTGAAAGTTTAATAACTGCTCTAAGCAAAATCTAGTCATTTAGAAATAAAAGCACGACGACACTGAATTTAACATGAATATAAAATACAAGTTCTCATTAAGCCTTAGCTAAGCACTTACCCTAGGTAATAAGTGAAGTAGCCTTCGAAGGAGCGGGGTTGAAGCTTCCACAGTACTGTGGTCGTCGAATGCTGCAGAGAAGTCTTGATGGCAGTAACGTAACTAAAACTCAATTTAAATCATGAGTAACAAGTAAAAGTTTACCTTACAAGGCACTTAAGTTCTTACCGCGCGGCTACGCACTTGGTTGCACAACCGGTGTAACCGAACGACACTTTAACAATTGCGGCGAAATATAGTTCAAAATGTTCATCGACGCGGTCCGAACCTTACGCACATATTATTGAATGAATGCGGCACGTTTAAATTGTCTGAAACAAAGCCCATGCGGAATAAGCGGCGCGGTTTAACACAGGACTGACCTAGTCGAGTGACGAAATACTTCTCGTGTTGAAGCGGAAAGTGAATAGAAAAGAAGGGAGGGGGTTCAGAGAGGTCATCAGGAAAAATCAATACTTGTTCCATATATCGATTAGTGGGTCAGAAATCACGTGACCAATACCGTCAGGGCACAGCTGAGCGAGTTAAATAATAGATCAGAGAGGCAAGTTCAAACTTCGAGCGCTGACTCGAACATGGGGAGCCATCCAATGTTATCTTAAAAAGAGATAAAATGAGCAAGAAACATTTGTCTTAGGTTCAAATTGAATGACACATTATATGGGCTGTCACTAGATAAATGGCGTGTGTGCAGAGAAGTATCACTATTGTAGTGGAACCAGATGTAGTTAAAGTCATGGTCATACAATGATTTATTCAATTTCGATTTCAGAAACATTTGAAGCAGGTAACAGTGGCAAGCTGAAGTCTACTATTAAGACTTGACCAACTTGCTCAAATGAGTGGACTTCAGATGTTAAAATCTACAATAGAGCACTACTATGTCACACAAAGGCTGTGAAGTAGTTTCTTATGAAGATTCAGGGTTACTGTCTGCCCAAAATCGAACATTTTGTTTGTTAAGAGTTCAAGGCAGAGGAAAATGGTTTTAATCACAGATCCATTTTAAATAACTATTCCTCCATAAATCCACAATGATATCCTGACCAACCATTATGTGCACTGAAGACTACATATCATGTCAGGTCAAACGACACAATCACCACAACTCTACCCCACCTGCATCTAAGAAAAAACTTACAAAATCAGAAAGTTTAATGTGTCTCATCATCTTTATAGACATTAATAGTATCTCTTTAAATATCTAAAAGAAAACGAGTATACTTTTTTTTCAGGGCAACAACGTTTAATGTTTAGTCCTGAAAGTACCTCATTTTTGGATCAACAACAGCTTAAGTCTGGTTCTGAAGGTGCTAGAATGTTATCTCTTTTTGTTGAGGGAAGTGAAGCTCTTAGAAAATGTGAATCTGGCTTTCAATTTTGGCGAATATATAACACTCCACCTTGGGAGAAACTCGTTTCGTCTTGTGATGCTTTGTGTGGGTAAGTTATTTTAAGTAATTATGACTGTACTTTATTATACTAAGGATTATACAGTAAAACCTCTCCTTCACAAGCACATCTATTTTACAATGTCCTCAATCTTGAATTCTGCGTCATAAGGATATTTTAACAAATTCTCCCAACATTGGACTCTGCTTTATAGGAACACTACATTTACTAACTTCAGTAATAAAATTAGAATACAACTAGTTTCCTATGTAAACTAAATTTTATTACTAAAACACTTGTAAATATTTTACAACCTGGCTATAGTAGCACTTACTTATAATTGTTGAGGATGGCCGTTTCGAGAGATGTGTCACATTGTCAACTCAGACAGTAACTCCGTAATGAGTAACGGTCCAAGTAACGCTCCTGAAACCGCTGTCCTCAACAAATATAAGTAAGTGCTACGATAGGCAAGTGGTAAAATATTTACAAGTGTTTTAGTGAAAACTAGTAGCTTACCTGAAGATGATATCAACAAATACTAAATTTTATGTTGAAGATTGAATTGAATGTACTGTCTGAATACAGAAACTTTATTCAATCATAGGATACAAATTACCATTCTTCCTAGTTTATGTATGTAGAAACTGTTTTATGTTATTGCATCATAACCTGATAACAATAGAATTATGAAAACCCTATCCTAGTTCCCATACTGAATTTCCAGTTTAACGTGTTTACTATTTCCTTGATACTTGCACTTTCTGGTCAGTACTTCTTGAAGTTTTTATTTGTTTATTAATTTACTTGGCAAAAAACCACTACTTACTGATAAACATAAATAAATGAAACCTCTCAACCACAAATAACTTTCTTCTTTTATTTAAAACCTTATGTACATTTCGATTGCATAGCAATCATCCTCAGAGGTAATTTACAATGAAAATACCTCACTGTACCTCAAGAGTATTTTCATTGTAAATTACCTCTGAGGATGATTGCTATGCAATCGAAATGTACATAAGGTTTTAAGTATAAAAAAAGAAGAAAGTTATTTGTGGTTGAGAGGTTTCATTTATTTATGTTTACCATTATGCCACAGTTGTTTTATACAGTTACTACTTACTGATGTTTTCATGAGACAGATCACTTGATCAGCAGATTGCTATGAATAATTTGGAAAAGTAACAGAAAGTCATGAATGACACATGAGATAATCATAGAATGGCCAAAAAATGTGATTCTTTTCAAGGTCAATCATCACACACTTAGATTAAGCGATATAGAAATATCATTTTCATCCAAACAATTTCTTATCCTTTGCTTTGAATCTGGATATAATTCTCAATTTTAAATACACTGGTAGTTTAACTTGTCATAATTTGTCTTGTATAGAGAATTGTCAAAATTCCAGTGACTTTATTAATTCTATAAGTGTTAAACACTGTTTCATGGATTGTATCTTCTTTTAAAAAAGATAAAGAAACTACTTAATTAAATGTAAAATAACAAGCTACTCTACTTAAAATCAATTCAAATAACTCATAACCTAACAAGACTCGTGTCACCAATTAATTTTTTGCTTTTAAAGTCGCTGTGGGTCACCATGACCCGCACTTCACTATCAGGACTGACACCTGCACTCAGACAAAGTAAAAACAAAAGAATAGTGTAGAAAAGGATGAGGTAGGAAGGTATAAGGCCAGGCGTCCAGTGATCAGTGTCAATGTAGGAGTGGGAGAGAGAGAAAAAGCTGCACGGGTCACCATGATCCACAGCAACTGTTCTAGGGTTCTAGTAAGTCTTGTCATTTACTCAGAGTATATGGGGGGTTGACTTTAATCTTCTTCTTACTATATGCTGAAACTGTTTCTTTTTTACCTCATTTGTAATAGTGCACACAAAGCAATCTGTTCATACTTCGTATATTAAAAAAAAAATACTTTGTAAATTCATTTGACGTAGAAGGTCAAAATATTTTCACTGATGTTAATTTATTACTTTTGTATTCCGATGTCATTTTTTTACGATCCGTCTTGCTAATATAACTCGTAGACTGTATGTTCCACTATAATCGTTCAGCAGCGAATGATGGTGCACAGGGGTGAGAGGGGTAAGAATCAATATTGCTCTGCAAACATTGGTTTTCTGGAAATTCTGACAATTCTAATGGTAATATAAATAAAAATATATATTTATGAATATCAATGATTATATAGGAAGTAAAATTCATCATGTCTGTGGAATTTCAAAATCCACATGTGCATCCCGGATGGTGCTAAATGAGCAATATTAATTAAAGTTATCTACTGTATTGCAAACAAATTTTTAAATATAATTCTAGCTAATGTGATCATAACATTGAATATAAGACGGGCATAAATATGAGTTTATTTTATGTAGATTTCAAAACTTTCTTGGTTATTAATATTGATGAAAGAATAAAGGAGAAATTAATTAAGAGTACAATTTTCTTCATTTAAATAATCCTAAAACTCCTTTGACATTGTTAAAATGTTTTTTTTTTGCCAAGTTAATACCAAAAGTGTAATTATAGAAAAACCTCAGAAAGTACAACAAAAAACTCCATGTCATTTTATAATAGATACAATGATACCAGAAATCTGTGACAAATATAGAATCCTTGACCTTTCTAACCTAGAAACCATTAGGAACAGGAAAATTGCATTTGCCACATTTAAAGTTGAGCATTCACAGGTAATGAAGGTTGTGTCCACATAAGATGGATATATTCTTTGATACCACTAAAAAAGAACTCTATATGGTCAGAATTTTAAAAAGATATTTATTCAAACAAATCATATATTTAATTTGTTTAAACATTCAAATTATATTTAAAGACATTTATTTCAGATTAATATAATACATCACATCTTTTCAGAATTTTTACTAAAAACATTCAAAAAGTTGAGACAAGTTTATTAAAACAAAAGCCTTCTGATAAGCACCAGAACCTTATAGAGCACCTTATAATTTCAAGGCACTTAAACCTTGATGATCTACTTCTGGACATGTTGGACGTCACTTTGGTTGGTGTTAATATTGTAAGTATTTTCTTTAATATTATTCAATTTTGCCTTTTTTTTGATAACTATGAGAATAAAAATGTTAAACGTTTTTTATACTCTGTTAATTTTATATTATAATGATTATATATTTTTATTTTATAAGCAATATACTAGAACAAATATCCAATTAAATTTGTGCCGTAGCATTGTTTTAAAACTTTCTTAAAACTCTGACAGTTGGACACCTTAGATCAACAACAGTCAAAAATAAATTAAAGAAAAAAACAATGGTTGTATATTTGGTTTTTCTTGAACATTGTATGAAGCTAGTTGTTGTTATATTACTTTTTGCAAATTTGGAAGTAAAATTATACCACTTAGCCAATCATCACATATCATATTTTGACCAGGATTTATTAACCTGACTCCATCAATCAGGCTTCCTGTAAGATGGCATCTATCAAAAACAGTTCTACAGAAAAAAGTTTTTATTCCATTGATATTAGAAAAATGGAATATGAATATAAAGTGATTAAAAAAAGGGCCGATTTTTAAACTGCTGGTAAATTTTTGTTCATCGGTGAGGAACAAAGTTTGACCTCGTTTCTATTTCCGGAAACATTCCGGTTGTGGACACAGCTGGTATTTCTTTTGTTCTTGCATTCTGTCACACTTGGACAAGTTTACTTCTGTGCAACGAGTGTAATTCGTTAAAACGTTTAGAGTGCATAGAGCTATGTGGCTACTGTCAAGCGACTTACGTTACTCAAGGACGAAATGAAGCATCAAATGAATCAACCATTTCTAGAGCAGGATGTCTGGTAAAATTCCAGAACTTTTCAAGGATTTCCAAGATAAAAATATTTTTTTACCAGGATGTTTAAAAGTAAAATTTTTGATGTTGGATTTATAATAACATAAATATTTAATAAAAGCTTTACAGTTTTGTATTTTATTCTTTTATGATTTACTTATTACAAAATGTTTATCCATAATATTTTAATTTAAATCATTTTCAGATACAAATATTTCTTCTTTGCCTTTTTCAATATATCATTAAAGTTATTAAACTGATATGTCATATCAAATTTTAAGATGTTTTTAATAAGTTTTTTATATTTTCCTTCTTCATAATAATTCAGTTTCTACTTTCAACTAGTTTTCGTTTTTGGATTGTATTTCTTCAAGTTCATCTTCTGCATTATGTCTATCTATTTCTTCTTTCATATCTGTCTTCTTTTTTTCCTTTTGAGCAATTTTTTATTTTTGTGGGAATCACAAAAACTTTTCACCAAATCTTTGGTAATTTCAATTTTGTGGACGCCACTAACAGAATAAACTGCTGTCAAGTGTGCGTTAAATATCTAGCCCTTAACCAAATGCCCTGATCCCATATTCCTACCTGTAGCCATTGTCTGTGACAGAGGCTGCATAAACTCGGGGGCCACCGACCCCCTTCTTCTCTGACTGACTGACGGACTCTGTGTGCGCATAACAAACCATGTGACACAGGTAAAATATAATAGGAATATATATAATATTGTAGTCGATTTCTGTCCTAATTCATTAAATTTGTGCTGGAAATAATATGCATTTATAATGTTGATACATATGGCACTTATTTTTTTCTGCAGCTGAAATTTAACACATTTGCTACCACAATGTTAACAAAATAACTATTGGCATCGGAGACCAGCCATATAGTCTCACATATGCGCCATATGGTCTCTATTTCTGGAACGACATCCCATATATGCCGCTCTGGGTAGCTGAAATGGACTGACGCCTCATATTTGGGACACTGTTTATATATTACCCATATTCCTCCAAAATCTCAGTGGTCTATTTTAACGGCTTGATATATTCGTGTCGGTCAATAGGCATGTCTAATGTTAATGTGGGACATTTGGCATTGATTATTTAAATCTTAAATACTGTAACTTGCTGTAGACCATCATTAAGGAAAATATTCTGGCATCAATCTATTCGATTACAATCACAAAGAACGTAGGCCCCTACTCTAATGACGTTTTATCACAAAAGATGTAAACATGTCACAAGTGCGTTTGTAAATATTCTGTACTGTATATAGAGCTCAAATGTAAACACTTTATCTCTCTGATGCAATAACATTTATATTATCTGTGTGTAGCCTATAAGCAATTTGTGTAGCACGACTAGCCAAGACGAGTTAGTTGGGAGTTTGTTGATATAAGCCTTTGTATGACACTTCTGTTTTTAAGTATATTCAGTGTTATTTCAAATATTACACATCTCAGTCTTGTTTTATGTAACTAGCAAAATTTAGTATGTACTTTATTAAATTTTAAATACTTTTAAAAATTTTGTTCTCATCAAAATCATGTTCGGATTTAAGGGATTCCACTGCATACGAATGTGGGAAGCTTGCTATAAGATGTTTGTACTATAGACTGGCCAGCTGATATAAGCGCCACCCCAAAAACCGCAAACACAATAATATATATACTCAACAAACATATGTCTAGGGTATTTATGTAGTATAATAACTTATTATAATATTCCAGTTATGGTCTGTAATGAAAGTCAAACCCACATTAACGCGGTCTGTATGGAAAAATCAAATTCTTACCGCCAGTCTCTTGTGAATAACCAGACAGCATATATACACATCTCTTGGTAGTGAACTTATTAAATGAACAGAATTAAAATTTGAAAAAAATTCCAAGGATTTTCAAGGATTTTCGGGATAAAAAAAATCAAGGATTTCAAGGGTTCTAGGATAGCAGGACCCTGCAGACTCATGAAAATGTTCTTTGAGAAGGGGTTAACAGTTGACTTTAAAAGTCCTGAGCGTTGTTGTTCTGACCAAATTGAACAGAACATTGTGTTGGTTTGTGACACTGTGACTGTTAGCCCTGTGAAATCAATATGTCACTGTTTTCAACAATTGGGTTTAAGATCTTCTTCTGTAAGGAGAATTCTTCGATACATCTCCATTATCACCCCTATAAAATCAAGTTGACACAACATTTTAAAGTGGCAGATCACCAGAAAAAACAACAGTTTGTTAACTGGATATTTAGAATAAGGCAAGAGGGTGACAGCTTCGCAAGCAAAATCATTTTCAGAGTTGAAACGTACTTAAAGAAAGGGAAAAGTATGCACACTGAGTGACGGTTGGGTACTGCTTTTGGTCGGGCAGCATCATCGGCCCTTATTTTTATGAAAGTCAGGAAGGATAAGCTGTAACAGTAAATTGAGACTAATACCGTACAATGAGTAGGGAATTTTTTTAGCTTCATTTGAATGGAATGGACATTGCATCCAATGTGCAGTGTGGTTGCATCCAACTATTTCTGTGGTTTCAGCAGGATGGTGCCACCTGCCATGGTGCCCGCAAAACAATTTTGTTGCTCCATGCACAGTTCCAGGTTTGCCTCATTTCTCGTAATTCCAACCATCAATGGCCCCAAAGTCGTGTGACTTGACACCTTGCGACTTTCATCTTTAGGGTTATCTGAAGTCATTGTGTATGACAATAAACCACAAAACATCAATTACTTGAAGGGGGAAAATCGACAGACTATCGGCAAAATGGAAGTGGAAACTTGTAGTACAATCATAGTGAACTTCATGCACAGAGTTGTTGCGTGCCAGAGTAGTAGAGGAGGACACATGTACGATATCATTTTCCATACATGAAATCGGAAGGTTAGATTAACATGTTGATATATTTAATTTTAGTTTATCATTAAAATAAATCTCTTAATTTGATATATCAAAACCAGGGCTCTTTTTTATTCACCCTATATTTTAATTAGCACATTCAAAATCTCAAAAGATTGAATGAGACACATACAACATGTGTCAACTATAATTTTCTCCATTACGGAGAGGGTGCAAAAGAAGGCTATATCAGAGATACAAATGCAATTAAGAGCACAGTAGTGTAATTATAATTAATAAACAATTATAAACTTACTTTAAGATTAATTGCCTTACTTAGCTAAGGGTTTATAATGGTTTAGTAATATATCAGATATGTTAGTTAGCACCTACACATACGCTTGACCACCTGACGTTATGTCTTAGCTGTTATCTATACATGAGCCTATTTGTATGTTAGCGTTTCTTCAGATAATGAATTATGTAATTATGTTTTTTATGAATGTTGTTATGATAGTGTTAGCTAATAGGTTATTTTCAATAACATTTTTTATGGCATCCTGTGTGAATCACAGCACAGTTTGAGACCCCGGCCTGCTTGGCTCTCAATATGAGAATTTAAAACTCCCTCAGACTGCAAAGTATTTAAGAAAGGACAGATTAACCCAAATTGTACATAGACAAACAAACTCTAAAAAAAAACTACTTCCCAGAATTTAATTTAAAAAATTAGAAACCAATATATAGACTCATTTGCAATTAAATTTTTAAGAAACAGACAAAAAATATTAAGTAACAATATTGCAATAAAAATACTGGAAACAACCCCAATGTCACAAAATAACTGATAATACAAGTTACGTAAGATTAATTCCTTATGTACATTTTGATGACCAAGTCATCATCAGAGGGTCTTATTACAATATTACAATCTAGAAAACAATAAGTTACAAACTAGACTGACCTAGATAAGGGTTTAATCTTAGGTAACTTGTATTATCAATTATTTTTTATTATTTTTCTGACATTGGGGTTGTTTCCAATATTTATATTGTAATATATTGTACCACTTTGCTCTTAATATTGTAAAGTAACAATAATTAATAATATAAGTTACCCACTCATAGAGTTGGTGCAGCCAAGTGGAATGCTAAATTTTAAAATATAGTAGACTTCCTGTAATCCGGCACGTCCGGGACTTGAGGGATGCTAGATTACAAAATATTTCGGACTACAGAATTGAGATCAGAAAAATTTGAAAAATTAAACATCACAATACAAATAACAAATTTTTATTTTTGAAACAGCTCAAATATGTATATTGTATGTATATATGTATTGCACATGAACAGTAAAGGCTAAACAAAACTCAGTGCACTGTTGTCTAACTCTAGTCTGTGAGGTTGTTTTTGTTGGCAATCTTAAACAAATCCTGAATGTCAAATTGGTTTTTAGTTTTCTCCATCCGTTTTTTTATGAACTCATTTCTAATGATGTGGAGTTTCATTATTTCAGCATCATTAAACGGACTGCAATGTTCATGAAACTTTACAAAAGTGTTCAACGCATCACCTGCTTGATTCCAAGTGGTGTTTTGGCTTTTTCAAGAACCATAGCGCCATAGCAACAACCATAGTAATAGGTTTACCCTCGGATTGTTTTGCTGAAAACCAACTGTATAAAGCCGAATCAAGTTATTCTACTTTGAGCTTTTTTAACGTTTGCCTTCCAAAAATATTTTTAAAGTTTCTGATTCATTTATAAATTGTTTCAGCTTTTCTTAATTTTTTTAATGTCAAGAACTGTAGATGATCCTATGTTGTAATCTTTCATTATAACATGCCTACTTAAGCCATTTTCAAGTTTCTTCACAGTTTCCAGCTTTTGAGCTAAAGTGAGTATTTGATGTTTTTTTAAAGAGCCTGAGTTAATTTTAGGGCCCATATTACTGCCTATAGAAATCTCACAAGTACTAAAACACAAAATTAAAATCAACCACCGACGTTCCAACAAACGACTAGTCTGAGATTCATGGTACAGTAAAGCAATGGTAAAAACTGAACGGTGAGCCAAATGTGAGCTCACCCATTATAGTACTTATCACATTTCAAAGAATTGTAGTTGATATCAAACATTTTAGCTACACCTGTTCTTTGAATTAAAAACATATCCATTTAAATAAAACTTTCATTACACAATTAAAATGAAATCAATTTCACCATTCAATCTATTTAATATTACAACCTTGATACATACTGCACTACACAACTTTTTCCCTCCCATAAACTGATGCTATTGCTTATTTCGCAATAAATATTTCAAGCAAATGTGCCGGATTATCAAGCATGCCGGACAATACGATGAAGTTTTTGTGTAGTACATCTCCAGGTAATTCTATGATTCTATATTCTTCTATAATTAGACTTTTGGTAAATATTAACTTTGCAAAAAAACCACTGCTTACTGATTTCAGCTCACACTTTTTGCACAAGTTCAGTGAATTATTCAAAGTTAATACCAAAAGTGTTTTGATACATAATCAACAACAAAAATAAGCTAATTGAAACTATACATTATAAAACTATTGGTTTGAATTTGTTTATTACAGTAATACCCTGTACTTACGCGATAGGTGGGACCGAGCGATAACCGTGTGTCGAGTATAATTTTACATACAATCACATAGGAGTCATATTTAATTGGGACCAAAGACTAAATTAACAAATAATTTAGAAGAAAAATGTATGTAATACATTCTTAAATGCATAATGCAACAAAAGTTATATTATATATATATATATATATATATATATATATATATATATATATATATATATATATATATATTAACTATATTAAATATGGTGATATGTTTTCTTGTAATATAGTTAATAAATTAAAAATATTTCATAAACAAGAATACTTTTAATGAATATATTTATATTAGAATAGAATAAATGTATTCATTAAAAGTATTCTTGTTTATGAAATATTTTTAATTTATTATATATATATATATATATATATATATATATCTTTCACACACACACACACACACACACACACACACTTTTTACATATGGTAGGCTAGTTTACTTGGTATTTATGCGAGTACTTTCAAAGACTGGTTTTGTCTCCATCCTCGGGCATACTGAACAGGGTTTTTGTGGACTGCGAGCTGCGTGGATTTGCCGTTGACCTTGGTGTACCGTTAAGTTCTATTTTTAGATTCACTGCACTGTGCGAGTTTAAATAATAATAAAAAATAATAATATTAACATAGCCTACAAAAACACAGGAAACATAATCAACAAAATAAACCAACCAGAAAAAATATGTCCCACACTTAATAACGGAATATACAAAATCGAATGCCCAGACTGTAATAAAATATACATAGGCCAAACAAAAAAGAAATTAAAAGACAGATATCCAGAACACTTCAATGCATACATCAAACCTGAAATATATAACTCAAACTTAGCCACACACGCCATCAAAAACAAACACACATTCCCCACATTAAAAAACGTACACCTAGTAAAAAAGGTTCAAAAAGGCCTCAAAATGACAATCTGGGAACAACTAGAAATTTATAAAAATTAAAATATTATCATTAACGAACAGATACAAATAAAATAAAAAAACGATAAATTATTCAATCTAATAGACAATATTAACCCCAAAACAAACGTTAAAAACTCGCACAGTGCAGTGAATCTAAAAATAGAACTTAACGGTACACCAAGGTCAACGGCAAATTCACGCAGCTCGCAGTCCACAAAAACCCTGTTCAGTATGCTCGAGGATGGAGACAAAACCAGTCTTTGAAAGTACTCGCATAAATACCAAGTAAGATTCTTGTTTAAGTACATAAGTGAAAGTGATAAGTGTATACAAGAAAACAGTGTTGCATAATCTACAAATATATATATATATATATATATATATATATATATATATATATATATATATATATATATATATATATACTTATTGCAAAGAAGTAAGTAAAAAGAAGTTATAGAAGGCTTCATAAAATCTAGTAATTTCTGATAAATTTGTTCTCACGCAGAATTTCATCGTAACTCGCTAATTTTTTTTTGTTTTGTGGCAGAAATCCTTGGAGCCTATGTTTTTCAAAATTTGTAAGGCTTGCTCAATTAAACTAAGGCCTTTTCTCAAGCTTCTAACCCTCATTTCATCTTCTACGTCAACTGGGTCTAGAGAATCTGAGTTTTTAAGGTTTTGCTCTTGCGCAGGCATTTCTATTAGCTCATAGATTAATTGTCTGCTCCTGTTTGTGTAAATCCAGCATCATTATCCACTTCTAAATTGAGTTATCTTGTAAAACCAACATCTTCTTCAATCAGATCAGCAATTTCATCAGACTCTGGCACTGATTCCGCTTGAGTTTCAGTAGCAAAAAAAATGGACACACCTTTTTCCAAACGCCATTCACAGTTTTTTGTGAAATCTTATTCCAAGATTGTCCAAAGCGTCTAAAACATTGAATTGTTTCCAAAAATCTTCAACACAGAGCTCGTTGTTCTGCCTCATAGCTTCATGCAGATGCACAAATGATCTTTTCGTGTAATAAGATTTAAATGTTTTGATGACTTCCTGATTCATTGGTTGAAGCAAACTAGTTGTGTTTGGTGGAAAAAATATCACTTTCACACTTGTATTAAAATTAGTTAATGTAGTAGAAGGATGGCTGGGTTAATTTAATCATTGTTAATTTACTAAGAATCACTTTAAAAGGAATTTGTTTAGACCAACAATAACATTCAACGTGAGGTATGAAATTATAACCAAATCAGTCCTCAAAAAGAGAAGCTGTTACCCAAGCCTTCCAATTCGACTTCCAAATCATGGGGAAGCTAGCTTTAGAAATATTGTTTAATGCTCTTGGATTTTCTGAGCAATAAACTATGAGAGTTTGCAACTTACAGTCACCAACTGCATTTGCGCCAACCATCACTGTCAATCGGTCTTTGTCGACCTTAAAACCTTGAAATATTTACTATTCATGCGCTATAAAAGTTTTTTTAATGCATTTTCTTTCAGAACAGGCCACTTTCTGCGTCACTCGATCAGCATGATTTAAAATCGCATAAGACGGGGTAGGTAGAGGTATTACTGTATACTGGTTTATCTTTTACTCTTCATCATTCTAAAAAAATAATGTTTAAGTAGAACCAAAATAATTGCAGCTTAGTCGTAAAATGTCACCCAGTTACCTGTTACATGCAGGTAAAGGTTGAAGGTTAAAGGTTGTTTCCTTAAAACAAAGGTATGCTTTGAATCAAGGTTTATTTACAAGTATTAAATTTCCAAGAAGTTTTAGTCAAATATTAAAATTGATTTCAATATTTTTAGACGGCTTTTACAATGGGATTTCTTTTGTATCACTTGTCAAAGTCTCCAAGAGTTCAAACTAAACTACATGAAGAAATTAAGGCTACTATTGGTAAAGAAAAATGTATTAATATAAAATTTGATGAACTTGATAAACTCAAGTATCTTAAAGCTTGTGTAAGAGAAGCACTCAGGTAAATTAGTAATAATTATTTCTTTGTAAAAAAATATAACTTCTTTATTACTGAATTTTTTTAAAATTGAGTTATTTCTATGAAAATCTATTGTTTTAAACCATTTTTTATAAATTTATTTCATTATTTTTTATTAATATTCTTTAAAAACATATAGTTTACATTCTACATGAAGCATAAATTACCATACACAGGCTGGTCCTGTAGCTAAAATAATTAGAACACAATGTAGTGTATTTGATATCCCTCAAATTCATACATAAAAGAATAATATTTATAACATAAAAGAAAAAGCTAACAAAAAAAATATTCTTTATATTTATATATATATATATATATATATATATATATATATATATATATATATATATATATATATATATATATGTACATACCAACGAAAAACTTTGGATATAAATTAATAAATATTCTTATATTTGAGTAACCTATGTTGTTTTAAATTATTAAACAAGAAAACGTATTATATATATATATATATATATATATATATATATATATATATATATATATATATATATATTACGTTATCCATTGCACTGACTTTATGAAGTTAATATATTACTATTGTAAGTAATTTTATCTACCATTAAGTGCAATGATTTTGCCTTGTGTGATGTTTTACCTTTCAGTCACTTGACCATTGTCGAATCACTGATTACTTTTTCTCAATTTTTCTGGTGTGGATGGTCGGTCTGTCCTGTTGGTAATTGTTGACGTCATACACGTTTCCTCTTGAGTCTTTATAAAAACATACATAACCATTTAATGAATCTACAAACAACATATACAGAAGACATACTATTCAAAAACATTATACACAAGACTCAAGAGGAAACGTGTATGACGTCAACAATTACCAACACGACGGACCGAACATCCACACCAGAAAAATTGAGAAAAAGTAATCAGTGATTTGACAATGGTCAAGTGACCGAAAGGCGCCTCATCACACAAGGTAAAATCATTGCACTTAATGGTGGATAAAATTACTTACAATAGTAATATATTAACTTCATATATATATATATATATATATATATATATATATATATACTCTTTAATATATATATTCCATCCGTGAAGAAATACATATCAGCATATATATATATATATATATATATATATATATATATATATATATATATATATATATATATATATATATATATATATATATATATATATATATATATATATATAAAGAACAAAAGTCAAAATACAAATACAAGAATTATATTTGTATTTTGACTTTTGTTCTTTATTAATACACAAGAAAACATATTGCGATATTTATATATATATATATATATATATATATATATATATGAAGTTGATATATTACTATTGTAAATACTTTTATCCACCACTAAGTGCAATAATTTCACCTTGTTGTGATAAGGCACCCTTCGGTCACTTGACCATTGTCGAATCACTGATTATTTTATCTGGTGTGAATGTTCGGTCCGTGATGTTGGTATTTGTTGACGTTACACGCATTTTCTCTTGATCTGCGTGTAGTGTCAACAAATACCAACATCACGGACCGAAAATCTACACCAGAACAAATAATCAGTGATTCGACAATGGTCAAGTGACCAAAAGGCGCCTCATCACAACAAGGTAAAATTATTGCACTTAGTGGTGGATAAAAGTATTTACAATAGTAATATATCAACTTCATAAAGTCAGCGCAACGGAACAATAATGGACAACATACAATATCTATATCTATATATATATATATATATATATATATATATATATATATATATATATATATATATATATACACAGTATAAATGTAGGGTAATATATATTTTAACAATAGTTATAATAGTAAATTCAAATATAGTAAAGTTAAGTTATACAATATGTCAAGTTATTCCTTAACACGTCAAGTTGATGGACAGGAACTTACTGTAGCGGTATTGGTTGGGTGGTAAGAGAAAGGTGGACCTTGCTGCTACGCTATTAGTTGGTTAGTGGAAGAGACGGGGGATGATGTATACATTTAATGCAACAGACCAAATGTAGTTAGTCTTGTAGTAATTTCCGCTGTAGATGATTGGTTTGCAATTGAAATGTACATCGACTTAAATTGTTTTTGGGGTTTAAAGAGGTTTCATTTATTTATAATTAAAAATTACACTACAGTTGCTCCAAGTTATTGTTTTAGAGCTGCAAGACGAGGCGCTTCTGATACAGTAGAGGCTCTATTCTACTTCTATCAAGAATGTTCACTATTCAGAACATGTCTTTTTGAAATCTGGTTTTACGTGCTCTCTTATCAAAATTTGTTAACATTGATATTCCATTCAATATCGCCTCCAAATAACACACATAACAAAAAAACTTAAGACTGTCACACTTGCAATAAGCCATGAATATTCCTTAAACCCCTGGTACTGGAAACCCCTTGGTTTCCATCCTTTTGGTCAATTTTTAATAATAGCCTGGTTGCTTGTTTTTGAGAACACATTTTTCTTCAAAAGACAGTGAAGAAAACAAAGTTTAAAGCAGTTATGTAACCAGAACATTAATTTCATTCAGTGTACTCAGATTTATATACATTCGAGTAAACAAAGGAAATACAACTAACAATACAACACAAAACAATTACAGTAGAACCTCTCTAATTAGTCACATTAATAACAAACATTGTCTCCACTGTCCCATAGTATAGGCGCCATCAGATTAGGCTGATATTAGGACATAAGTCAGTTGATTACTGAGAAAATTTCTCAAAACATTTGCTGAGAAAATGAAGTGAGTTATGGTGAAGTAGATGAAATGCTAACGAAATTGATAGTATTAGGACAAATTTGGCAGCTTGCAATACAAAAAGAAAAGATTTCTTTAGTTAAAAAAAATTATTGATTTTTTTAAAAACCAAAACGTTAATACTCGTACATTTAATATACCGTATTTTTCCCTGCTAGTGTAATTGTTCTTACAAAGTACTGTAATATGTTTTTTATGAAAATAGAGTGACATACTGGGTTTGTAATTACAAACTATACTGCAGGCTACTAGTGATTTTATAGGTTGTTGAGTTTTTCAGCCAACTAAATCATGTAATTACAACATTAATTACTTTACATACCTATTTACGTATTTATGTGCTATGTTTACCCACAATTACATGTACATTTCATGACTTTCATAATTCATCTTTTTCTTGAATTTGCCACCGCCTTGGTCCTGAACATGACCAATCAGAGAGGTTCTGCTGTAAATCAAACAAGTAAGTCACAAAATCAATAAAATATAACACGTTTTTGCTTAATGAAATACTAACACGAAACTTGAATCTAGACTCTTTGTCAGCTTTAATGCAAGAAGCCCTTGTATGATGCCTTCTCTTGGGTTAATAACCAGCATAAGTCCCACCCACTAGGCATGAAGACTATGGGTGTTCCTTAGAGTCAGAAATTTGATCGGGTCATAATACATTATAGCACAATTTGTATGCCATTTATTAAACGTTTATTATGTGTATTTAGTTAAAGGAATGTGAGACTCTTAGATCCCCCCAACCAGCTTCCCCACTAGTAAAATTATTTATATACATACATAAAGAAATTTTGGGTAAAAAAAATCATTATACTTCACATGTTACAATTAATCAAAAATCCCTACTGTTACAGGTTGCAACTGCCAATGCCGTTCACTATTCGTAAGCTTCAAAAAGACATAGCAATCAGTAATTATTTAATTCCTAAAGATGTAAGTTATCTTATCCAGCACTGATTAATAATATACTTATACACAAATAAATTAATGCTTAATCCCAGCTTAATTACGCTGCTAGTATTCCAGTTTTGTTTTCTTTTACTCTGATATAGTTGAACTTTAGAAAATATAAGGTTGGATCAAACTGTAAAAGTGATATATAGGATGTATTATTGCCTTGATCTGGGATGTGATATGTTAACATTTATGAAAAAAAAATCTGTTTGAAAAAAAATTAATTAAATTTTTTATTATATTTTTATCAATTTTATATTTCCATTTGATTTTATTACAACTAGACACATGTCTGAAAATAACTCTTAATACACTAGAAATTTCATTAACCCTGGAGTCGGGGCGCCCCGTTTCGTATTGTGAGTAGTCCAGTCTCACAGACCCATAACTGTTTTTATTAATGTAATCACAGTTTTTTTTTGTTAAACTTTTTAACCGTTATTTTTTTAGTTAATTGTTCCTAGTGAAGAGTTTTAGGGCATTGTAATATAAAAATGGACAATTATATTGTGTAAACACGTTTACTGAACAATAATGCAATATAAGTAATTATATAGGAAAAAATTATAAAACTAATAATGAACATAAAATTCAAGTTATTTGAAGGTTAATATTTTAAATCGTTGGTTATTACAATACAAAAAAAAGTATTTAGACAAAATAATAGTTTTGTCTTTTCCAATGTAAGATGGTCCCATCGGTTGTAACTGTTCGCGTTGAATATCAATTTTCCTTTCGTATTCAGAATCTCCCCCATCTTGTTCGGAATCCGTATCTTCATGACATACTTCTACATGATCCTTTTCTTCTATATCAGATCCGTCAATAAATTCCCTATCACTATTTTCGTCAATATTCTCTTCCAATAACTCCCTAATTCGTTTTTGTTCACGATCTTTTTGTCTTTCCATTTCCATGTCAATAAAGTGTCGTTTAAAACTAATATATACACTAAATACACTATTTACAACACTTAAATACGAAGAAAACTATTTACACAAACGTGGGCACCTAGTCTGACAGACCCGAAATAGAAAAAATACTGTCACACGAGTCGGGGCGCCAAGTCTGTGAGACCCGAATCTTAAACTAAGGCAGGTAGAGCAGTGGCAACAATTCCACCTTGACTGTAACTTAATATTGGACAGCTAGATGGACGGAGGGGTTTCTAGCGCAGTGCTACCAACCGTAGCAACAAAATTTCCCAGCGCCGGGTCTGTGAGACTTGGCGCCCCGACTCCAGGGTTAAGAAAAACAATTCAGAAATAAGTAATTTTTTAAAGAAAGCCCCCCATGAAAAATGTAATATGAAAAAAGTTTAACAGTTTTAAGAAATTCACTTGGCCCTTTTCTGTTATTATATACATGATTTGAATTTTGTAGTGCTATTATGTTAATATGTATTTCATAGTTGGTCGTATTTGCAATATTTATTTTCTTCATTGCCTAAATCAAAATCATATGTAAAATATAGTTTCGATCTTTGCTAAAACTTGAATATTCTTTCTGACCACACTATGATAAGCATTGATGATACCTCTTTTCACCAGTGTAGGAAATAAAATTGTATTAAAAGCTATTGAAAAAAGGTACCACATCTTGAGAAATAAAGTTAATATTGATTTAAAAGATTTATTAGAGGCAGTGGAAATTTGATAACATATTTTTTCAGATCAATGGTAAATTTTATTAGCAGCTGTATGGCATAATACTGGCGCACTATAAGTTCTGCTCTGGCTCGGCCGCTACTAGCGAGTCTGCCCTCCTCCCACTGCGTCTTCAGACTGTGCTGACTCAATGTTAGCAAAATGTGTACACCTGTATGTTTTGAAATTTCACTTCATTAGCTTATCGAAATCATCCAATGATATCAATGATTTTCCTTTATATGTATTTTATCTGTAGTTGTAAACCCTTGCCTATCCGACATTGCAATCCCCGATTTTTCAATTTTTTTGACAGTGTCCAGTGACACTCCAATCATCCAACTACACTGCTTCTGACTTGTTTTACTGGAATCTAGAGATTTTCATTATTACAGATTCAAGATTCTACTTCACAAAACTCTTAATACATGGAAAAATTATCTCACAGGAATGACTACAAGGTGTTTTATGATTTATTTTATCATATATATATATATATATATATATATATATATATTCTTGATATTTAACGTTATCCATTGTTTTTCCGTTGCACTGACTTTATGAAGTTAATATATTACTATGTAAGTGATTTTATCCACCATTAAGTGCAATAATTTTACCTTGAGTGATGAGGCACCTTTCGGTCAAATGACCATTGTCGAAATCACTCAAGGTAAAATTATTGCACTTAATGGTGGATAAAATCACTTACATAGTAATATATTAACTTCATATATATATATATATATATATATATATATATATTTAGGTTAGTTTTGGTTGGTAAAGATTATTTAGATTTTTTGGACTAGGAGACTGACAGACTTACCTTGGTAAGAGTCCACTCTGTAGTCTTGAAATAGAAACACATAAAAGCACTTAAACAATGATAAATTTCAACCACACAGTGGTCTTTGTCAATCGAAGAGAAAACACAAAAAGAAATAGAACACAACAAGAAAGACCACTGTGTGGTTGAAATATATCATTGTTTAAGTGCTTTTATGTGTTTCTATTTCAAGACTACAGAGTGGACTCTTACCAAGGTAAGTCTGTCAGTCTCCTAGTCCAAAAAATCTATATATATATATATATATATATATATATATATATATATATATATTCTTGATATTTAACGTTGCACTGATTGTTTTTCCGTTGCACTGACTTTATGAAGTTAATATATTACTATTGTAAGTAATTTTATCCACCATTAAGTGCAATAATTTTACCTTGAGTGATGAGGCACCTTTCGGTCAATTGACCATTGTCGAATCACTGATGTTTTTTTGTTGTAGATGTTCGGTCTGTGAAGTTGGTGTTTGTTGACGTTACGCGCACTTTTTCTTGATCTGTGTGTATGATGTTTCTATATAGTATGTCTTCTGTATATGTTGTTTGTAGATTCATTAAATTGTTGTGTATGTTTTTATAAATGTGGTATTTTTCTAGTGAGTTTAGTTCTATTGGGTTGTTATTTATTTCAAGTATGGTTAGGTTATTTTCGTAATTTGTTATTTCGTGTTTATGGGATATTAGGTGTGCTGCAACATTTGATACTTTAGAATTTTTGTTTTTGAATGCTCTATAATGTTCTTCAAATCTTATTTTAAATGTTCTGGTTGTTTTTCCTATGTAAAAAGCGTTACAGTTGTTGCATGTGATTTTGTAAATTCCTGATAGGTTATGTTTTTCTGAATTTGTTTTGTGGTTTGTGTTATTAAGATATTTTATTATTTTGTTGTTTGGTTTGTAAGTTGGAGTGTAGTATTCTTTGTTGTATATATTTGTTATTTTTTCTATTTTGTTATTGGTGTATTTATATTTTAGGTAGATTTTTTTATTTTCATTATTTTCGTGTTCCGGTTGTAGTGTTGTGTTGAGGTTAGGTGTTTTTGTGAATTTATTGTATATATTTTTTATAATGTGTTTGTTGTATCCATTTTCTATTGCTATTTTTGTAATGTTATCTAATTCTTCATTTAATTTTTGTTTGTTATCCTGTGTGTATTTTATTGCTTTATTTATCATGTTACTGTAAGTGTTAATTTTGTGTGTCCAGGGGTGGTTAGATTTGTAGTGTATTGTGGTGTTGTTGGAAGTAGGTTTCCTGTATACTGTAGTTTCTATTTTATTATCATTTATATTTAAAGTGATGTTGAGGAAGTTGATTGTTGTATTTGTCTCTGTTTCAACGGTGAATTGTATGTTTTCGTTGTATGTATTTAGTTTGTTTAATATTATGATGTGTTCGTTGTGAATGGTAGGTTGGTATATTACAAGTATATCGTCTACATACCTTGTCCATAGTGAGATATTGTGTGTGTTTATTATAGGTTTAATTATTATTTGTTCAAAGTGTTGTAAATATATTTCTGACATGACAGATGATATGGGTGAACCCATGGGGAGTCCTGTTGTTTGTTTATAATATTTATTGTTAAATTGGAAGTAATTTTGGTTACATATGTGTTTGGTTAGCGTAATGATACTATCTATTATGTTTCTTTTTTCGTTATTGTGTATCAGTTTGTTTTTTATTATTTCTATGGTTTCTTCTATTGGGATACTAGGGTACATGTTAGTTATGTCATAACTTATTATTTTTGTGTTGCTGTTTGTTTTTATCGTTTTTATTTTATTAATTAATTCGTATCCATTTTTTATATTGTATGTGTTGTTGATATGTATTTTAGATTTATGATTTTGTCTAGAATTTTTGCGATTATGTAAGATGGTGCTGTTGTGAAATTTATTAGTGGTCTAAATGGTGTGTTGGGTTTGTGGATTTTAGGTATCCCTGATAATATTGGTGCGCATGGTTTGAATGGGTATAGTCTTGTGTGGTATTTTAATTTATTGTTATAGTTTAGGGTGTTTCGGTGAGTGACTATTAAGTTTTTTATTGTAATAAGGTATTTGCTAGTTGGGTCTGGGATTTGTTCGTATTTATTTTCTTTTATGTAGTTAGTCATTGAATCGATATATTTGGTATTTTCTATTATTACTGGTGTATTTGTTTTATCTGATTTTAATATTAAGTAGTCGTTGTTTTCTAGTTTTTCTCAGAGTTTTATAATTTCTTTTTTATTAATATATTGTTCCGTTTTTTTGTTTTTTTCCGTTTTTATTAGGTTAATTTTATTATTAATATTGTTTCTTATGTGTTCAGTATTTTGGTGGGTAATTTTGTGGATGTTAGATTCTGTGTCAACTATTAGGTTTTTTATTATTTGTTTTTTGTTGAAGTTAGGTAGGTTATATTTGAAGGAATTTGTTATTATTATTTTTTCTTTTTCAGTAAATTGTGTTTTAGTTAAATTTATGAATTTATTGTTGTTAGAGGTGTGGGTTGGTTCTAGGCTACTTTTTAGGTTACCCACACATCAAAACAACAACATAACTCAATTGACCGAAAGGTGCCTCATCACTCAAGGTAAAATTATTGCACTTAATGGTGGATAAAATTACTTACAATAGTAATATATTAACTTCATATATATATATATATATATATATATATATATATATATATATGTGTGTGTGTGTGTGTGTGTGTGTGTGTGTGTGTGTGTGTGTTTTGGACTAGGAGACTGACAGACTTACCTTGGTAAGAGTCCGCTCTGTAGTCTTGAAATAGAAACACATAAAAGCACTTAACCAATGATATATTTCAACCACACAGTGGTCTTTGTCAATCAAAGAGATATGAGAGAATGAAATAAAATAAATATAAGTTGTAGATCTCTTTGTAGTTCTCTTTGATTGACAAAGACCACTGTGTGGTTGAAATATATCATTGTTGGTTAAGTGCTTTTATGTGTTTCTATTTCAAGACTACAGAGTGGACTCTTACCAAGGTAAGTCTGTCAGTCTCCTAGTCCAAAAAATCAAAATAATCTTTACCAACCAAAACCTAAAAAAAAAAAAATTATATATATATATATATATATATATATATATATATATATATATATATATATATATATATACTTAACAGTAGCTACAGAATGAACTTGACAATTTGCAGTGAGAGACTGATTTAAAAAGCTTAGCTAGAAGACAAGTGACTTAGAACGGTTAGAATTACAAGAAAACCAATGTTTGCAGAAAAGCAACGACTCTTCCCTCCTCACCTCGCGCACCTTTATTCGCTGCTTGAAGGTCAGAGTAGAACTTATAGTGTGCCAGTTATACCTATGGGGTCACCAGTGTCTCCTATTATCACTGACCTAGTTCTTGATATCGAGTTTTAAACTTTTATATTATGTACCTTGATTATGCCTTTTCTATAATGGCCAATGATAAGATTCGGGATTTATTAGACACTTTTAATAGTTATGATTCAGAAGGAAGGCTTAAATTTACACATGAGATTGAGGAGAAAAATAGACTTTTTTCTAGACCTTTTAATTGTTAGAAAACATGATAAAATCATGAAAAAAACTGACTGGTATCACAAACCAACATTCTCATTTAGATTTCTAAGTTGCAGCAATTCTGATCATCCTAATGCAAGCAAAAGAGGTATGTTTTCTGCTCTAGTTGATAATGTAATACAATTTACATTCTTGTTTCCACAAGAAAAATATTCAGTTAATTTACAATTAAATACATTTAATTTTCTCATTAAAAAAAGATACTGTTCAAATTTAAATTCTGTAGCTCTGAATAATAACGACAACAATAACAAAGATATAAATACTGATTCTTCTAATAAAAAAGACGAGCTTATCTTCATTTACCATACATAAGTCAAGGGTTCTTTTGAAAACGTTTAAAAATACTTGGTAAACATAACATCTCTACTGTTCTTAATACCTAATCTATCATACTTAATAAAATGAGGAAAGGAGAAAACTGATGCTCTCAATTTGAATATGTAAAATCAGCTGCAGTGATTGAAATGCTACAATAGTTGGTGAAACTTATGCTGAATTTCATCTTAGAATGAGTAAACATGAGAAAAAAACAACAAAATATGACGTTCCAATTATGGCTGTATTTTTTGATCATACGGAAAAATATAATCATTCTTCTGATTTTAATAAACCTACAGTACTAGTAAACAAACGTAATTGCCATAGACAGATTTTTTCTGAGATGATTCACAGAATTTTGCAAATTTATTTTTAAAAATTGTCTTTATTACTGTGGTAATTAATAGATATTAGGTTGTTATTTTTAATTAATTTTTACTGTACTGAAAACACATTAGTAAAAAAGATTGTATTACAGTTTTAATTTTCTGACTTGTGTATAATAAATTGTATTCATACTTTTTAGTAAATAATTCTACCAATGACTAACGCTTAATCTTATAATACTTAGTGTCTATGACAACTTTTTAAAAGTATTTTATGAAAATTTGGTGCCAAACTTAATAAGAAATGTTATTGTTATTTTTAGTAATGGTAGAAATCTATTTATGATCTAATGTGTTTACTATGTACTTACGTTTGATGATGGAAATAAATCAATTTCCAAAACGTCACCAATGAAATAAAATACATATACTTGACTCGCAAATCAACCACTTTTTTTAAAAATTCCTTTATTTAGGTCACACTCTCCTGATATAAATCTTGTACAAATTTTCAATTGTTAATAAAATACGTTTTTATTCATCCAATCAAGTTCAAATACATTTTTTTAACGAATGGTGGATGACAATTGATGTTAATAAAGTCTTTTTCA
The DNA here is from genome assembly GCA_036971475.1 of Prosapia bicincta. Lineage (NCBI taxonomy): Eukaryota > Metazoa > Arthropoda > Insecta > Hemiptera > Cercopidae > Prosapia > Prosapia bicincta. The sequence goes on from JBAIZL010000058.1 coordinate 454,840, forward strand.
AATATTTATTCAAAAATTAAATTATAAAAATTTAGGGGCCTATCCGGATTTGAACTGAGAATCTCCATTTCAAAGTCTAGCGTACTTTGACACTGCGCCAACCTGCCAATTTCTAGAAATTTGTTTTTCAAAGATGTATATGAATCCCCCTCTGGTTGTCATTGAAACCTCCATTGTACAACCTTAAACTATTGCCATGGTTATCACACAGTATCATAAATAGTAGTCCAAGGTTAAAAATAAATGAAAATATAGGAAACAAACTGGAAATAAACAAACAATGAGATAAAATTTTTTTGTTGGCCTAAGCAGAACATCTTTTTTAAATGTTTCATAATACTGTAAAACCTCGGCTGACTCTAAATCGTCTTACACGATTTCCAAGTTTACGCGGTTTAAAATCATGCTGTCGGAGTTACGCAGAAACTGGCTTGTTCCAGAAGAAAATCCTTATGAGATTTTTTTATAGATCATGAAGAGAAAATATTTTCAGGTTTTAAGGCCGCCAAAGACCGATTGACAGTGATATTTGGTGCAAATGGTGACTGTAAGTTGCAACCTCTCATATTTTATCGCTAAAAAAATCCAAGGGCATTAAAAAACATTTCTAAAAGCTATCTTGCCCGTGATTTTAAAAGTCGAATCGGAAGGCTTGGGTGACAGCTCTTTTTGAGGACTGGTTTGGTCATCATTTCATACCTCAAGTCAAACGTTAATTTCGGTCTAAACAAATTCATTCTAAAGTAATTCCTATTAACTGACAATGCACCTGGCGATCCTCCTACTACTTTAACTAATTTCGACACAGGCGTGAAAGTGATATTTTTGCCACCAAACAAATAATTTGCTTCAACCGATGGATCAGGGGGTCATCAAAACATTTAAAGCTTACCACACAAGAAGATTGTTTGCGCATCTGCATGAAGCTATGAGACAGAACAAAGAGCTCTCTGTAGTCGATATTTGGAAACAATTCAATGCTTTGAGAATCATTGGACAATCTTGGAATGAAATTTCCCAAAAAACTTTGTATGGTGTTTGGAAAAAGGTGTGTCTATTTCTTTCTCTAGTTTCTTAGTTTAATTGAGCAAGGTTTATAAATTTTGGAAAACATGGACTCCAACGTATTTCTGCCACAAAACAAAAAAATTAGAAAGTTACAAGGAAATTTCGCATGAGAACAAAAAAAGTTTCAATTTTTCAAACAAATTTAGTAGATTTTATGAAGCCTTCTACGTCAAAATAACTTCTTTTTAGTTACTTCTTTGCAATATGTATGTATATAATATAATATTTTGTTGTATTACGTATTTAAGATTTTAATACATACACATTTTTCTTTTAAATTATTAGTTTATTCAGTCTTTGGTCCCAATTAATCATGATTCCTATGTGATTGTATGTAAAATTATACCTCGACTTACACTGTTATCATTCGGTCCCACCTATTGCATAAGTACGGGGTATTACTGTACTTGTTCATTTACAGCATGCAAAATAAAAATTAATGCACTGTACAATATTCATATATAGTCTCATAAAGTTAGAAAAAGTTTGTTTTACATTTTTATAATGTCAATTTAAAATGTAATAGTTATTTCTAAATATATGTTAAAAATTTTATTTGTAGACCTATGTTGTGATGGCTCATGAAAATGCATGCCTGTGCAAAGATAACTTTGAAGAGCCAGACAGATTTCTTCCTGAGCGTTGGTTCTCTGCAAGTGCTGAAGCTTTGATTAATCCTTTGAACTTCCAACCATATGGAAATGGTCCTTGTTCTATGATTGTAAAGAATCTGGCAGAGAAAGAAATGTGTTTACTGACTGCTAAGGTGAAGCTGATATTTCTTAATATGACTAAATTATAGTTGTAACTATGTATAATAGTAGCTGTATTTACCATTGTCCATTAATGTTTTGTTGCACCGACGTGCACCGATGTTTTGTTATAGAGTTATTATATGTGATTGTAAACACCACCATTAAGTGCAATTTATTTTTACCTAATGATGAGGTATTTCAGTGATTCAACAATGGTCAAGTGACCGAAAGGTATCTCATCAAAAGGTAAAAATTATTTGCACATAATAGAATAATTGTTTACAATTGCATATAACTCTATAATAGTAATTATAAATATATATAAACGTTGAAACGTCACTGCCGTCGAACGATTTAATAAAAAGGGAAATCATCGATATTAATTCTGAAATAGCATTGAGTACAATTAACTGACATTAAATCCTCCACAGGCTGTGGACAGTGTGTTCCAGTAAATATATAAACCACTAATAAATATAATAAGGAACATTAAAAGAGTCGATAATATGACTTTAGAATTATCTCTCACCGGTTCCCTCAGGAAGCTAGCATACCACAGGATGAAGACGTGTTCTCTCTCGACTTTCTTTTATTAGACTCTCTCGACGACTCTTTATTTTATTTTAAAACTATACTGGAAATATCAAACATTGCCTGCACAGCTGTTTTACTATGAGTCAGCTATCGCTATCTTGTGGCGACAATTCATAGCTAGACAATCATTTCATAACAAATTAGACTAGTTAGGAGGTAATACAAAATAACGTTACAGACCTCCCCCACAAAACGGAAACCAGGGGTGGGTGAAATGTGAAACCCCCTGTGTGTGTCTGTAGTATCCGATGTATAAATCATGGGACTCTCAAGGCCCCACTCGCACGAGGCAAACAATGCTGCAGCTTAGCCCCAAGAGTAACTACCAAATAACCCGTCTATTGCATCCTATGCGTGTATATACCCTAAATCTTAAAAAATATATAACAATATAAATAAATATATATATTTTCTCAAACCAACATATAAATATAACAACAAACAATATACAATTCAAATTAATATTCATATAACCCATGGGTATACACAAACACACACATACATACTTACATATATATATATATATATATATATATATATATATATATATATATATATATTGATATTTTACGTTGTCCATTATTTTTTCATTGCACTGACTTTATGAAGTTGATATATTACTATTGTAAATACTTTTATCCACCACTGAGTGCAATAATTTTACCTTACTGTGATGAGGCACCTTTCAGTCACTTAGTGATTCGACAATGGTCAAGCGACCGAAAGTGCCTCATCACAATAAGGTAAAGTTATTGTTCAGTGGTGGATAAAAGTATTTACAATAGTAATATATCAACTTCATATATATATATATATATATATATATATATATATATATATATATATATATATATATTGGACTAGGAGACTGACAGACTTACCTTGGTAAGAGTCCACTCTGTAGTCTTGAAATAGAAACACATAAAAGCACTTAAACTTTTATGTGTTTCTATTTCAAGACTACAGAGTGGACTCTTACCAAGGTAAGTCTGTCAGTCTCCTAGTCCAAAAATCTAAATAATCTTTACTAACCAAAACTAACCTAAATATATATATATATGATTTATTAAGGGAGTTACGCATCACATTGAGTATGGCTCGCTATGCCTTTGGCCCACTTATAGTGAGAGTCTGGTAGCTCCCTTTTTTAAACAATACCTTAATATCTATGACCATTATAATTATGATGACAATCGACACAAACATATGACAAAATAACAGGATATATATTATAACACATATATATATATAATATATATATATATATATATTTTTATTTATTTATTTATATATATAATGAATAGTTATTATCTGGAGTATATCCGTTCATTCTGCAGGGCATAAAATCGCAGTTTTGACATTTCGCTAGAATCTCATCTAGCATTGACGAGGTGAACCCAACAACAGTTGAACAGTCTCGCTCTTCAACTGTTGTTAGGTTCACCTTGTCAATGCTAGATGAGATTCTAGCAAAACGTCGGTACTGCGATTTTATGGACCGCAGAATGAACGGATGTACTGCAGATAATAACTATTCATTATATTTTTCCATCCGTGATGGTATACGTATCAGCATATATATATATATCCCGAGTGATGAGGCGCCCCTCGGTCACTTGACCATTGTGGATAAAATTACTTACAATAGTAATATATTAACTTCATAAAGTCAGTGCAACGGAAAAACAATGAATAACGTAAAATATCAATATATATATATATATATATATATATATATATATATATATATATATATATATATATATATATATATATATATATAGAATTTTTGGACTAGGAGACTGACAGACTTACCTTGGTAAGAGTCCACTCTGTAGTCTTGAAATAGAAACACATAAAAGCACTTAAACAATGATATATTTCAACCACACAGTGGTCTTTGTCAATCGAAGAGAAAACACAAAAAAAGCTTTGTTTACACGTAAACGTGTCACATGTGATTGATTTGTGAGTTTATAAATATTTTGAATGTAGAACTAAAGTGTAATATAGTCTCTCTCTGATAAGTAATGCTACAGGTCCAGTAAATACTATCCAAGATTCATATTAAGTAAAAGTTTTAACACCAAATAATTTACTTGTTAATGAATTTACGTTATAATTTACTTCCTAGTAAGGATGAGTTTATCTAAGTGTATCAATCTTTGTACTTAACTTTCACAAAGTCCGTTTTTAAGGATTATTTTACAACTAAATATTTAGTCAATATTTCCGACTTACTTTTAAGGTTTTGTGAAATTTTTGAAAACAGTAGTGAAAATCATTACAATACGTTATAAGAAATATGTGTGTCGACCCGTAACTACGGACAAAAAGCTCTTAGAATAACATCATGTTTTTAATCCAGTCGGCGTTTATCTATCAAACAAAAACCATCGTAATTACATCTGTAAGTAGTGTGAAGCTTGTTGTTAAATACTGTACCTTAATTTTTCCAAAAGTAGCAACACCAGCTGAGTAGTACTAATAAACATAAAGCGTTAAGAGGCCCGACGGTATTCGGTTCAGGGTACTGGCCGTCGCGGCAATTCGATGACGGTTAATAGAAACTGACGGTGGAAAACCACATAATATATCAAATATGAAAAAGAACTTAACAACATTCATTATGCCCAAATTTATCAACAAAAAAGATCTATCCTTGAAGAAACTTTATCCTCAGACACAGGACCTACAAGTGATAGTCTGTTAAAAATCAACTGGGATTGAGTAATAAATACAAAATAGGCTTGAATCAGTTGCACTTGTTCCAGACACCTGCAGAAACAAGGTTCCACCAGATGTAGAGAAAATATGCCCCACTAATCCAGAATATTGAGGAAGAAGGTACCCCAGCGGAATTGACAGTAGAAGAAGAAGTAAACAATTATCTGGGGGAACCATTAGCCAGTTCAGATTGTGATGTTGGGAAGTATTGGGCAGTACAAAGTGCCAAATACCCTCATTTAAATGCAATGGCAAAAAAATTCCTGTCTGATCACTCGCGACAGTGTTTTCTGAAAAACCTTTCTCGACTTCAGGAGTTATATATGACAAGCGATGAAACTAGCTTGACCCACAACGTATTCAAATGCTTGTGTTTTTGAACAGAAATGTACATTACCTGCCAGACTTAAATAATAAAAACTATCCTATTTGTATTAATTTTTTACTTTTTATGTTGTTCGTTTGTTTTTAATTTTTGTTTTGTTTTGAGAGACAATGTAAATAGGCTTAGGTATTTTTCAAACATCATAAAATAAGTAAAGTTCACATTTTTAATTTTAAAATAAGTCATTACTTTTATCTGATATGTTTTTATGCTTTTAAAAATTTCTATTGATAAATCAAGGTTGAAGGTTTTTTGTAGCCTATTATATTAAAACAGAACTTTTATAAGGTTTTGCCGTATGCCCAAGATGTCAACTAAATTAATTATTAGAGAACTAGCATGTAAGCTAATATAACTTGAAAGAATCGAGAATCGACTAAAGAATCGAGAATCGAACGGAAAATTTTAGAATCGGAATCGAAAATTTTAGGAATCGGCCCATCCCTAACTAATATGGTATCACATCTTTCAAAACAGTCTCCTGGATGAAGCCCTGGTTTTCTGCTGCATGTTTTGCAGTAAAAAACAGTTTCCCTTCTGCCTCTTTTTATCTTCCTGTTACTGCAAACTGCACAATCCTTTGAGTTACTTTTATCATTGGAATATATGAAATGTAATTTCCCACTCAGTCTTTCTTCCTTGTCGTAGTTGATGGCCCCTCTTCCTACACTGCTTATTTTAGGTATCACCAACGAGTAGATATAGTATTATTTTGTTGGTATTACATTATTTTCTATTCCTGTAAAAGATGTTTTTCTGTTTAAAACACTATCTTCGGATAATCCCTTAAAAATCGTAATAAGCAGGTTTTAAATAATTTAGGTTAGTTCTAGTAGAGCTTAAAGCTTATTTAGGAATTTTTGGACTAGATAGGAGACTGACAGACTTATCTAATGGCAATAGTCCTAAACTGCAATCTCTTGGAAATAAATAAATAGACACATATAAAAACATATCTCACTATTGAAATATTTCGATCACACAATGATCTTTATCAATCAAAAAAGAGAAAAAGAAAAGACTGACGTGAATGTCACTTCAGTCTTTTCTTTTTCACTTTTTTGATTGATAAAGATCATTGTGTAATCGAAAATACTCAGTAGTGTGATATGTTTTTATATGTGTCTATTTAATTCCAAGAGATTACAGTTTTGGACTATTGCCACTAGGTAAATCTGTCAGTCTCCTATCTAGTTTAAAAATTCCTGAATATATATATATATATATATATATATAAGCACCTGTCAATAAAAGATTGACAAAGACCACTGTGTGGTTGAAATATTTCATTGGTTAAGTGCTTTTATGTGTTTCTATTTCAAGACTACAGAGTGGACTATTACCAAGGTAAGTCTGTCAGTCTCCTAGTCATAAAAAAAAAAAAAAAAAAAAATATATATATATATATATATATATATATATATATGAAGTTAATATATTACTATTTTTGAGTAATTTTATCCACCATTAAGTGCAATAATTTTACCTTGAGTGATGAGGCACCTTTCGGTCTTTGACCATTGTCGAATCACTGATTGTTCTCTGCTGTGGATGCTACGTCCGTAAAGCCGGTGTTTGTTGAAGTTACGCGCACTATTTCTTGATCTGTGTGTATGATGTTTCTGTATAGTATGTCTTCTGTATATGTTGTTTGTAAATTCATTAAGTTGTTGTGTATGTTTTTATAAATGTGGTATTTTTCTAGTGAGTTTAGTTCTAATGGGTTGTTATTTATTTCCAGTATGGTTAGGTTATTTTCGTAATTTGTAATTTCGTGTTTTGGGATATTAGGTGTGCTGCAACATTTGATACTTTAGAATTTTTGTTTTTGAATGCTCTATAATGTTCTTCAAATCTTATTTTAAATGTTCTGGATGTTTTTCCTATGTAAAAAGCGTTACAGTTGTTGCATGTGATTTTGTAAATTCCTGATAGGTTATGTTTTTCTGTATTTGTTATGTGGTTTTTGTTATTAAGATATTTTATTATTTTGTTGTTTGGTTTGTCAGTTGGAGTGTAGAATTCTTTGTTGTATATATTTGTTATTTTTTCTATTTTGTTATTGGTATATTTATATTTTAGGTAGATTTTTTTATTTTTATTATTTTCGTGTTCCGGTTGTAGTGTTGTGTTGAGGTTAGGTTTTTTTGTGAATTTATTGTATATATTTTTTATAATGTGTTTGTTGTATCCATTTTCTATTGCTACTTTTGTAATGTTATCTAATTCTTCATTTAATTTTTGTTTGTTATCCTGTGTGTATTTTATTGCTTTATTTATCATGTTACTGTAAGTGTTAATTTTGTGTGTCCAGGGGTGGTTAGATTTGTAGTGTTTTGTGGTGTTGTTGGAAGTAGGTTTCCTGTATACTGTAGTTTCTATTTTATTATCATTTATATTTAAAGTAATGTCGAGGAAGTTGATTGTTCTATTTGTTTCTGTTTCAACGGTGAATTGTATGTTTTCGTTGTATGTATTTAGTTTGTTTAATATTATGACGTGTTCGTTGTGAATGGTAGGTTGGTATATTACAAGTATATCGTCTACATATCTTGTCCATAGTGAGATATTGTGTGTGTTTATTATAGGTTTAATTATTATTTGTTCAAAGTGTTGTAAATATATTTCTGACATGACAGATGATATAGGTGAACCCATGGGGAGTCCTGTTGTTTGTTTATAATATTTATTGTTAAATTGGAAGTAATTTTGGTTACATATGTGTTTGGTTAGAGTAATGATACTATCTATTATGTTTCTTTTTTCGTTATTGTGTATCAGTTTGTTTTTTATTATTTCTATGGTTTCTTCTATTGGGATACTTGATAAAATTACTTTTGATAAAATTACTCAAAAATAGTAATATATTAACTTCATAAAGTCAGTGCAACGGAAAAACAATGGATAATGTTAAATATCAAGAATATATATATATATATATATATATATATATATATATATATATATATATATATATATATATATATATTAAAACAACATAGGTTATTCAAATACAAGAATATTATTTATTTATAAAGCTTTTCGTTGGTTAACAGTACCAACTACCAACATCATCAAGATGATGTTGGTACTGTTTACCAACGAAAAGCTTTGAATATAAATAAATAATATTCTTGTATTTGGGAACCTATGTTGTTTTAAAATATTAAACAAGAAAACTTATTTTATATATATATATATATATATAAAATGCGTGTGTTTATGTGTGTGTGTATGTAACTTTAAGGAGAGTTTAAATTTGTCCTCACTTTATTACGACTTTTTTCATTTTTTTGTATTCTTTTTCTAGATTGTTCAAAACTACTGGGTCTTCTACTCCTTTGATGACATCAGTTCAGATGGAAAAATATTGGCAATGCCAACTCACCCATTCAAGTTTTTATTTGAAAAAAGACGTAATTAATTTTATTATTATTGTTGTAAATTTATTTTCTAAAATTTCAGGTTACACTAATATTGTTTCCTGTAAATGTTTCCCCAAAGTTCTATTTTTTAATTATATTTTGTTATATTAGAACAATATCTTCTAATTTTATTTGAACCAATCTTCCACTTGAGCACTTAAACACTTGAATAGATATTAATATGTCATATTTGCTTATCATAGCACTTACTTTCTTTGTTTAATGAGGTCGGCTGAGCTAGAGACAGTTAATTTAATAGTTTACAAGAAAAGATTATAATGTATACATCACTTTATTTTAGTATAAAAATTGATTCAACCAACTTAAATTATAACCATATGAAAGACATTAAAATAGATTTAAATATTAAAACATTTTAAAAACATTAGTACTAATTTTATGTACAAACAACAACGGACTTCAAAAACCATATCTAGCTTCTACGAAGAACTGATGCCATTCTCCTCAGTGTTGGTATAGGAACATGGTATTCTTGTAGAGTCTTATTGAAATACAGGGTCAATTCATTCCAGTCACCTAAGAAAATCAAAAAACAACACCATTTTATTTAGACAAAATAATAAAAAAATTAAATTTAAACCAATTTTATTATCGATTTCAAAATCGAATACAAAATCTTAGTCATTCACCCGATTCTTTTTTATATTCTGCTATCACTTTAAAAAACTTGTATTTAGATATAGTACTAATCAAAGTAATTTTCTCACTCACTAACACACACACACACATACACATGCACACACACACACACACACAACATTAAATGCATAATACAAACTACATAAAAATACCCAGTCACTCTCTTAGGGAGAGTATGTTTTACGACATTTGAATTGTCGTGAAATTTTGAAGAAAGAATTAAAAATAGTAAAAAGAATAGTGTTGACAAGGAGTACCTAGTTCTCATCTTCTTTTAAAAAAACCATTAATTTCCTTATGTGGCGAATCCACAGTCTAGCAAACGAAATCACTATCCCCTTCAATCCAATTTGAAACTCGTGACTCCTGCCAGCATGACAAGCGGCAGCCCTGTGCTTTGTGCCACCATTCGTGGTATCAGTATGCATGAGTCTTGCGACTTTACTGTAAGGCCCGGTATGAGACAAACTCTGACCAGACAGTACTGTTTCAACAGCTTTTCCAGTACTTCAATGAAGAAGTCTTCAGATTGAAAGTGTTATGAGGTTGTTTTAATAAACAGAAGTCATGTTTCTTATCAGCACCCTTTTGAGTAAGGCTGTATTTGTGTAGAAAACAATTGTCAATATTTGATAAGTTAGTATTACAAATACTATGATATATATATATATATATATATATATATATATATATATATATATATATATATATACACAGTTCTAATAGATCCAGTTTTAAGAGAATGTGACAGAAGGTGTAAGTGACCATGTCAGCAGCCGTTTAATCATTCCACAGCATAGGGTATGTAGCAAATAGGCCTGTTTACATAGCTAGCAAATAGGGTGTTCTAACTTTGAAACATTAAAGTAAATGACTTCTTGCTGTTGCCAACAACTAAATAGCTGAAACTGATTACATGTTTCATGCTTCCAGTAATACAGAACAATCTAGAAACACATTCAGTAAGGCGGTATATCTCATCAAACTACTGTCTGTTTTTTTCCGTTAACTTCCAAATTTGACGGCATTGTTTTATCTCAAAATTCATACTTAAATGCTTAAACATAAATGGGAAAAATAGTAAATAGAATTTTAACACTCTATTTAATTGTAAAAATCGGGAGTGTGCCGATGCGCTTGCCGTTCCTTTCAGTGGAATTATTGAAATGCTCAGCGGGTTGCATAGCTTGTCTTTGCCTCTAAACTATCGTGCCCGTTTTCATCTCAATAATTTTATTTCTACCATATACAGGTTTATTGGGGAGATCAAAACAGTGTATTAGACAAATATTGTTTTATTTATCGGGTCACAATAAAAAAAAGGAAATTTACATAAAATATCAACTAATACAAATGATAAAATACTGTATGACATAATAAAACTCAATAAAAAAAAGAAAAAAAAAAATTAAATATAGATCTAAAGTACCTACTACTAAAATATACTTTGTACAAAAATTAACCACTCAACGTTTAACTCGGAATGTTTGTTTCTGCATGTGTCATGTGTTTCACTAAGCGTTAGAAATCGATAATGTAAACACAGACATAGATAATGCATATGTCACATCCTAGACTATTTATAGCCAAGATTAGCTGACATTTGTTTACTACAATCTTATGTTGACACATTAGGTTTTCGGTCCAAGCATTTTGTCAATGACTCTTATTTACAGTAGTCTTTCCCACCGCAAGTGGGTTCATTCAGCTATTGTTTGTTCTTGGGTTAGTTCAGAAAGCTTAGTTTATTTGTATGATTGTTGTTTTTACTGGATATTTTGGCGCGTTAAGTGGTTAAAACTAAAAAACCAATAAAATATAAATGTTAAACCAAGTTAAATCTGTTAATAAAACTCCCTGAAAGATTGTTTCAGTTGAAGCATCAAAAAGTTGACTTGCAGTGGTCGGATTTAAAAACGACTAAGGCACAATGTTCTCCAAACTCTTCTGAAGTACTGACGTAAAAATCAAACCTCTATACAAACACTTATTGACACTAGAGAAGTTTTAATTAGACTGGGATTGAACGTGACGGTATGCTTGCCGTCTTTCAAAAGAGAAGCCTCCGCGCTTTCCAGCCCACCGGGACACTCTTAGTGCCTCGCAAAGGAACCCAGAGCGTGTCGGCATGCTAGCCGTGCTTAACGTATTAACAAAAATTTAATTTTAATCAAATGGAAATCCGCACAACTAAACATTTCTCATTATTACACCACAGATAATTACATAATCATAATTTTTGTTTTTTTAACCACTGTTTATACGGACAACATGATTAGACGGTCAGTGAGATTGTAAAAGTTGGAAAGTTAATTTTTCAATGTGTAAACATTTTTTATAGAAACTTTTGTAGACAATGGCATTGCCATTGATTTTGTATGACTAGTGGAGGCGTCTAGGGCTCAAAGGAAGAAGTAGGTCAAATTTGGGCGTTTGGTGCTAGAACATGTCAAGTTACAAATTCTTTTTAATTAATACTCATTTAAATTCTCTTAAATTTAATTCATTTAAATTAAATACAATTGTATAATTCATCAAGTGAACACTGTTTATATACGTTCTTAATGTTTATGTAAATTATAATTATGTTTCTAAATAATTTTAATTTGTAGCATATTAAAGAATAAATATTTAAATAAATAGGAGTACAACAAAACCTTCTAAATAAGTGTTCTACAGTGAACTAGTCTAAGCACAATGACTTAATGACAGCCCTGTCCAATACCGCAAGAACTTCTTACATGTCTCAATCCTCACCAAGTTGAAATAAACTCACTGTGGAAAGTGTAGTGTGCCTCATAACCTTCAAAATCTTTGTTCAATAATACATAATTTAAAGGCATATGCTAATTGGGCACATGCACACACACACACAACCACACACACATTTACATACAAAACAAGTAGAGTGGTTCTCTATGAATTAGTTGTTTATTTCACTCAATGTCCACACCTCTTGTTAAAAGAAAAAGCAGTTTACCTAATGAATGATGAATAGACACCTTTTGTCATTAGCCGATGAAAAACCGATAAAAAAAAACCTGTTAATTAATGAGCGTTAATTAACAATAGCTGGTGAAAAGGAACTAACATGCTGCTGCAATAGAATACACTGTTACACTATCAGCACTAATTACAGGAGAAAATGTTTTGCCCCAGTAAGTCTATAATACTGACAAGACAGGGTAAAACTTAAAAGCATTGCCAACAAAAAAATTTTATCTCAAAAGAAATTTCCTGTGATCCAGGATTTAAAGTAGCTACAGTGACAGTAATAGCTTGAAGTTAACGGTGGAGGCAACCACAAGTTGCCACTAATGGTTATAGGGAACGCAGTAAGGCCAAGAGTATTTAACAATACATGAATAAATTCTCTTCCTGAATTTTATACAAATCAACAAAAAACATAGATGAATGGAGTGGCTTTTACATACAGTTTCTCCCTTCTGTGACCCATTTACCAGAAAAAAACTCTTATGAACCAATTGTTGTTCCAAGGTTTAAAATGATGTCAGTGGCCTGAATTTCATAGGTCTCCAACTTAAGGCAGTTCAGCTTTACTTAATCAGCTGGAAGAAATTAAGATCAGAAAAGAATGTGACCAACTTAACCATGAACAAACCTCAGAAGAAAATAAGGTGTATATCTTTCAAGAGGAAATGGAAACAAAAAGGAAGTTGTGATGCACTAAACATTAATCAAATTGTGTCACATAACACGTAACAGCAGGATTTGAAGTTGCTGTTTTTTACTTTGATCAACAGGCCTTCTAGACCCCAGCGGATATGATGTTTATCAACAGTGACTGAACACTGTGTCATCCAAACGATTTTTCACCTCCTGTCAAATTAAACTTACTGACTTTATTTATCAGTAATCTTTTCAATAATTAATGTAGTAAAGTATTAAAAACTTATACACAATTGTATTGTATTTTGCTTTGTATTTGTGCTAGTGTACCTGTACTGTATACATTTGGATAAATTTAGAAATTGAGATGGGTCAGTAAATTTGAGATTACCACTATGTTGGGGTTGAGTGGATATTTGGATTAGCATGTGTTTCGTTTATCTAGATTTTAGTACATTGATATTTTGTTTAGATAAGATATTTTTAATACACTATGCCTCTCAATCACTAAATCCTACTAACCAACCCAGCTACACCAAGAACATTTTGAAATGAAATTGCATTTTTTTAAACCTAAAAAAACAACCTGTACAGGCATCAATCCTCAAATTCTTCAATCGATAATTTTCAAATTCTGATTTTATACAAATTATTGGCCTGTTTGAAGGAATATTTTTTTCATGAATTTGTTTGAACCACTTTAAAACACAATTGGCCAGTTTGCATTGATCAGATGCTCTAACCTGCTTTTAACTGTTTTTCTGATTTCACCTCTCGGAAATATTGTAGTTTTATTATTTTTTTAAGATGATATAGTGTGTTCAGTAAAATCTCATATTCACAGCTTTTGCAATTTTACAGCTTCTTTTCACTCCCTATTTCCAATTTCTTGGATCCAATGTTTAACTGTTGAATAACCCGTGTTTAGCTACTGTAAAATCTCTACAGGCTTAAATAAAACTCTAGAAAACGTGAATGTTTAAACTACTGTGTCAAACACTGACAATAAGGTACTGAGTGTTTATCTCATCTCTCTGTACTGATTAGTGACAAACTCTACATAGATTTACAACCTGCATGTAAAGGGATTAACATTATGAAATATACATTTCAAACATTTTTACATAAAAGGATAACAGATAAAATGTTGCTATTTCTGCCCTGTAGTAGATCTGACTCAATGCAGTGTACATTTCTTAACCTTCTGTAAGATACAAGTGTATTCTAAGTATGTTATTTAAAAAAATGTGCAAGATGAAGTATTCTTTTACTGTGGGTGGATTATGAGACCTGAGTAACAAAATCTGATATCCTTATCTTTGAACATAATTCAAATGACCCAAACTGAACATAATTGAATTATCAAATGTCACATTTTAGTACTTCATAATGCACAATTGACAAAATTTGTTTTTATATTTTGTATCAACCTAAATTTAGTGGTATGAACAGGCCTCAGTTTCAATAAATTTGGATTTATAGCAATAAACACCATATTTATTTGTCTTATTTATTCTAAACATTACTTTATTTGTAAAGCATTCAACTAAAAGACCTACATTACCTTTAATTGCATTAGCTACTACAAAGCCTGGTGGGTAGTCAAAGAAAATCAGGTACATTGCAAGTTTAGATATAGTGCTGATTTCGGCTGAAAATTCCATATTGTGTAAATACTTCTTCAATACATCTGAGAGAACTGAAAATAATATTTTCTATTAAAATATTTAGTTCAATTTTTTTAACAGAAAACCTACTATCTTCTTGTTAAGAAAAAGTAGAAATATAAAACTTATCAACAAATCTGATATAATGAACTCAGAGCATCTTCAGATCTACATAGAGACGCAATATAATTAAGCTATCTGATTGAGCAAAAATAATGTAAAGAACTCAAATGAGGGTCAGTAGGTTAGATTTTTTTTTACTCTATATTATGTTTCTAACATCTTATATTTAAAATAATAAGTTGATAATTTTATGACCAGCACAAACAAATAATTCAATGCTTTCTATAGATAAACAATAGTTTTAATAAATAAACAGCACTTGAATTATTTCGTTGTAAATGTCATTAAATTATAAATTTATCTTGCTTCTATTAACTAAAAAACTCCATTTTTTAAAATTTCTATTTACTTAATGACTTTAACAATAGTTTATGACCATCTGAACTTTAAATATTGTAAATTTGTGAAAAATTACTGAGACAGAACGTTTCCGATCGCTATATGGCCATCTTCATCAGTGTCATCTGTTTGGAGATGTCGGGTCAAGCAGTGACGGTTTTAAAGGCAGGTTTTAACCATCACCGCTTGACCCGACATCTCCAAGCAGAAGACAGTGATGAAGATCGCCTCATAGCGATCGAAAACGTTCTGTCTCAATAAGTTTTCACAAATTTAGAAAATTTAAAGTTAGGGTAGTTATAAATTATTGTTAAAGTGATTAATTAAGATTTAACGAACGTAATGGACTACAAAATTCAAGAATTGTATTTATGGTTGCATTAATACAATTATTTATTTTTTTGTTAATATTCTCATGCTGTTGCCACAATTCTAAAATTAAATATTAACTTGTTTGTTTAATGTGCTTTAACTACACTAAAACTAAAATTAATTTGTATATATTTACATATTTGAAACCATTAGTTTTTTATTATTATTTTTTAAATATATTTTATTTCTAACTCTTTGAATTTAATTACTACTTTTTTTATTGGACTAGATTAAAAAAGCTACTAAAAATTTACATCACCTTTTAATTAGAAATGCCATCATGTTGACATACTGACTTTATAGAGTTACAGCTTTAAACTAATATATGTTTAAAGTAGAATCAAGTCATTTTTCATTTTGTAACACTCTTAAAATAAGGTGTTACAAATAAATTTATTTATATATTTAATTTTTATTTAATAATTATATCGTCCCAATATAAAAAAAATTTTTTGTTTTCTTGGTGCACATTGTGAAGCTAGCGTAGGTGGTGAGCGCTCCTAGCGGGCGAAATAGAAAAATATCGTACGAGTTAGTAACTTAAGGGAATTAACTACATCACGCCATGTGACGTAAACATGGTCTGATATCGCCTGATCCGAAGGACCGATCAGAATATTCATATATATAAATAAGGGTGGGAGTTTGTTTGAAAATTTCAGTTAGCCCGTCCTTGCAACGACCCCACTTCTCCAAAAGTCTTTGAACGAGACGGATGAGATGGCATTTTCGGACATAACTTAGAAATTTATAAGCTTTCAGTATTCAAAATTTAAGATGTCAAGGCCGGTACCGAATTTTATTAACGCAACAAAAGAAGAAGTCAGAAGCGATTATTTATGTGTTTCAAATAAGTAAAAGTTTATATAATTTTTGTTTAAGAGCGCTGATTTGTAAGAGCGATGTGTTAAGTGTTAAGTGTACAAAAGCCATGTGCAATGTTTAATGGTATGTGTTATAGTGTTTTACAAGTAATGTGCACAACCAGGTACTTTTAGATAATAATAAAGAAAATGTGTTTTAATGTTATCTAACATGAATTTTAAATGATAAAAGATTAACACATGAACGGTAGACATTGTCCTTTGAATATTCACTTCTAAAAATTAAATTGGAAAACTTAAGTTACTACCTTCTCGATAAATATAAATTTTAAAGGTTAATAAGTAAAAAATATGTATGGAATAGTTAGCAGTAATTAAAGGTTAATTACTCGACACATTGGTGTCATTTGTTCTTTTGTAATTTGTCATTGATTAATAAATTGTTTAACTTTGTAATTTTAAAACTTTCAATTCTTATTCACAAGTAACCTAGTTCTACCTTCAAATATCAGAAGACCGTTTACAGAGAGACATTATTATGCCTGAGCTGTAACGGAGAACTAGAGCCCTGGTAAGTAATTAATTATTGTGGTAATTAACAATTAATAATAACACACTTCAAATAAAGCAATACTTACCCCAGGAAAAAGCGCTTGAACTGTTACAATTTTGAATTTAAAATGAGTATTGTATTAATTGTTTTAAGTAAATGCCTGAACAAAATATTGTGTCTAAGTATATGTTACAGCATGTACGAGATCTGTTCAAAAGATACACGGACTGTTTGAATTTCGCGGCTCACGTTAGTTTCACGAGAATCCGCTTGGTGTCGCTAGGTTCGTATAAATCAGCTGATTAAAACGCGGATTTCAGTCGCAGATATCTTCATTTGTTGATGAGTTACACGCAGTTTAGTAAAAAGTATTTTTTTTCGTTTGTCGGATTTTAAAATGTACAGCCTGAAGGAGCAACGAATTGCTGTGAAATTTTGTGTAAAACTAGGGAAATCTGCAACAGAAACATTTGCCATGCTTAACACGACCTATGGCGATGTTGCCATGAAGTGTACTGCACGTTTCAAGTTTCATGAACGTTTCAAGGGTGGCCGACAGTCGATTGATGACGATGAGAGTCCTGGACCTCCTTCGACGTCAACTGACGACCCACACGTTGACAAAATCAACACCCTGGTGTGCGAAAATCGACGTCTGGCCATTAGGGAGCTTTCCGAAGAGTGTGGGATATCAATTGGATCTTGTTACGAAATTTTGACAGAAAAATTGAAGATGCACCGTGTTGCTGCGAAATTTGTGCCACGCCTGACGACCGATGACCGACGACCAAAAAGCCAATCGTGTCCGGGTTTGTCGGAAACTGCTTGATCGTTCAAATGAAGATGAGAACTTTTTGTCAAGAATTATAACTGGTGATGAATCATGGGTGTATGGTTACGACATTGAAACGAAAATCCAATCATCCCAATGGGTGAGTCAAACGTCCCCAAGACCCAAAAAATCTCGCCAAGTTCGGTCGAATGTCAAGGTGATGCTGACAGTTTTTTTTGATGCTAAGGGTGTTGTTCACTACGAGTATCTCCCTGAAGATACAGGCTCTACAGTCAACCAGATTACCTACATTGAAGTACTGAAACGTCTGAGGGACACCGTCCGATGCAAAAGGCCAGAATTGTGGAGAAGTGATAACTGGTTTTTCCATCACGACAACGCTCCAGCTTACTCAGCACTCAGAACTCGTGAGTTTTTGGCCAAACACTCGATCACTGTTCTTTCCCATCCCCCCCCCCCTACTCACCTGACCTTGTTCCTTGTGACTTTTTCTTATTCCCAAAACTCAAAAAACCCCCTCAAAGGAAGAAGATTTGAAACGATTTCGGAGATTAAGGCAAATGCGACGAAGGAGCTGAACGCCATCAAAAAAGAAGCATACCAGGACTGTTGTAACAAGTGGAAACATCGTTGGGATAAGTGTGTGCATTGGGGAGGAGAGTACTTTGAAGGAGACCCAGACGTGTAACTTCCAATTAAAGTACATTTTTTTTATGACCTCAGTCCGCGTAATTTTTTAACAGACCTCGGTTTTATGCCATAAATGTAACTCACCAGTTGATTCCCAAACACCTAGAACTTCAGTAATTCGAGTTTCTACAGATAATGCCAATTCAGGTCCTATCAGAGGAAACTCCTCTCTGTTGCAAGTTCCTTGTGCTATCAGAAATTTCAGTTGCCAAGTTGATATTCCACATGGAACAGTTTCAAGACTTTGAACTGCCTAAAAAATTAAATTATAAACATGACTATTGTGTAAAATTATTATTATTATGAAGATTTAGCATAAAAAATTAATACAGATGTGGACAAGGGTCTGCTAAGTTTTGCATATGACTTGAAAGTTTTATATTTGTTCTTTATCATTTTATGTTGTTTGCACTTTCCTTGCGAGTTATTATCACTATCCAATTACAGTTTTTTCCCACAACTGTTCGCTATACAAACAATTAAAAATAATGTTATTTAATTATGGTGCAACACTTAAATTTGAATGGAATTTTATGACAATTAGGTCATAAAACAAATCACTCAGGGTTGACAACTGACAGCATATAGATACAATTCTAAAGTATGCAAATATCACTTGACAAGGAAGTTTTAAAAGTATGTAAAATTTAATCATATCAAGAAGTAAAGTATATCAACAAACTCCCAACTAACTCGACTTGGCTGGTCTTGCTAGACAGATTGCTTATATAGGCTACATATATTATTGAAAAGATGCTGACATTATAAACAATATTGTATCAGGTACAAAATATGTTTACATTTGTATTCCATATACAGTAGGCCAACAGAATATTTATAAACGCACTCATCACTTGTGATAGGTTTACATCCTGTGTTGATAAATGCCATTTAGAGTACATTCTTTGTGATTCTAATGGAATAGATTGGTGCACGAAGGAATAAACAATGTGTCAGGAGTATTTTGACGTCACTGACCTTGATAAATGAGAGACCAAATGTCCCACATTATCGTCAGACGTGTCTATAGTCCGATACTAATATATCAAACCATTAAAATAAACCACTGATTTGTCAGAGGAATAAAAGTAACACGCAAACAGTGTCGCAAATATGAGCTGTCAGCGCATTTCAACTACCCAGAGTGGCGCATATGTAAGACGTTGGTCCAGGACGAGAGACCGTATGGCGCATATGTGAGTCAGCTGGTCTATACCAATAGTTATTTTGTTAACATTACGGTAGCGAACATGTTATCTGAGTTTTGGTATGAAGGGCTAAATATTGAGGAGACCATTTATTTTTTTAAGTAAGTAACAATAGAGCTTACACGCTAAAAAAAACTTTTAAAAATCTACCTTAATTAAATTAATCCAAATAGGAATAAGTGAAAGCTTATCTTGTGTAACACATTCATATGCCAGTTTAGTTAGCAAGTGCATAAGACGAATTTCTGGCAAATTTCTTGTACCTGTGTTCTCATCATACTCTAGGAAATAATGAGCAAAGTTCAAAGTGCTTGGATCTGATGAGAATGCCAATATAGATTCAGCCTGAAACAAACCAATATCTAAAGTTAAAAATATTTATGTAATGAAGTTGAAACAATAAGGTCAAAATAATTTAATCATAAATGGAAATTATAAGATATGCTATAAAGCCACTTAATGTTATTAAATAGGCTAATGAATAAGATCACCTTAACTTATAATTTAAAGGCCTTTTTTAGTAAATTTTGAATATAGAACCTAATTAAAAACCAAATATGCAGGACAACTTTCTATAGAATTCGTTGTTCCAGTCACAAATTTATCCTCCATACCATTCATGTTCGTAAACAAAGTAAAAGAACTGTACAACACTTGGTTAAGGAAGACATCTATTATCGAACTTATACATAGATGTTTACAACAAAGAGTCAAGAAAACAAGGTTCATAATCAACTTTCGAGTAAGAAGACAAAATAAAAATTCATTTTTTGGAAGAAATTACAACTGGCTGTGAAAGTGTAGCAACAAAACGTTGACCGGAAGAAGATCTCGACGATATAAAACATTAACTGACTAACAACCAACAAATTAAGACTAGTTACAGTTAAATTTTTAGTTTAAAGACAAATAAACAAGATCTGGGAATTATTCAGGTACTATCAAACTTGTTAAGAAATTGACAAACAAATTAAACTCTACATAGTACAAAGATTATTCATGTACAGACAAATGCAAGGAGGTAACATGAAAACTATGAGTATCATAGTACATAGGCAAAGATTATTCATGTAAAGACAAATGCAAGGAAGTAACAAGAATACGATGAGTATCATAGTACATAGACAAAGATTATTCATGTAAAGACAAATGCAAGGAGGTAACAAGAAAACTATGAGTATCATAGTACATACACAAAGATTATTCATGTAAAGACAAATGCAAGGAGGTAACAAGAAAACTATGAGTATCATAGTACATAGACAAAGATTATTCATGTAAAGACAAAAGGAAAGGAGGTAACAAGAAAACGATGAGTATCATAGTACATAGACAATGATTATTCATGTTAAGACAAAAGGAAAGGAGGTAACAAGAAAACGATGAGTATCATAGTACATAGACAAAGGTTATTCATGTAAAGACAAAAGGAAAGGAGGTAACAAGAAAACGAGTATCATAGTACATAGACAAAGATTATTCATGTAAAGACCAAGATTAATCATGTAAAGACAAATGTAAGGAGAACAATAAAACGATGAGTATCATAGTACATAGACAAAGATTATGCATGTAAAGACAAATGTAAGGAGAACAAGAAAACGATGAGTATCATAGTACATAGACAAAGATTACATGAATACATGTAAAGACAAAAGGAAAGGAGGTAACAAGAAAACGATGAGTATCATAGTACATAGACAAAGATTACATGAATACATGTAAAGACAAAAGGAAAGGAGGTAACAAGAAAACAATGAGTATCATAGTACATAGACAAAGATTATTCATGTAAAGACAAATGCAAGGAGGTAACAAGAAAACTATGAGTATCATAGTACATAGACAAAGACTATTCATGTACAGACAAATGCAAGGAGGTAACAAGAAAACGATGAGTATCATAGTACATAGACAAAGACTATTCATGTACAGACAAATGCAAGGAGGTAACAAGAAAACGATGAGTATCATAGTACATAGACAAAGATTATTCATGTAACGACAAATGTAAGGAGAACAAGAAAACGATGAGTATAATAGTACATAGACAAAGATTATTCATGTACAGACAAATGCAAGGAAGTAACAAGAAAACAATGACTAGCATAGTACATAGACAAAGATTATTCATGTAACGACAAATGCAAGGAGGTAATAAGAAAACAATGACTACCATAGTACATAGACAAAGATTATTCATGTAACGACAAATGTAAGGAGAACAAGAAAACGATGAGTATAATAGTACATAGACAAAGATTATTCATGTACAGACAAATGCAAGGAAGTAACAAGAAAACAATGACTAGCATAGTATATAGACAAAGATTATTCATGTAAAGACAAATGCAAGGAGGTAACAAGAAAACAATGACTAGCATAGTATATAGACAAAGACTATTCATGTAACGACAAATGCAAGGAGGTAACAAGAAAACGATGAGTATCATAGTACATAGACAAAAATTATTCATGTACAGACAAATGCAAGGAGGTAACAAGAAAACAATGACTAGCATAGTATATAGACATAGATTATTCATGTAACGACAAATGTAAGGAGGTAACAAGAAAACGATGAGTATCATAGTACATAGACAAAGATTATTCATGTACAGACAAATGCAATGAGGTAACAAGAAAACAATGACTAGCATAGTATATAGACAAAGGTTATTCATGTAACGACAAATGCAAGGAGGTAACAAGAAAACGATGAGTATCATGGTACATAGACAAAGATTATTCATGTAACGACAAATGCAAGGAGGTAACAAGAAAACCATGACTATCATATGGACTTGGAGCATAAACATGATGAGGAAGTGACCCAGGAATTAGCAGCCAAATATAGGAGAAAAGACTTCATAAACTTGTAATGTTTAAATCATATAAGTTCTCAGTTTATAGTTTGGCAAAAGCAGGCAAAGGCCTAGACTTCTTGTGAAATGATTTTATTACCTTGCAGACTTTAAATTTGTCTTCAATACAACTTTTATTGTGTTCCTGATATCAACAGTGTTTATTAAATTTTATTCATATTTTATTAAGATCTTTAAAGTTTTAATTTTAAAAAACTACAGAAATTATAAATGGTGCTAGTAATGAAAGAAAAAAATCCCTTTAAATACACATATATAACACCTAATGCCTTTAGGGCCTTACATACTGAGAGGAAGTTGTGAAAAGCCTAACATTTTTTCTTTTAACAACCTGAAAGGCCTGATGAATGATGGAATATTACATGCAGAAAAATGAAAATATTTTCCTCCAAGTCCTTACTTTTCAAGGTAGAACTCACACAAACTTGATCTCTGTTGACAGGTTTGGTCAGTTACATAATAAATTATTTGATTTTATGAAACTGGAAACGGTAATCTATAAATAATTATACAGGATCAATTTGTGAATAATCTGAAAAGATTTAAAGATTCATAAGCCATGTGTCAAAATTTAAAAGCAATTCCTACTCAACTTACAGAAACTGACCAAGGAACACTTTTCTCGTTAGCAAGTGTCTGGGCAAGGAGACTTCGGAAGCCATGGGGGTCTTCTACGTAAGACAAACAGCCTACGTGCTGTTTAACGCCTACACTGCTTGTCAATAAATTTCTGTAAGAATCCAATATTTATTAATAACAATATAAAAAAATAAATAATAAAATTTATGTAACTAAATTAAAATATTTATTACTATTTTCAAAGACAACCACAAATCTAATTATGCTGAAAAGTAGATTTGTAAATTCCTAGTTACAGATGTTATACAAATTTATCCTACATTAATCCTTTAACTGTTAAGGGTCTAACCTCTATAGGGGCCAGGTGATTTTTCCAGTGTTTGTAATAATCTAATTTCTACATATATATAAAGGTGAACAAGGGAACAAAAGGCATAAATAAAAAATGCATAAAGACATATACGACGTATGTTCAAAAAATACGCGGACTGTTTGAATATCGCGGCTCAAGAGTTTCAGGAGAATCCGCATGGTGTCTCCTTCAAAGTACTCTCCTCCCCAATGCACACACTTATCCCAACGGTGTTTCCACTTGTTAAAACAGTCCTGGTACGCTTCTTTTCAGCTCCTTCATCGCATTTGCCTTAATCTCCGAAATCGTTTCAAATCTTCTTCCTTTGAGGGGATTTTGAGTTTTTTGAATAAGAAAATGTCACAAGGAGCAAGGTCAGGTGATTAGGGGGTAGGGAAAGAACAGTGATCGAGTGTTTGGCCAAAAACTCACGAGTTCTGAGTGAGCTGGAGCGTTGTTCTGATGGAAAAACAAGTTATCACTTCTCCACAGTTCTGGCCTTTTGCGTCGGACGGCGTCCCTCACACGTTTCATTTCAGTACTTCAATGTAGGTAATCTGGTTGACTGTAGAGACTTCAGGGAGGTACTCGTAGTGAACAACACCCTTAGCACCAAATAAAACTGTCAGCATCACCTTCACATTCGACCGAACTTGGTGAGCTTTTTGGGGCCTTGGGGACGTTTGACTCACCCATTGGGATGATTGGACCTACGTTTCAATGTCGTAACCATACACCCATGATTCATCACCAGTTATAATTCTTGACAAAAAGTTCTCATCTTCATTTGAACGATCAAGCAGTTCCCGACAAACCCGGACTCGATTGGCTTTTTCGTCATCGGTCATCAGGCACAAATTTCGCAGCGATGCGGTGCATCTTTAATTTTTTGGTCAAAATCTCGTAACAAGATCCAACTGATATCCCACACTCTTCGGAAAGCTCCCTAATGGTCAGACGTCGATTTCCGCGCACCAGGGTGTTGATTTTGTCAACGTGTGGGTCGTCAATTGACGTTGAAGGACGTCAAGGATGCTCATCGTCATCAATCGACTGTTGAAACAATCACCACCCTTGAAACATTATGCCACTTGAAACATGCAGTACGCTTCATGGCAACATCGCCGTAGGCCGTGTTAAGCATGGCAAATGTTTCTGTTGCAGATTTACCTAGTTTTACACAAAATTTCACAGCAATTCATTGCTCCTTCAGGCTGTCCATTTTAAAATCCGACAAACGAAAAAAACACTCTTTACTAAACTGCGAGTAACTCATCAACAAATGAACATATTTTCGACTGAAATGCCGCGTTTTAATCAGCTGATTTATACAAACCTAGCGACACCAAGTGGATTCTCCTGAAACTAACTTGAGTCTGAAATTCAAACAGTCCTCGTATTTTTTGAACAGACCTCGTACATAACGGCAGAAAGGTGAACAAAAGGAAAGGAATATGAGTAATTGTTTGGCTCCAGTGTGTGTGGATTGACGTCAATGGGCGTGGCTTCATTCCTCTATATATAGGAGCAGAGTTATCTGCGCTCTTCAACTGTTGTTGGGTTCATTTTGTCAATGCTAGATGAGATTCTAGCGAAACGTTGGAACTGCCATTTTGTGCACTTCAGAATGAACGGATGTACTCCATTTAATAACTATTCATCATATTTTTTTATCCGTGAAGGAATACGTATCAGTATTATAAATCTCTATGGAAAGACTATATTCCGAAATATCAAGCAATATGAGAAGCTGCGTTTGAGGAAGTCTACACTCGGCTGTGACCTTTGTTTTCTGATCCGTTGTCGTAACAACAATGTCCTTCCTACTTTCACTAAGTTGTCTCACCACACCAAAACTAGAAGAACAGAAAATATTCTTCAAAATGCCAGTAAAGCTCTGCTTAGAGAACAATTCTGTCATACTAGGAAGAACCTTGCTACTACTGAATGGGAACTTTTCACTTTGCACATTTACCCTAGCAATGTTGTTCATCGTATCGATACTCTAGTAGCTTGGAGATCAGAAACCACTGTAAGTCTGAAAACTAAGAAACTGGTGAAGTTTGATAACCTTTCTGCTAAACCTTCTGAAATTCATCGTCAGATTCTGACTTGGTTGTGAAGAACAT
Source organism: Prosapia bicincta (assembly GCA_036971475.1). Classification (NCBI taxonomy): domain Eukaryota; kingdom Metazoa; phylum Arthropoda; class Insecta; order Hemiptera; family Cercopidae; genus Prosapia; species Prosapia bicincta. Next base: position 480,598 of record JBAIZL010000058.1, read on the forward strand.
CTCTAGCTACAGCCTCAGTGATGCTGAAATCTCGGCCCTATGTAAAGGGTTTAACTTTGCTATTGCTCCTACCAGGCTTCCTTTAGAAGAAATAATATCTGAGGTTGAAACATCTATAGCTTACATAGATAAAAAATGAATCTGAAGAAATTTGTCAAGAGGTTACCAGTATTTTACGTACTAGCAGAATTCCTAAACCTAATCTCAGCCCTGGAGAAAAGAGATCCCTTTTTAAACTGAAAAATAATGGAGACATTACCATATTGCCAGCTGATAAGGGTAACACAACTGTTGTTTTAAATACTTCAGATTATATGGACAAGATGAAGGAGATCCTAAGAGATGAAAATTACAAAGTTGTTAGAACGATCCAACCACCTACTTGGAAAAAACTACCAGGCTGATTATTAAACAAGCTCCTATCTATGAGGAAACTCAATCCAGTATAATTCCTCTGCAAAAATCTAGTAGATGTCCTAAGTTATATGGTTTACCTAAAATTCTTAAACCGGGCACTGCTATGAGACCTAGAGTGAGTGCTATTGATTCACCACTTCAGAAACTGGAGAAGTATTTGGCTAGACTTATGCAGCCATTGGTTCAGAAGGCCAATTCCTATATCAAGAACTCTGAACATTTTGTCCAAGTGCTGCAAGGAATTCAAGTTGAAGAAAGTGACATAATGGCTAGCTTGGATGTTGGGTCATTATTTCCCAGCGATCCCATTGATGAAGTGCTTCAGAGGATGTCCAGTTTTGAAGAGCTTCCTCTACATGTCTTGGATCTGGCTAGGAACTGTCTCAAAAACACTTACTTTTTGTTTAATGAACAGTTTCACAGGCAACTTAATGGTGCCTCTATGGGATCTTCTCTTTCTCCAGCTGTAGCCAATATTTTTATGACGTTCTTTGACAAAGACGCCCTGAATAATGCTTTTCTCAGGCCTAAAGCCTGGTTTCGTTATGTGGATGACGTCTTTATGATTCGGCAACATGGTGGCACAGAACTTGATAAGTCCCTTACATACCTCAACTCTCAAATATTGTTATATGTGATTTGTAATCTATAAATCTGTGACATTAGGATATTTATACACATCTATGGTTCACTTCAGTCTTTTGTTTTTCTCTTTTTTGACTGATGAAGATATTTTAGATCGAAATATTTCAATAGTGTGTTAAGTTTTTATATGTGTTTATTTCCAAGAGATTGCAGTTTTGGACTATTGCCATTAGGTAAGTCTGTTAGTCTCCTATCTAGTCCAAAATTCCTAAATATATGTGTATATATATATATTACGTTGTCCATTAAATTACGTGTTACGTTGTCCACACGCAGATAAAAAAAAATGCGTGTAACGTCAACAAATACCAACATCACGGACCGAACATCTACACCAGAAAAATAATCAGTGATTCGACAATGGTCAAGTGACCGAAAGGTGCCTCATCACAACAAGGTAAAATTATTGCACTTAGTGGTGGATAAAAGTATTTACAATAGTAATTTATCAACTTCATATATATATATATATATATATATATATATATATATATATATATATATAGATCGATTTTTTGGACTAGGAGACTGACAGACTTACCTTGGTAAGAGTCCACTCTGTACTCTTGAAATAGTCTTACCAACCAAAACTAACCTAAAATATATATATATATATATATATATATATATATATATATATATATATAGATAGATTTTTTGGACTAGGAGACTGACAGACTTACCTTGGTAAGAGTCCACACTGTAGTCTTGAAATAGAAAAACATAAAAGCACTTAAACAATGATATATTTCAACCACACAGTGGTCTTTGTCAATCGAAGAGAAAACACAAAGAGAAATATGAGAGAATGAAATAAAATAGAACTATTTTATTTCATTCTCTCATATTTCTTTTTGTGTTTTCTCTTCAATTGACAAAGACCACTGTGTGGTTGAAATATATCATTGTTTAAGTGCTTTTATGTGTTTCTATTTCAAGACTACAGAGTGGACTCTTACCAAGGTAAGTCTGTCAGTCTCCTAGTCCAAAAAATCTAAATAACCTTTACCATCCAAAACTAACCTAATTATATATATATATATATATTTATAGGTTACTTTTGGTTGGTAAAGATTATTTAGATTTTTTGGACTAGGAGACTGACAGACTTACCTTGGTAAGAGTCCACTCTGTAGTCTTGAAACAGAAACACATATATAAATAGAAACCAATGACAACCACACAGTGGTCTTTGTTAATCAAAGAGAAAACACAAAAAGAAATATGAGAGAATGAAAAAAATAAATATAAGTTGTAATCACAGATTGTGCAGAGTAGAAATCAGATGTCACAGATCAAAGATATATATATTGTTTCCATGAGCATATGAGTGATTATAGTTTATATAAGTCTGTCAGGGAAAAAGAGATTGGAGACGTCTGATAAGGCTATTAAGAAAAAAAAAAAAAAAATTAATGGATTTATCTGATGTTGAGGTTAGGGAATTCTCTGGACTTGGTATATCACTGATAGTTCCCATCTTCTCAGTTCTGAGGGATTGCAATCACGGGGGAGTGATTTAATTATTTTTGTGGTATAGCAGTCATCAAAAGTTGTGATGTTGTGACTCGCAGCATGTTGAGCTGTTGGCCTATCCATATTCATAATTTTAACATCATGTCTGTGGCCATTCATTCTGATATTCAGACCATCCGTGGTCAGGCCTATGTACTGTACTGAGCAAAGTTTACATTGTAGCTAGTATATGACATTTTTCGATGTACAATTATGATGACCCTGTATTTTGAAGACCATTTTTGTTGGTGTCTGAGCTATATAATTTTTTATCCTAAGTTTTCTGGCAAAGCTGAAAACATCTTTTCCTAACTTGAATTGGTCTATTTCCTTAGCTGGTGTGAATGACAGGCCTTTAGAAATTACTTGTAGTTCATGTTCCGAGAGTGTGTGGTTGGAAATGTTGTGCACGGCAACATCCTTCCAGGCAACATCCTTCTATCAACAGCCTTCCAGAGAAGAGGATACCCAAAAAAACTCATTGAAAACCAAATTCATTCAGCACAATCCTCGGTTCACCACAAACCACAAACAGAACAAAATAAACTGTCTTTAATAACAGACTACCATCCTGGTCTACATAAACTCAACAAGATATTGAGAGATGGCTTCAAAATTCTTCAAGCTTCCGTCCACACCAAAAATCTTTTCACCGATCCACCTCAAATTTGGTACAAGCAACCTCCCAACTTGAAAAACATCCTAGTACATCCTAAACTACCAGACCCTGATGCAGAGAAACCACACAAACTTCCTCATGGCTCCTTCCCATGCAATAGACCTAGATGCAAGACGTGTCCAATACACCCCTCAGCAAATAGTTTCAACAGCCAAACAACAAAAATGGTCTTCAAAATACAGGGTCATCATAATTGTACATCGAAAAATGTCATATACCAGCTACAATGTAAACTTTGCTCAGCACAGTACATAGGCCTGACCACGGATGGTCTGAATATCAGAATGAATGGCCACAGACATGATGTTAAAATTATGAATATGGATAGACCAACAGCTCAACATGCTGCGAGTCACAACATCACAACTTTTGATGACTGTTATACCACAAAAATAATTAAATCACTCCCCCCTGATTTCAATCCCTCAGAACTGAGAAGGTGGGAACTATCATACCAGTGGTATACCAAGTCCAGAGAATCCCCTAACCTCAACATCAGATAAACCCATTCATTTTTAATGACATAATGGTTGGTGTGTTTGAGTTTTTAGGAGTTTTTAGGTACAGATATATAGACGATATATTCGTTATCTGGACACAGGGAATCTCAACACTGGAAAGTTTTTTGAAGGGCTTATCACTATGTTCCACACTTCAATTCACCTGGGAGAAATCTGCAGCAACAATCACCTTCTTGGATGTAGATGTAACAATCAGAGATGGGAATATCTATACAGGTGTCCACATCAAACCGACGAACCATCTACAATACCTACATTTCAATAGCAACCACCCCATGAATATAAAAAGGTCCATACCATACAGTCAGGCAGTCAGGGGCAAGAGAATTTGTTCCAACGATATAGCATTGGAAGACTTTAATAGAAAGACCTTACTAGCTTTCCAAAAAAGAGGATACCCTAAACAACTCGTTGAGAATCAAATCCGCTTGGCTCAGTCATCTGATGTACCCAGACCACCTATGGAGGACAAACTGTCTTTAGTTACAGATTACCATCCAGGCCTAACGAAGCTGAACAAAATATTAAATGATGGCTTCAAGATTCTTCAAGCTTCCGCCCACACCAAAGATCTTTTCTCAAATCCACCACATATTTGGTTCAGGCAACCGTTCAATTTAAAAAGTATTTTAGTACATCCAAAATTACCAGATCCAAGTACTGAAAAACCGCCCAAACTTCCTCACGGCTCCTTTCTGTGCAATAGACCAAGATGCAAGACATGTCCAATACACGTCCCAACAAATAGTTTCCATAGCTTAGCAACCAATGTGGACTTCAAGATTCAGGGTCATCATACTTGTACATCCAGTAATGTAATATACCAGTTACAATGTAAATTTTGCCCGGCACAGTACATAGGCCTTACCACGGATAGTCTGAGCATCAGAATGAATGGCCACAGACATGACGTTGGAACCATGAACGTAGACAGGCCAACTGCTCAACACGCTGCTAGTCACAACATCATCTCTTTCAATGATTGCTATACCACCAAAATAATTAAAGCCCTCCCCCCTGATTGCAACTCTTCAGAATTAAGAAGATGGGAGTTATCATACCAGTGGTATACCAAATCTAGAGAGCCTCCTAACCTCAACATCAGATAAAACTCCTTTTAACTTCCCCCTTACTTCTACCATTTTTAACAGCTCCATTACCTTCCTTCTGACAGACTTTTAATATCTAGTTTCAAGTAACCAATCTTTACACGATTCACATATAACAATTTCTACACATATCACATATAGCTCTATATCATAAACTATAAATCTGTGAATCTGTGACATTTGGATGTTTATACACATCTGTGGTTCACTTCAATCTTTTGTTTTCTCTTTCTTGACTGAAGAAGATCATGTTGATCGAAATATTTCAAATAAAAGTGTATTAAGTGTTTTATATGTGCTTATTTCCAAGAGATTGCAGTTTTGGACTATTGCCTTTAGGTAAGTCTGTCAGTCTCCTATCAAGTCCAAAAAATTCCTATATATATATATATATATATATATATATATATATATATATATATATATATATCGTGATATTTCATGTAGTCCATTATTTTTCCGATGCACTGACTTTTGAAGTTATTATTATTTGTAAACAATTTTTTCCACCACTAATTGCAATAATTTTACCTTATGTGATGAGGCACCTTTTGGTCACTTGACCATTGTCAAATCACTGAATTAATTTTCTTTATTTTTCTGGTGTGGTTGTTCGGTCCTTGATGTTAGTATTTGTTGACGTCATACATGTTTCATCATTGAGCCGCATGTATAATGTTTTTGAATAGTACGTCGTCTGCATATGTTGTCTGTAAGTTCATTAAATTAAATAGTGAGTTTAGTTCTATTGGGTTATTATTTATTTCAAGTATGGTTAGGTTATTTTCGTAATTTGTTATTTCCTGTTTATGTGATATTAGTTGTTCTGCTACATTTGATTCTCTTGTATTTTTATTTTTGAATGCTCTGTAACGTTCTTCAAATCTTATTTTAAATGATTTGGTTATTTTCCTAGTAACTGGTAGTCGAAGGTAAACATGTTGTTTATGTCTTTTGCTTGACTTGAAACTATATAAGTATTGATTAAGTATTATTTTAGGTTTTTAATTTTGGGATTATTCATCTGTTTCTGTCCCTAATCGTCTGTTTCCAAACACTCATATCAAAAAAAAACTAAAAATGTCTAATTATATAAAATTGTCCCCTAACTGTAAATACTTTTGTCTAAATCCAGAAGTCCTATAGATTGGATATTTTTAACAACATTGGGTATTTTTCCAAACAAAATTTGATGTCCTTTCCCTCTTTTTATTTACTGAGCCTGATTTAGGAGATGTGTACAATGAATTATCAGTTGTTGCAGGTGATGTTCATGCCAGTCAAAAGTGCGAAGCCAGAAGCCAAAGGTTCAGTTGTATACCAAGCAGAAACTATACTGAGCTTCTCATTCCAGTTGATATAAAAACTAAAGAAAGGTTGTACTGTGTTTAGAACTTCTGTCAGAGGTTTAAATTATGGGCAATAATTATCTTTCTTGGTTTACCTGTAAATTTTGAGAGGCATAAATATCTCTTGGACAGCACAGACATATTGTCTTATACATGACACATCGGAAAATAAACTCTCTTGAAGCAAACCATGACAACATTCCTGATGAGCTGGGCTCACAAGTGTCAATACACCCTGATAACCACCAATAATGTGTCATAACCAACTGTAAAGTTGTTTACCAACTTACAGTTGTGAATAAAAATACTTACTCCAACTGATTCCAGTTTTGATCTCTTCTAAAAGTGACTGTCCAATATCGGTCATCTTCTATTCTGACCTAAACAAAGATATAATGAATTAGTTCTTGTAATGTCAAGTATGGATATAATTTCTGGTAAACAATTTATTTCTGTTTTTACAAAGCGTCAACACAGGTCTGTTGGTTGCATTGTGAGAGTAGTTTTCTATAATTCCATAAAAATATTTACATAAAATTTTCAAAATCTGTCAAATGTTGAACTTTATAATGAGTCGACATACTTGTTATGTAAGTGCCTCTGAAATATTTGAAATGTATGTTTTATTTTTTTTTTAATCTATATTATAAAAACAGATTAGTTATTATCAAGGTTGGTAGTCTCTTACAGGAGGAATCTACCATACTGCACAAGCTTATTCTTCTCACCAAAATAATGAAAAAAGTTCATGTAAACATGGGTCTGGAAATGCTTTGTTGCAGAGTTATACAGGGTCAAAGATTTTATTTGAAATTCAGTTCCCTCAGTGAAATTAACTCACACTGAAATATTTAGGGTGTTAATTGATTATATTTATTAGATAAGTTTTATGTAAAATGAGATGACAAATCGTAGAAAAGCTGTTCCAGAACTCTATCTGCAATAGTTTAGGAGAAAACTGGGGGGAAACAAAAAAGGTTAAGGTCGAAAACACACTTTTTTACGTTTAGACTATAATAACTCCGATAAATTGCCTATAAACAATGAAAAATGTTGAATAAAATTAGTATCAAAGTAGTGAAGGTTATTTAGTACACAGGTTACCCCAACATTGTTGCCAGCAAGATTCCTCAATTTGAACTCCTAAGATTTCCTTGTATAGTAATTTTGGATTGCTAATAAGATTATTTTGAGAGAAATTGCCCTACATTTTATCATCGTTCCCGGCAAGCTGGCTTGAGCAACCGGGCGGGTCCACAGGTGGCGGATAGTGGGACGGCCTACAGAAATGTAGGTTACCTGTGAATAAGGATTCCGGAAGGTTTCTGAATATGCAGGCCTGGACCAAGGCTATGGTTCAAAGGTGAGGAATTATCCCTCCTCGTCAGTCAACCGGTTGGGGGTGGTAGAAATAACTGCTCTGACTGGGGAGACTGGGGTAGTTGGGAATTAAGTCCTCACAATGCTACTCTCACCTCCCAGGTGAACCAAGGGCAATGCGACAGTGAAGTATGGGCAGGAAACTACCCTAACGACACAGTTGTAAAAAAGAGAGTAAAGCAGGCTGTTCGCTCCATGAGCAACAGTTAATAATGTCCTGAACTTGGGGTGTGCTTCAAAGTCAGTGACTGAATACCCAATCCAAGGTGGAAGGCATCGTGCCGAAGGATGAATGGCTGCAGGGTATAAAATGCAGTTGCACACGATCCCCTTGAGGAACCAGACAAAACCTCATTGTATGTTGTCTTGCCAGGGCAGTGGGGGCTCTGCTCTGGTCGACCGTTATTTCCCCCATACTCGTGGGACGTTAATGGACCAAGTAAGTAAAAGAATTGATTTCGAGACTGCACAGACAGCGGGAGCCAATGAGACGGAAAACCGTGAGTCTGTAGCAGATGTGTCAACGGCAACCATCACTGGGGGTGCGGGGGCAGCTGTCAAGCTGCCGACTGCAGAAACCGGTGAAGTGGCTGTAGAGTTGAGCACGCTGTCTAGTCCTGGGGCAGCTCTGCGGACCCAGGCGACTGCAAATTAAGCAGAACAATGATCAAGATCCTCCAATTGAACCTACAGCATAGCAGGGCGGCGAGTGCTGTCGTGTGTAGGATGCTGGACAGGGGAGAGGTGGACTTGGTTCTCATCCAGGAGCCATGGATTTCTGGAGGACGAATATGCGGGCTGGCGACATCTGGAGGTAAGTTGTTGTACGATAAGGACTCCGGTGTTCCCAGGACGTGTATCCTGGTTAGGAGGGGGTTGAGTGCTTTTGTACTAACAGACTTCTGCTGCAGGGACTTAATAGCAGTGACGGTGGCGCTGCGGGCGGAGGGGAGGATGAAGAGGCCGAACCTTGCCACGGCATATCTCCCCTTTGACTACGCGGGGGCTCTACCAACACAAGAGCTGAGGAGGCTGGTCGAGCACTGCGAGGCTGTGGATGAGGAGCTGCTGGTGGGGATGGATGCTAACTCCCATCACACTTTGTGGGGAAGTACAGGTACCAACACTAGAGGTGAGGAACTTTTAGCTTATCTTAGCTCTAAGAATTTACTAGTCTTAAATCAGGGGGAAGAGCCGACGTTTGTCACTAGGGCCAGACAGGAGGTCCTGGACATTACGGTGGCATCGAACCAGACGGCTAGGTATGTACTAAACTGGCATGTGTCGGATGAACCATCTTCTTCTGACCACAGACATATTAGGTATGATATCTCTCTAAATCCAGCCATGCTTTGGCCAACCAGGGATCCAAGAAGAACAGACTGGGACTCCTATAGGAGGGACCTGGGAGTTCGGATTGAGGAGGCTGGATTGGAGTATGGTGGGAGGAGAGAGCTAGAAGACTCTGCCGCATTGGTTGGCGAGGCTATAGTAGAATCCTTTACTGATAACTGCCCTCTCAGTGAGGGGAGAAAAGTAGGGGATCCGTCATGGTGGAACAAGAAGCTAGCCAAACTTCGGAAGACCACCAGGAGACTCTTTAATAGAGCAAAAAAGAACGGGGAGTGGGACCAGTATAGGAAAACACTAACCGAATACAACAGGGCAATTAGAGAAGCACGCAGGAAGTCCTGGAAGGAGTTTTGTCAAGAGATTGACAAAACTCGGGAAGGGGCACGACTGCATAAAGTGCTCTCTAAGGACCCAGTTAACCCGGTGGGGATGCTAAGAACCCCAATGGGAAATATAACAAAAACTGCAGGGGAAACTGTGGAAGAATTAATCAGAACACAAATGTTCCTTCCAGTACTCTGAGGAAACTTGGGGGAGCAGACACTGAGCCAGTTGCCAAACTCTCCACAAGACGTGGTAAGAGGGAGGACTGGGAAGTGGCAAGGAGGATAGTAACTCTACAAAGGGTAAGATGGGCTATTGGCACATTTAAACCCTACAAATCTCCAGGTCCAGATGGGATCTATCCTGTGCTGCTGCAGAAGGGAATGGATTTGCTGGTGCTGGTACTTACTAAATTATACAGGCTAAGCATTGCTCTAGGGCATGTGCCGGCAGCCTGGAAATCTAGTAAGGTGGTCTTTATACCTAAGCCCACCGGTAACCAATCGGAAGGGAAAGGATACAGACCTATTACACTCATGTCCTTTGTTCTTAAGGGACTTGAAAAACTGGTTGATAGGCATATTAGGGGGGGGGGGTGCTTTGGCCATAAAACCACTGCATTGGAACCAGTATGCTTATCAACCGGGGAAATCCTGCGAGGGAGCTATCCATCAAGTGGTTGGTAGGATTGAGCAAATGATCGCCAAGAAAGGTTGTGCCATAGGTGCCTTCCTCGACATTGAAGTGGCTTTCAATAACCCCTCAGTGGAGACGATGGTAAGTGGTGCAAGACGTCATGGAGTGGATGCAACCACTTGTGGTTGGATAAGTTCCATGTTAACAAACAGAAGCATTTCTGTAGAGGTGGCAGGGGAGGTCAGAAGGGCGGAGACAAGTCTGGGCTGTGCACAGGGGGGGGGGGTTCTCTCTCCTCTGTTGTGGTTGACAACCTTATTGAACTCCTGAATGAACAGGGGTACTTCTGTCTAGGATATGAGGACGACATAGTTGTTCTGATTCTGGGCAGATTCCCTGATACAGTCCTTGAGGTAATCAGAAATCCTCTACGACTGATTGAAGAGTGGTGTAAAAAGGAGAACCTTAGGGTAAATCCAAAAAAGACTGCTCTCATTAACTTCACCAGACAGCGAAAAGATCTGACGACCAGGATGCCCCGCTTGTTTGGTGAATACCTTGAGTTTGTGGGAGAGGTGAAGTACCTGGGAGTTACTCTGGACAGGAAACTCACCTGGAACCCACATCTTGAGAGGACAGTTAACAGGGCCAAAAGGGCACTGATGACTGTGAGAAGAATGGTGGGTAAGAAATGGGGACTGAAGCCATCAATGATGCACTGGATGTATCTGAGGGTGATAAGACCTATGATTACCTATGGAGCTCTTGTGTGGTGGACAAAGGCCAACCAGGCACAGACAAGAGCTAAACTGAGCTCTATCCAGAGACTGGTACTCGAATGTTTGCACCTGACCAGGTCCACCAAACTATGATGGAATGGTCGGGGACATTAACATCGGGAGCTCAGATCTGGTACACAGATGGCTCCAAGATGGACTTCGGCACTGGAGCGGGGGTGTATTGTAAAAACCCAAGGGTAGAACTAGTTTTTTCCTTGGGGAGGCATACCTCTGTCTTTCAGGCCGAAGTATATGCTATAAATGCCTGTCTGGGAGAGATAGCGAGAAGGGAAACACACAGGACCCAGATTGCTTTTTTCTCCGACAGTCAGGCAGCAATTAAGGCACTAAACGGACACGTGGTCACCTCGGCCATAGTCAGGGAGTGCCTAACTAACCTACAAGCTCTGGCAAGGCACAATCAAATCAAGTTAGGTTGGGTGCCAGGGCATAGGGGAATACTTGGAAATGAAGCCGCAGATGCGCTGGCCAGGGAGGGGTCTTCGACTCCCCTGATTGGACCGGAGCCTGCGGTAGGTATTTCCAAATCCATGGTCAAGATGACAGTGCAAAGGTGGATGGCTGAAAGACACTGTGAGCACTGGATCAGGGCCGAAGGGATGAGACACAGTAAGCTAACCCTTAGGAAACCTTCCTTGGGGCTGCAGAAGAGTCTCATCTATCTGTCTAGGCAGGAATTGAGGATAGTCACAGGTCTACTCACGGGACACTGTGGACTAAGGAAACATTTGCATAAAATGGGTATCTACAAAGATGAACCAGTGTGCAGATTATGCGGGCAGGAACTGGAGACTGCCACACACATTATTTACAGATGTGAAGTACTTGCTGAGAGGCGCTTCAACCTCTTTGGTGATGGAACGGCTTTGGTGGTTGCTGAAGGTAAAATTCTAGTCAGGAAACTCCTAAACCTGGTAAGAGGGAAGGGGTTATTTGACTAGATCAGGGAGGTAAGTACAATATACCTTAAGGTAGCAGTGCTTCGGGCAATTCAAACCCGCTCCCAAGTTAAAAAAAAAAAAAAAAATATCATCGTTACCAATGCATGATTTTCATAATTGTTAGTTTTGTATGTTCCATAATAAAATTGAATTTAAAAGAAAACTATTTTGTTTTTATTGACTTTTTTACATTATTTTTTTGAGAATATTCTCTATTAATTTTATTAAACATTTATCTTTGTTTATAGGCAATGTAATGGAGTTATTGTAGTCCTAAAGCAAAAAAGTGTTTTCGACCCTAACCTTTTTTTTGCCTTGCCTCAATTTACTCCTAAACTATTGGTGATAGAGTTCTGGGACAGGTTTTATATGATTTGTCAGCTTATTTTACATAAAACGTATCTAATTAACAAGCTCAATTAATGCCCTAAAACTTTCAATGTGAGTTAATTTCACTGAGGGAGCTGAATTTCAGGTTAAATCTTTGCCCCTGTATAACTCACCAATGAAGCATTTCCGAACCCATGTTTATATGAACTTTCTACATTATTTTGGTGAGAGGAATAAGCTTGTGCGGTATGGCAGATTCCTTCTGAAATACCCTGTTTATCTCAATAATATTATACCTTAGATAACTACTGCTATCAACCCACTCCTCTAAATTCTGCCACAAATAGTTTATTAGAGACAAAGAGAGATCATCAGTTTTGGCATGTAAACTTGTAACAAGAAGAAATAAGCATTGATTTTTAGTTTTACCATACCTAAACTAAGGTTACTATATAGGCAGTTTTGAGTTTCAAAATTTATTTTGAAACTATTTGTTGAGAGATGTATGGCCTTGCTTTATGACTGTTAGGTCTAAATGGAGAAGAGCCCTAAAGTGTGTATGTTCTGAATGCTAAAGGGTTCTATTTTAGAAAAGAATGGGTTCACGAACTTTCGTATCTAAGGAGGAGATATCTGCTCCGGGGTTTAGGGCTTCAAAAGATCATTTGACTGTTCTACTGTGCTGTACTGCATGCAATTACATGATGAAACCAATAATAGTTTACAGATCCCTAAACCTTAGAGCACTGAAAGGCAAGGGTAAGGATCATTTGCCAGTGTTATGGAAAGCAAACAAAAAGGCATGGGTCCCCCGAAAACTGTTTACAGAATGGTTCAATTTTTTTGATGAAGAAGTGGAATGTATTTTTAAATTGAAGTCCGTTCCTTTTAAAGTTCTCCTCTTAATAGACGATGCCTGGGCACCCCGGACATTTAAATTCATTACATCCTTATGTGGAAGTGTTGTTCCTGCCAACAAACACAACAGCCTTGATTCAACCTCTAGACCAGGGTGTCACCGCGATTTTTAAAGCCTACTATCTTTGGCATACTTTCGGCGAATTGCCATGGAAAATAACAAAAGTTTAACAGTGAGCCAATGCTGAAAAAAATATATCGCAAACTGCATTTTTAAAATTAGAGACTCAGCGAATGAACTAAAACCATCATCGGTGTTGGAAGAAACTGTGGCTAGACTGTGTTTACCAGGACGATGTCACGACAGAAGCTCACAACGTTGTTACTAATATTGTCTCAATAGCACAAGGCATTAAACAAAGACGAAGAAATCATTAAAAATGTGTAGCCGAAGTTGACCCTAAAATATCTCAGAGAAATTTTATGTTTAGTGAAATAGTTAGCTGCAGCCGTTACTGTAATCGATCCCTCTCTAGAGCGGACATTAAAATTTAATCGACAGCTGAAAGAAGCACTATCACCATATAAAGAAGTGTGTAAAAACTTGAAAAAACTGCACACAAATTCAAATAACAAGTTTTTTAAGTCTAATTAACAGTGTTTGTAAGATTTTTTGTCTGATAGCAGGTGTTTAAAAATTTAGTGGATAGTGTTTAACAATGATGAATACATGTATCTGTGTGTAAGCTCGCATATTGAATAGAATTTTCGTGTTTTGGATTAAAGGAAAATGTAAGTAAACAATAAAAATATGTATATAATTATGTAGTACATTAATATATATACCATACTGTATTATAAGGGTACAAACCTTTTTGATGTGAAACGTAACCCTCTTCTTTCCATATACAGTTGGTTTTAGTATTCGTGTTAAGTTCGGGGAACATAACCCCTGTGAATAGCGAGGGACTAATGTATATATATTCTTCAAGATAATGTATTTTGAGGTTTTAATTCATTTTTTTGGGGCAGAATACTTTAAATAATATATTGCAAAAGTTTCAAAATAACAAAGGGTAAAAAGGATTAATTAAATTATATAGAAAACTGTAACCAAGAAAAACTTTTAATGTCAGCAACGTGAATATATGTAGTTAAAGATGTAACAAAAAGCCTGTAAATTTTGAAAGTGAGTGATGTCACTTTGCAAATAAAAATTTGTAATTTCCAATTAGCAATTGTTAATTTTAAAGGAACCTAATGACAAACAGTTTTGCAGTTTCTTACTAAAAGCTTTCAAAGTAATAAACACCTCAAAATAGCAAACACCCCAAACCAATAGTACAGGGAAATACTCAATTGGTTTTATCTTAATCTAGAAATGTATTCCAAGGAGATCTAGGCAGAGAAATTGAAGGTTTCGGTTGGTAGATCCAATTCCCTTTTATATCATTCTACCATTCCCAGGCAATAATGATATTAGGTGGACAAGGAGGAAGAAAAGAGAGAGCCAAAAAGGTGATAAGTGGTTAGGGGAAAGTTTAGGCTGTCCGTAGATATCAAAAGGAGCTATCCTAAAATAGTAAAAGCTATAGGAAAAAGGAGGAGTTATACAGAGGTGTTAAGAGTACAATAAATAAGTAAAGGAAATGCCTGTTGTAGCACGCACACACATGCACACACACACACACACACACACACACACACACACACACACACACACACACACACACACACACACATTCAAATTGTGGGAACCAGTAGTGAAAACAAGTCATGAGTACTGCCCTTGAACGTGACACAAAAATAATGCGGCCAAGGTTTATACATCACAAATCTACAAAAGGTGTCAACATTCAACATCTTAAAGACTTGACAGCAAAAATTAAAACTTATTACCTCTTGAAGATATTTCAGCTCTGGTAATATGCAAGGGGCCTTGAGCCTTGCCTTTTGATTCTGATAATGTTCAGTGTCTAGGAATACAACAGTGACATGTGCATAACAAAGGCTTCCAGTGTCAATATCTCTAGGCAGGAGAAGTCTTGATTCTACAGCCAACACATATAAGTGGCGAAATGCTTGTAAATGGTACCTTCAAGGAACAAACAGCATTATTCAATAACATCATAGAGTTAACATATAATTTAAATACAAATTTAATTGATAATTTATATATATATTTTTAGGTTAGTTTTGGTTGGTAAAGATTATTTAGATTTTTTGGACTAGGAGACTGACAGACTTACCTTGGAACAGACTTACCTTTTCAAGACTACAGAGTGGACTCTTACCAAGGTAAGTCTGTCAGTCTCCTAGTCCAAAAAAATCTATATATATATATATATATATATATATATATATATATATATATATATATATATATATATATATATTGTAACGTACTAGGTTACTTGGGAAATGAGAATTGGAGGTTTTAGTATACAAAATTATACAATTTATTAATCAATGACAAATTACAATAGATGAAAAGACACCAATGTGTCGAGTAATTATCTTTCAATTACTGCTAATTATTCCATACATTTTAATTACTTATTAACCTTTAAAATTTATATATATATATATATATATATATATATCGAGAAGGTAGTAACTTAAGTTTTCCAATTAAATTTTTAGAAATGAATATTCAAAGGACAATTTCTACCGTTCATGTGTTAACCGTTTATCATTTAAAATTCAACTTAGTTAACATTAAAATACATTTTCTTTATTATTATCTAAAACATACCTGGTTGTGCACATTACTTGTAAAACACTTTAAACACATCATTAATTATTGCACATCGATTTTGTACACTGAACACTTAACACATCGCTCTTGCAAATCAGCGCTCTTAAAAAAAAATGATATTAACTTTTACTTGTTTGAAACACATAAATAATCGCTTCTGACTTCTTCTTTTGTTGCGTTAATAAAATTTGGTACCGGCTTTGACATCTTAAATTTTGAATACTGGAAGCTTGTAAATTTCTAGGTTACGTCCGAAAATGCCATCACGTCCGTCTCGTTCGGAGACTTTTTGAGAAGTGGGGCTTCTGCAAGGGCACGCCAACGGAATTTCCCACCCTTGGTTATTATTTTGAATTTTTTGATTGGTGCATCGGATCAGGCGATATCAGACCATGCTTACGTCACATGGGGTGATGTAGGTTATTACCTCAAGTTACTAACTCGTACGATATTTTACATTTTTACCCGCTAGGGGCGCTACGAAACTTACCCTAGAATTACAATTGTACAAAGAAAACAAAAATTTTCTTTTATATTGGGACGATATATAATTATTAAATAAAAATTAAATATATAAATGAATTTATATGTAACACCATATTTTTAAGAGTGTTGCAATATATATATATATATATATATATATATCACAAGGTAAAATCATTGCACTTAATGGTGGATAAAATTACTTACTGTACAATAGTAATATATTAACTTCATATATATATATATATATATATATATATATATATATATATATATATATATCACTTTTACCATATGTACTTAAACAAGAATCTTACTTGGTAGGATACAAGTGAATACAAAAAAACTGTTGCAAAGCTACACACACACACACACATACATACATACATATATATATATATATATATATATATATATATATATATATATATATATATATATATATATATAGATAGATTTTTTGGACTAGGAGACTGACAGACTTACCTTGGTAAGAGTCCACTCTGTAGTCTTGAAATAGAAACACATAAAAGCACTTAAACAATGATATATTTCAACCACACAGTGGTCATTGTCAATCGAAGAGAAAACACAAAAAGAAATATGAGAGAATGAAATAAAATAATTATAATCACAGATTGTGTAGAGTAGAGATCAGATGTCACAGATGCACAGATTAAAGATATATATATATATTGTTTCCATGAGCATATGAGTGATTATAGTTTATATATAAGTCTGTCAGGGGAAAAGAAATAAAGCTATTTGGAAAAAAAAAAAAAAAATGAATGGTTTTATCTGATGTTGAGGTTAGGGGATTCTCTGGACTTGGTATACCACTGGTATGATAGTTCCCATCTTCTCAGTTCTGAGGGATTGCAATCAGGGGGGAGTGATTTAATTATTTTTGTGGTATAGCAGTCATCAAAAGTTGTGATGTTGTGACTCGCAGCATGTTGAGCTGTTGGTCTATCCATATTCATAATTTTAACATCATGTCTGTGGCCATTCATTCTGATATTCAGACCATCCGTGGTCAGGCCTATGTACTGTGCTGAGCAAAGTTTACATTGTAGCTGGTATATGACATTTTTCGATGTACAATTATGATGACCCTGTATTTTGAAGACCATTTTTGTTGTTTCGCTGTTGAAACTATTTGCTGAGGGGTGTATTGGACACGTCTTGCATCTAGGTCTATTGCATGGGAAGGAGCCATGAGGAAGTTTGTGTGGTTTCTCTGCATCAGGGTCTGGTAGTTTAGGATGTACTAGGATGTTTTTCAAGTTGGGAGGTTGCTTGTACCAAATTTGCGGTGGATCAGTGAAAAGATTTTTTGTGTGGACTGAAGCTTGAAGAATTTTGAAGCCATCTCTCAATATCTTGTTGAGTTTATGTAGACCAGGATGGTAGTCTGTTATTAAAGACAGTTTATTTTGTTCTGTTTGTGGTTTATGGTGAACCGAGGATTGTGCTGAATGAATTTGGTTTTCAATGAGTTTTTTTGGGTATCCTCTTCTCTGGAAGGCTGTTGATATTTTTCTATTAAAATCTTCCAATTCCCTATCATTCGAACAGATTCTCTTACCCCTGATTGCTTGACTGTATGGAATGGATCGTTTTATGTTTATTGGGTGGTTGCTGTCGACCAATAATTGCTGGCTGCAATTCAGTAACGGAAAGAATTTCAGCTTTCCTCGACTCACACCTTCAACCCTTAATACCTTCCATCACATACCCAGGACACCAATCATTTTAGAGATCGACTCTCACAAATATCTACCCCCGGTAACTATTTTGGTCACCATAGATGTCACCTCTCTCTATACCAACATCCCTCATGAGGGAAGAAACTATCTTCAAATAAAGGGAACAGCAATGGGCACCAGAATGGCACCATCGTACGCAAATCTGTACATGGGATTGTTGGAAGAAAGTTTTCTAAAGACACAAACACACCAGCCATTATGTTGGTATAGATATATAGATGACATCTTCCTAATTTGGACACAGGGTGCTTCAACACTTGAGGCATTTTTAGACAGCCTGACACAATTCTCCACACTTCAATTTACCTGAGAGAAATCTACATCAGCCAACACCTTTTTGGATGTAGAGGTAACACTCCAGAATGGAAATATCAACACAGGAATTCACATCAAACCGACAAACCACCTACAATATCTCCATTTCGACAGCAACCACCCAATAAACATAAAACGATCCATTCCAAACAGTCAAGCAATCAGGGGTAAGAGAATCTGTTCGAATGATAGGGAATAGGAAGATTTTAATAGAAAGATATCAACAGCCTTCCAGAGAAGAGGATACCCAAAAAAACTCATTGAAAACCAAATTCATTCAGCACAATCCTCGGTTCACCATAAACCACAAACAGAACAAAATAAACTGTCTTTAATAACAGACTACCATCCTGGTCTACATAAACTCAACAAGATATTGAGAGATGGCTTCAAAATTCTTCAAGCTTCAGTCCACACAAAAATCTTTTCA
This sequence comes from Prosapia bicincta, assembly GCA_036971475.1. NCBI lineage: Eukaryota > Metazoa > Arthropoda > Insecta > Hemiptera > Cercopidae > Prosapia > Prosapia bicincta. The sequence goes on from JBAIZL010000058.1 coordinate 499,210, forward strand.
CTGATCCACCGCAAATTTTGTACAAGCAACCTCCCAACTTGAAAAACATCCTAGTACATCCTAAACTACCAGACCCTGATGCAGAGAAACCACACAAACTTCCTCATGGCTCCTTCCCATGCAATAGACCTAGATGCAAGGCGTGTCCAATACACCCCTCAGCAAATAGTTTCAACAGCCAAACAACAAAAATGGTCTTCAAAATACAGGGTCATCATAATTGTACATTGAAAAATGTCATATACCAGCTACAATGTAAACTTTGCTCAGCACAGTACATAGGCCTGACCACAGATGGTCTGAATATCAGAATGAATGGCCACAGACATGATGTTAAAATTATGAATATGGATAGACCAACAGCTCAACATGGTGCGAGTCATAATATCACAACTTTTGATGACTGCTATACCACAAAAATAATTAAATCACTCCCCCCTGATTGCAATCCCTCAGAACTGAGAAGATGGGAACTATCATACCAGTGGTATACCAAGTCCAGAGAATCCCCTAACCTCAACATCAGATAAATCCATTCATTTTTTTTTTTCCAAATAGCCTTATCTCTTTTTCCCTGACAGACTTATATATAAACTATAATCACTCATATGCTCATGGAAACAATATATATATATATCTTTAATCTGTGCATCTGTGACATCTGATCTCTACTTTACACAACTCTACACAATCTGTGATTACAATTATCTTATTTCATTCTCTCATATTTCTTTTTGTGTTTTCTCTTCGATTGACAAAGACCACTGTGTGGTTGAAATATATCATAGTTTAAGTGTTTTTATGTGTTTCTATTTCAAGACTACAGAGTGGACTCTTACCAAGGTAAGTCTGTCAGTCTCCTAGTCCAAAAAATCTAAATAATCTTTACCAACCAAAACTAACCTAAATATATATATATTTAGTGGTTTTATTTTATTTCATTCTCTCATATTTCTTTTTGTGTTTTCTCTTCGATTGATAAAGACCACTGTGTGGTTGAAATATATCATTGTTTAAGTGCTTTTATGTGTTTCTATTTCAAGACTACAGTGTGGACTCTTACCAAGGTAAGTCTGTCAGTCTCCTAGTCCAAAAAATCTATATATATATATATATATATATATATATATATATATATATATATATATATATATATTTATATTTATAGGTTAGTTCTACGAGGGCTATTCAGAAAGTAAGGAATGTTTTTGAATAAAAAAAAAATAATAAGCACAATACAAAATTTGTATTATATACATCTGAAAGAGCAACTAAAATACTACTTTTCTACGTAGTCGCCAAACAAATTGAGACATTTATCATAGCGGTGGACAAGCTTTGAAATTCCTTCATCATAGAAATCTGCCGCCTGCGATCTCAGCCACTCAGTGACGCGCAACTTGAACTCCACTGCCTCGTCAAATCGCTGTGTTGCTAGCCAGGTCTTCATTCTTAGAAACAAGTTAAAATCGCTTGGTGCATGCTCAGTACTATAGGCTGGATGAGTAAAAATCTCCCATTTGAATGACTCAAGGATTTCTTTAATACAACTAGCCTAAAAATCCGGTTAACAGTAAACCTTACTGTTTATACTTTAAACACGACACAAATGTCTTGAGCTGAAACCAAATGCCGACTAATAGGTCTTCACAAGATATTCAATCGTGATTATAAGCAGATGTTTTCTGAAGTGATGGGTATTGAACCTGCACTGCTACCCCAGTCAATCTCAAGGTCAGAGACATCGTTAAACCTCACGCACTGTACTAATATCAAGAAAAACAGTTTTTCACCTTGGGTTTAACTAAGCACCAAGAATGGGCATGGCTCATGACGCTGTGCATGTATTAACAACCTACCTATTTCTTTTTTTTTAACCTATTCTTTACGATTCTTTACGAAAAGTTATGTAGAATTTGCACAAACTTTGATGAGCAAATATTATTTCCTATATATTTCACTGTTTAAGTATACAGCAGTCTCGATAATTTGTGGTAGATGGGACCGAGACCCCTCGGATTACCGAAAACTCTGATTACACTGAAATACATTCCTGTGCATTAGAAAAAATAGGAGTTTTTATATAACCTAATTCAGTACATTATATAATTAGGAATGCACAAAATAAGTTTATAGAACTTAATATGAACTTTTCTTGGAATCCCGATTCATCATTGTCTTTCAAATAGATAAAAAAGGCTCAAATTAAAATAAGCTTGAATTTAACAAAAGCTCAGAAAATCGGGACTCGGATTATCAAGACTCTACTGTATTTGGAATGAAAATAGATTGATATTAAGACTGCTTTTGGAATCTTCTTGTTTTCTTTCATTCATTTATCTTACATTTGTAAATTTTTATTATATACATATTAATATGTTAGGTTATCAGTGGGATGTCATTCAGGTTAAATATTTGTGTGATTACCTATTGTCATTGCTGTGTGTAGGGAACTTTGGAAAGAATGCGCACAACATTGCAGCAATAGACTCAGGAGATGTTGACAAAGTATACCTCCCCCCACCCAGGAACAGAAGACCAAGTGCCATGTGTGTGGCCAAGTGCGAGCCATAAGTTACAACACTATTGTTGGGTTGGCCCACTCTTGAGTTTAAGTATCTACAGATACGCAGCACAGATAGATCACCACTACCTGCCATTACCTGTCACAAAACAATAACATATTCTATAGTATTATACTTAATTCTAATATTAAAAACATATTTTTATTATATTCCAAGAATGTCTACTAGTACATCAAACATTCACCTCGATTAAAGTGAAACTTCAATAACTTCAAATGGTTCACCAGTATATTTTATAATCTATAAAAGTTGTTAAGATACAGATTAAGGCAGAAAATCTTCAGCTAATCAGGAAATAAATACTTTTGACATATCCAGCACTATGTATATGAATGTGTTTGAATCGTAACAATCAAGGAGTAACAGATAATCTATATTTCCACACAAATATTCATATGTGTTCAAGGAGGGATAAAATAATAAGTCAAAGGAATTGTTGACATGCGTCTCTTTCACAGTTTATTTTGTTCTGTAAGATGTATGTTCAGTAACTCTTTATGGGTCAGGGCCAAGTGGTGTTGCTTATGAAGATTTTAGTGTATAACAGAAACTGTTTTCAAGTTTTGAGTTTTCTTAATTTTTTTTAAAATGAAGAATGACATTGAAATTTTGTTTGAGCTCATCAGAAATGCTGCGGGAGCAGTTGATGTTGTGTACAGTTTTTAAAAAACCCAACTGTACGAAATGGTATTCATGCGCTTGAATGTGGTAAAATGTCAACTGAAGAGAATGACTTCCTGCAAGCTTCCATGTCAAGAACATGTAAAACTTTTTACAAAATTCTAATTTCTATAAGAGAACAGAATGAGTATTGCAGAATTATACAAAATTGTCAGGCATTTTGTTTAGTTCAGTGGAATTCAATTTACCACAGATTTGGAAATGAGATAAATTCACCCTTAGCCTTTTTACTATACCCAGTTCTTTCATTTGTTCTTCCTTCTCATTACATAACCACAACTTCTTTATTTTCTACTATTATCCACCTACCACTAGTGTAATAACAACGAATTATTAGCTTTCTCCCTTTATTTACTTGTACTCTTCTCCCCTTCCTTCCCTGTTATTCTTCATTCTCCTTATATACTAAGTACTTTTTATTTCCAATCATCCTGGCACAATTCTGCACACACTCATGCACTGAAATGTAACTCCAATATTTTTTATTAACAAAAAAAAAACAATTTTCCATGTATTTGCCTCAGCTAGCAAGATAAAAGAGGAGGAGGGGTGTTAGTGTCTTTGATAAACGAATCTGTAAAGCTATATGTATCAATTTAGATAAAACTAATAACAGCTAATTGGAATCTGATTTTATTCCACAAATAATTTCTTTTACAAGATTTTTATAAAATGATGTTCGTTAATTTTTTCAACTGACGACGTTTTATTTAATTTACCCTCTTTTAATCTACTAATGTTCCTTTTATTACAATTAGTTTACTTATTTATATTCTAATATTATAAAATTTTATATTTAAAACACACAATTGTATATTTAACCTGTAAAACGTGTTTATAGAATTCATATTTCTAAACAAATACATATTTGATAATTTATACATAAAAAATATTTAAACATGAGTTTTTAGCCTAAATAACTTTTTTACAATTTAAAAAAATAATGTAAAATAGTGTATATTATACCAAATTATTGAAAAATAAAGTACCATCCTATTGAAAAATATTGTAACCTATTAGTTCATTCCCACCATAGGAAATGTTATCTTTGAAGGGTATGTTGCCTACTTTAGGTTCCCAGACAATCTACTGAACTGACTGGAGACATTATTTACCTTTATTGACATAACCTAACACCAGTAGATGCAGTTATGTCAAGATGTTTATTTCCTGTCAGAAATGAAAGCTAAGTTTCATTCCCCACGACTATATAAATGTACAATAATTGATCTATATTTCATAATTTTACTAGAAACAATACAAGTAACAATTCCAATCATGAGCCTGAGAAATGGAATAATATTTTTTGTATTTATAAACATATAAACAATAGCATCTGATATATCGAACTCCAGCAATAGCACATCAGACAGTGTCCGAAATAATTATAAAATGGTAAACATTTGTTTTAGATAGACTGGTAATGATTAATAACTACTTCACCTCGGTTCCTCTTGTAAAACACTTAACAGAATTAGGGGTTTGTGCAACAGGCACAGTTTGAGCTAATAAAAGATAGACTTTTTATCGCTGTTCTTATAACCAACCTATAAACTGCCAATTTAGGTCAACCGCATTTAGGACTCTAATCTTTACTGCTTTTTCTTTCAAATTGCCTTCCAGTTGTGTATTGCAATGGATAAATTGAATCATCAGAATTAAAGTGGATTGTATTGGATAATGAGAACAAATCCAGTTAGGATGAATAGTGGATGCTATTGGACAGCGATTATGTCCCTGTAGATATGTTAATGTGATGATAGTGACTTTATAAACATAGACAGTTATTTGGAAAATATTCTCAAATGTATCAAAAGAAACCACAATGTATCAATATTCCCAGAAGAAATGGCTATGTAATACACGAAAATTAAATTAAAAATCAATTAAAAAATGTGTAAATATCTTTTTAAAATTACTTTAGCTTTTTACAAATGTAAAGTGAACATGAGTTGCGTGTATATTAGGGGGGAGCCTACACTCAACTGCTAAGCTTCAAAAGTAACTAGCATTTTATTTATTTTTAACATACAGGTAGATTTTGTGTCTCTCATATACCATGGATATCGGGCTATCAGCTACACCTGAAGCTGGACGCCTGTACAAAGAAGTAAGTAAGTCCTAATAAAGAATACAAATATTAATCAATAAAAAATAATAAACTAGCGTGGTCCATGAATTCAGAATAAATGCATATTCCCTGAGTAGTGATGTGAGCTGGGAATATTCCCAGTGGGAAGAGAATTTATAAATGGGAATATTTCCAGGGAACTTCCCGAAGGCTTAATAAGTTCCAAAATCAAGGGAATTTATGGGATAAACTCATTTAAATAGGGTTTATTTTTGTCTTTGGAATTATTTGTTTTGGAACCTTAATTGGTTTTAAATGATGAATAATAAAGTCACATAATCAAAAATATTGTGATATACCATGGTAAAAGTTTTTATTTTAACAGTGATGAAAATTTTGAGAGCCGACTCAGTTGATTATGAGACCGAGACCCAAAATAAAGATGTAGAAGATAAGGAGGAAGAGAAATTTAGGTTAGGAATGAATGAGAAAGAAAATTATAATGAATTTGGACTTGATGATGAAAACAAATTATTAACAACTACACTCATTTATTGTGCACAATTTAATAATTTATAGCAAATAAAGTGTTATATTACAAACATGTTTGTCTTTTTCTTGGACGACCTGATCTGAACAGATATTTGTGATATCAAATTTAATTTAAATAATCAAAATTATTAAAATATAAATACTTTGGATTTAAGGTTTAATTTGTTAAAATGACCTATTTGGTTGTTAAATAATAATGCATTATTACTAAATAATAGTAATTTGGGAGTATTTTGCACTATTTTATAAGAAATATACACGAATTTGTAATAGGTTAAAAAATTAGATCATTTTCTTTGATACTAGAAAACATGATAGTGATCCAACAAGCAATTATGTGGTATTCAATAACATTTAAAGATGAACACAGTCAGTTTACTGTTAAATTAAGCAACAAGTATCAAAATTTTAAAACTAAATCATTTTTAGTTTTTAATATAACTCTTTATAGCTTATTTATGTGTTAATGTCAATAGATTAGTTCTAAGAGATTATAAAAAAAAATGTTGGGGTGTCCACTGACCTATGCGTTTAAGAGGAAATCATAAGTTCCCATAAATCCCCGGGAATTTCCCCTTAAGTATAAATTCCCGGGAATTTTACATCACTACCCCTGAGTCACGAGGAGTGCAAATAATTCATTTCCGCAATCGATTTCCAACATGTTTTTTTTTATATATGCGACATTATGAAAAATGTAATACAACTGAAACTTTTAAACAAAAAAATATTCTTACACAGAGTTTTAATTTAAAATGTTTATAGTATATGAACAATGATAAATCTTGCACATTGTATTTTAATAAAAGTTTTTACATTAGCGTAATATTTTAAACGAGGCCCAACAATCAACAAAGAAGAAAACGTCTTTTGCAATATGCCCAAAATATTAAATAATTAATCTACTTCAATTTGTGAAATTTTTATTGTGATGACAAAATAATTGCAATTTTGAAAGTAAAATGTGTATATAATTAGTAAAAACAATTTTTTATAAGATTTCTACATTATAACTTTTTTCACAGTTCGCTACTCACCATTGCAAGTGAAAGAAGAATAACGTTGAGACAAGTTTCAATTGTAGACTTGCCGGCCAATTCTGCAATAGATTTACCAGAAAGTGAAGTGAACATCTTACAGTAGTAGTGTAATGTACTGAAGGCTTCGTTATTACTTGAGCCAGCAAATTTCAGTCCCAACACCATACAAGCACCAGCTAGTATGTTACAGTACGCTTGGCTGTAAGTATATATTACATTATTTCTTACACAATATCAAAAGCACAGTGGTACAATATATTACAATGAAAATATTGGAAAGAACCCCAATACCACAAAAATAATCAATAATAACAAATAAAACAAAGTTAATCTTAAGTAACTTGTTTTATTTGTTATTTTTGTGGTATTGGGGTTTTTTCCAATATTTTCATTGTATTATTTCTTATATTAACACACTGACTGCCAACGACTCGATAACCTTCAAACACAATTTTTTCTTGTACTTTTTGTTTAAATAATGACAAAACATAATATTTTGTCTTCTAGAATGTTTATTCATTTAAAGTAGTTTATTTTATAATGTCGTCGGAAACCGGTAACCGTCATAGTGTGACGTAAATATTTATACTACCAGGCGCTGTGTAGGTCACTTCGTCGAGTTTATTACACATTTCCTGTTCAAGGCCAATCTTCCAAATGAATGTAAAATGTTGACATTTTCAATGTATTTCTTCAATATAAATTCAAGTATAAATATATACTATAACGTATTTTCACAATATTATAGATATTTTTAAACAATAAATATAGCTACTACATTTTTCTCACGTATTTTAGAGATACTCAATTTCAATTTTCAGCATAATTTTTTTGTTTGAAAATATATTGCTCGAATAATTAGTATGTAAATACAATCTGAGCATTATTACATTTAGGTTTGTATTGTTTTAAAAAGTATGATTAAACTTGAGCTGCTTTTACGAATTTTATATGATCTTATGAATTGGAGGTAGACATTGTAAATTAAAGTTTTTAGTTTCTAATTTTCAAATTGTTCAGTTTTTTTAGGTGAATTTTTTTAGGATCAAATGGAATGAAACACTATTCTAAAACGTAATGTATAAAGAAACGTAATTATTCTTCTACAAAGAAGTATAAATAAAAACTATTTCCTTTTAATATTTTCTTGTAATTCTGAACTTCTAGTTTCCCAATAATTATAGTCTTGTAAGTGACAAAAATTAAAATTTTTTGTGAAAGTCAAATGGTACGAGCACACACAGAAGCCATGTCGGACACCTCATATGGTTAAATACATCGTGAATGTACCCGACAGCCTTGTGGAAGCCCCGCAGCATTATGCAAAAATAAAATGTCAGTCACCTATGACCGCCATTGCAGTGAATGTGTTGTGTAAATATAAAGAGGGCTTAAAAAATTATAAATGTTTCAACTCTGGTGTTACCATTCTTAACTATTAATTTTTCTGTTGAAAAATAACCAAATAGTTCCATGACTTAATTTTAAAATCAATCTAAAAAATGTCTAAAATTGTTATTTTATTTGAAAAGTAATCTGTTTGATTTAAATTGGTTTGAATAATAGTAACTCCTCCAATAAGGGTTGTAATTGTATGTAAAAGCAAAAGTATAGTCTTTAGAATAATAAGGGTTATTTGGGACTTTGAGCTTGTCTTAATATTTCTATCAACAGAAATAAAACTATTTCTGATAGTCCTTATGATATCAACACGTTGACTGCCATGGCGTGTATTTTTGCATGACGTGTCGGTAGCAGACACTGTATTTTTACATAAGGCCGACTCATGACTGACAATGTAGATCCAACTTTAGATCATCACACACAGCTTTCGGGCAAATTAATGATTTATTTAACCATGTGAGTTCTCTGTGTGTATTCCTACAACTTGGTGTTCAGAAAAAAAAATTTTTTTTTTCAAGACTATAATTATTGGAAACCTAGAAGTTTAGAATAAAAAGGAAATAGTTTTTATTTAGACTTTGTAGAACTACATTACGATTTATAATAGTGTTATATTTGATTTTATCCTAAAAAACCTTAATAAACTGAACAATTCGAAAATTACAAACTAAAAACTTTATAAAAAAATTTGGTTGTTGTTCATGACAAGCTGGTTGTTAATCACTTTCTACACTTTGAAATTACTTGCGATCAGACATTCTATTAATATAAATTGTTAACTTACACTTAGAGGAAACGTTTTTATCTCACGACTTCAATTTCAAAGTGCAATCAGTAAAAACTTTAATTTAAAACGTCTTCCTCCAATTCATAAAATCATATAAATGGAATGCCGCTTCCATTGTAATTGTATGTCCAGCAGCTAAATATGCTCGAAAAATGGAGGCCATACTTGAGCAAAATGATATATCATTTTGATTATGACCGATGAAGCACATATCCATTTGAATGTTGTGGTTAATCAGCTGAACTGTTGTTTTTGGACAACATACTTTTTCCAAGATGATAATGAGAACACTGTAACTGTAATCTCGGAACGTTAGAGGCAGATGATCACTGAATTCTTTCTACCTAAAAAAAAAACATATTGCTTTCCAGTGAGTATGGTTTTAGCAGGACAGGGAACAGCTCACACAGCAAGAATTTCAGTAGAAGAAGCTAGGGTTATTTTTTGATTCCGTTCCCCGGACCAGTCCATGTGCGATTACTTTTTTTTTGGGGTTACCTCAAGTCAGATCTATACAAGCATAAACCAAGTACACTTGAAGAACTGAAGAAAGCAATTAGTGTGGAAGTCGTTCAAATTAACAGAGTAATGTTATAGAGAGTGGAAGCCAATTTCTAAGAACAGCTTGTGAAGTGGATCCCTGAAAATGGCTATCACCTAGAAGATCTTGTTTTCACACATTAATTTTCTAAAATGGCAGCATAATATTAGTATTATTCTGTAAATAAAAATTATTCTCTAAATTTTTTTTAAACATCCGTCCTTTCTGTTTTATCCTGTATATGCAAAATCATAAACAACAGAATATTATATCAAAGATATTATTCATACATGTAAAAGGTTAACATGACACTCAAAAGAAGATTTTCTTATAATGGGTACAAGAAGGTATTAGTGTATATTGTAAGATTGTATATATTATAAGAATATAAACTGTATAAGTTATGTATGAATAAACTCTAATAGAGTTTTATAAAATTCAATCCATTTATAATAAAACAAATTTAGTCTTGAGAAAAAGCCTACAGTATAAATAAAATAAATTCTTATTTAAAATAGAGATGTTAAAAATCGGCTCATGAAATATCTTATTTTGAAACATAAAACTGTAAAGAGCTATTTTACTTCATAGTTTCAATGTCAACATTATCTGGAAGGCTACCAGGATGTGGCTTCACTAAACAGTAAGGTCGAATGGAAGCAGGCACATGATCTTCAACCCACTTCACTGTAGGCAAAATGTCATCCCACAATATAAGTCCTCTAGAAATCATTTGAAGAAGGAGGAAATCAGGACATATAAAATCCAACAAGTACTGTGTATCTGGAGCTTTCATCCAATCTGCTACTGCCCTTTAACAAAGAAAATGTTACATAAGTTTATTAAAGTTGCTATGAAAAATAAATAATATATGGAAATAAAAAACTAATTGAAAGCAAATTAAAGTTCTTAAGAATCAAACGCATGTAGATCCCATAAACTGTAAAATAATTACTGTTTACTTTACTAGGGGTATCAAAAAAATAAGTTTCCTCATGTGTATCAACAAGCGTGAGTAAAGGAGCGTCTTTCTGGGAGCGGGTATTTTTAGTTTGGGTTTAAAGGCAACAATTGCTGCCGTTCCAATGACTGTACGCCTGTTGACTGTCAATTGGTAGTCATTCGCAATGGAAAATGCACCGTGATCTGCCGCCAGTTGTGAAGTGCGAAGTGTTATTCATTTTTTGACTGCCAAAAGTGAATCTGCCATTGAAATTCATCGTTAGTTGTGTTAGGTTTATAGTGAAAGTATATGGACAGGCGGCATCTGAGCAGCAATCTCACTGTTCATCGTGAACACTTTCTCGTCCTTCCAAAAACATTTTTGGCGAACAACGAACCATTTGAACAGACATTAATGTTATTAGTGTGACACAAGAAAATTCGATTGTAACTTTTCGATTAAAATCATGAAATAATAATAATACTGAAATATTAATTATCTATTTTGTTAATATGTAATTATGTGTATGGTTAAAAATTTTATTGTAATTAATGAGTTAGGTATAAAATTTCTATTTGATGTATCATGCTTAAAGTAATGTTAATAACTGCTGTTGACACGCCCAATGTAAAAATATAGAAGTGTAACCTTACTTTCACCTTAGTTGTAAGTTAGAGTTTGTAGTAGCAACACTCACTGATGATGATGACTTTGTCATTGAAACGTGTATAAGTTAATAAATGATTAATTTGTGAGTTGTGTGTGTGTATTTTGTTTCACCTTTTAAAAAATCAATATCTTCTAAAAGATGCAGTATTATTATCTCTAATAGACAGTTAAGATTCCAACTAAAACTTAATGGATTGATTTAAATAAAACCTATACATATACCAGAGAACCACTACATGAGATCAGCATGAAAATTGGAAAATCAAAAAAACACATTTAACTTCAATTCAATATTTACAGAGCTAATCCTTTAAACAATTTTTGTATTAATAGTTACTTACAATTTTGTTCACAAAAAAATACATCAAAATAAATAAGAGATGCAGAGAAACCTAAAGTGTGTGTTATTTTTAAGCATACACAAAGACTCATAAGGTGGATGATAGATTAAAATCTCAAACTAAACACTTAATAATACGTTTACAATCACTACTTTCAAAGTCACTTTAGATAAAAACAAAATTTGTATGCAAGACCATTACATTAAAACTAAAGTTAACCTAAAGTAATGTAGAATGGAGCAGTTTTAAAGCCCAAAAGGGTAAAAGGTATTGTTCAATTAGAACAACAAGATATAGCTGAAATGCCAGCAGTGCAATAGCCCCTTGTGCGATAAGGTCTTGTTTTGTGCGTCGCAAGAAGAAATGAGCTGTAACTCAAGATGGCCAACAGACAAATCAGTGATAATTACATCACTAAATAAGAATTCTTTGAAAATAACCACATCTTTTAAAAAATTGTTATGGTTGAATACTTAACTATAAAACAGTTGTTACAGAAATGATTATTTATCGCTAACATAAGTGTTTGAGTAGTTAAAACAGTGGAAAGATGGCAAATGGTTAAGAAGATATCAGTGACAACTTATAATCTAGAAGACCTTTTTCATCAAAAAAAAAAAAAAACGCTGACAATGATGGTAACTGTTTTGACAAGATCGCCAACTGGGAATCGACAAAGAAAGTTAATCTACAAATTCTTCAAGAAATTTCAAAATGCCTCCTGAATGGTTTTTCATCCCCTGATACCATTATGATACCAAAATTGACTTTAGCTTCTTAAAAAACACAATTACTTGTGGTGAATCACAGTTTTTATTTATAAATTACCAATTATTCTATTGGAAAAAAACTTTCAAGTCACCAAATCAAAAAAAGTACAGATAACATACAAATTAAAAATTGTATAGCCAATATTGATTGTTTCAACATCAAAGGGATTGAACATATTGATTCGGTATCCAAGGAACGAACTGTTAATCAGCATTATTATATTAGTGTCCTCAGTATTATAACCAATCAAGAAGAAAATTATAATTTATGACAAAAACAAACAATGGATCTTTTGTGATTTCCCCCTCCCTAACATTATGACAACTCTATCAGTAACAGCAAATATGACAAATATACGGCACTGCTTTGAGCAGTGGAAAATTCACATTCAGAGAAAAATTCCAATTCAAGAAGGAGCTTTCTTTGAAGAGAATAATTACAAAAATGTAAGTAAATATTAAACCCAAGTTTTTTCAACGCCAGCCTGGAATGTCTTCTAGCCCTACATCGTATGACAAATTAATATTACACATATGTTCATTCATAGTTTTCTGAAAGTCACTACTCTCAAAACTTCCTTTTTTATGCTTTTAGTTTGGTCTTAATATAAACCCATTAATCTTAGTGTCCCCTATCTGTTGAAATATCTTTATCCAAATCTGTCTTAAATTTATCACTGCTACTTATTGCATTACTTTAGCATATAGTTTCTCTTAAACAAACCTGTAGGCAATTTCTTTCTTTTTGATGGAAACTTACTAAAATTAACCACTCAACGTTTAACTCGGAATGTTTGTTTCTGTTTGTGTCATGTGTTTCACAAAGCGATAGAGATCGATAATGTAAATGCAGATATAGATAATGCATATGTCACGTCAGAGACTGTTTATAGCCGAGATTAGCTGACATTTGTTTACTACAATCTTATGATGATACATTAGGTTTACGGGCGTCCAAGCATTTTGAAATGACTCATATTTACATTAGTCTGTTCCTACCTCGAGTAGGTTCATTTACTCTAATAGGACAGTTATCATTTATCCTTGCCTTAGTTCAGAAAGCTTAGCTTATTTTTATGATTCTGGTTTCTAACCAGATATTTTGCCACGTTAAGTGGTTAAAACTAAAAAACATTTAAATATATAAGTTAAACAAAATTAAATCTGATCATAAAACTCCCTTAAGCATTGTTTTAGTTGAGGCATCAAAAAGTTAACTTTGAATGGTTGGATTTAAAAACAAATCAAGCACAATGTTCTCCAAACTCTTCTGAAGCACTGACGTAAAAATCAAACTTTTTTACAAACACTTATCGACACTAGAGAAGTTTTAATTAGACTGGGAGTGAGCGTGCCGGTGTGCTCACTGTCTCTCAGAAGGGAAGCTGGGAGTGCACCGGCATGCTCTCAGGCCCTCGCAAGAGAACCCAGAGCGTGCAAGTACGCTAGCAGTGTTAAAAATTAAAATTATGGAATTTTGTATGATATATATCATAAAACTCAACCAAGTTTGATGTTTCCATTATCATAGTACATAGAAATCTTATACAACACATAGTGGTAAGACCAACAGGTATTATACGGTAATTTTTTTTTAAATTACTGATCTAAAACTAAAATCAAAATTGTGTAGATGGGTAAATTACCTGTCCATATTTTCAGAATTGTATGCCTTCATTATAACCCTTTTACTTATACCTCATGTTAGAAAAAATGGTATGTAAGATGATTGAATTAAAGATCAAAATTTACTGTTTGTTACTCTAATATTTGGAAATATCTCACAAGACAGTTTCTTTTTACATTTATTTTTATCACACTTTTTTGATAAATCACAACCACCTTTTCAGTACTTTTCAAAACTCCAACAATTACTGAAATGTTAATTATTGTTTTGAACTTAATTTTAAGCAAAAACAAATATTCTAAAAAAGCTCATTCCATGGGTGTAACATTTAGTATATAAAAACTTACTAGACAAAGAGTTCAGTTTCAAAAAACCGAGTTTGTCCCATTATAATATACTATTATTTTAGTGCAGTTTCAGAAATCATAAATCTCATTTTTTTTAATGATAACAGAATATATACGGATGTTAATTTCAATAAATATTTGTCCCTTATTGGTAAAAATAGTTATTGAACTATTTTACAGTTTTAAATACAGTACTTACTTGTTCCCAGTTCTAAAATACATCATGCCAAGTGCCAAAGTAGCACCAGGCGATGTGACATCATTATTGACACAATCCCCTTCTCTAATCTGATAACTCGGGGATTTATACTTCTCCTTTTGTGAACCTAGAATAAAAACGTTTACTTTATTATTTCCAACTTGACATACAACTATAAATTATTTGTATAGATTTTTGCTTCAATGATTAGCTAAACCCTCCAGCTAAAGATACCAATAACAGGATGAAAGTATTCAAGCATCAGTAAGGGCAAGACCCTTGGAGTACAAATTAATAAAAAGAGAAAAAAGTCGATGAAATTTGGACTTAGAGTTGGGACATCAAAAAGAAAATATCGATATTCGATGTTTTCAATTAGTTCACCAGTGAATATCAATATCTAGATATTATCGTTAAAACTAATCGATATACCAGTACAAAATAATAAAACAAATATTTCATCTATTATAAAATGAAATGTAATGTTATTAAGAAATATAAAATCAGTAACCAAAAGAAAACAAATTTATTTATTTTTTCTCTAAATTGTGTAAAAATACATTTTTTATGAATTAAAAATTAAAATTTACATTAAACACTTTGCTGTTTGGTTTCAAAATGAAAATGATTTTTTCCAAAATTCTCTTTCTAGAAAGTCGAAGAATATCTGCATATTTGCACGATAGAAGTCAGGCAGCTCCTTTTTGCACATGAAAGCTCACAAGCTATTGAGAAAAGGCTCTCTGCTGGAACGGATGTTCCAACAACTGACTGATATTTTCTAGCCAACTGATGTAGTGCCAAGTAGGTGCAAAACAATATTATTTTGCCTTGTATGAACTGCTTGGGTAGGTTCAGCTATTTTCCATTTGGTTTTATCTTTATCTACAAAGTTTCCTCTGTAAGCGAGAAGAATATCATCATCAAAAGTAGAGTTTCTAGCAGCATCATCCATTGTATCTTCCTCCTATCCGCTATTCTGTGTCAGTATTTCTAAACAGATCATCAGCTCTTTCTTTTTCTGGATCAGCTTCACTCCCAAACTCAATTTCAATAATATCCAACTCATATTGTGAAGGAGCGTTGTCAAAAGCTGTTAAAACTCTGACTATTATGACTATTTCACTCATCTATGGCAAATCTTAATTAAATGTAAAATAACAGTCTTCTCTACTTTATATCAATCCAAATAGCTCATAATCTAACAAGACTCAAAAACCACAAATTAATTTTATGCACTCAGAAACAGTCGCTATGGGTCACCATGACACGTACATCATTATCACGGCTGACAGTTTCACTCAGACTAAGCAAAAACAAGCGAGTAGTGTAGTAAAGGGTGAGGTAGGAAGGTACAAGGAATGACGTCTGGCGATCGGTGTCGATGTAGGCATGGGAGAGGGAGAAAAACCTGTGCGCACCATGACCGTACCAACCGTTCTAGGTTAAAAAAATTAGCATCAATAAAAATATATAGGATACCTCACTCAAAATCATGTCACTATGACTTAAATTATGGTTATCCATACATTCCAATGTGTTTCAATTTTAAGTAATTCTTTGAGAAATTCTTACTTATGGTAAATGCTACTACATGTTTTCTATACCTTGTGTACATTATTAAATATTGGTCAAGACTTTAACCTTCGAAAGGGCGCATAGAGTTTAAAACGGGAGAGGGCACTTGCAGAGGTTTATTCCCCAAAAATACCATTTAAAATTTAAACGGTTTACAATTTTATATTTGGGTGACTTCAAAATTAAATACTACATAAATCCATTGTAAATAGTTTTGTAACGTTCTAGCCCTTTTTACCTGTGGTAAGTATTACTTTATTTGAAAGTGTGTTATTAATAATTGCTTATTACCAAAATATTTAAATTTACTTACCAGGGCTCTAGTTCTAACGCCACAGCTCAGGCAATTACTGTCTGTCTGAGACGCTCTTCTATCTTGAAGCTAGAACTAGTTTACTTGTGAAATAAGAATTGAAAGTTTTAAAATACAAAGTTAAACAATTTATTAATCAATGACAAATTACAAAAGAACAAATGACACAAATGTGTCGAGTAATTAACCTTTAATTACTGCTAACTATTCCATACATACTTTAATTACTTGTTAACTTTTCAAATTTATATATATCGAGAAAGTAGTAACTTAAGTTTTCCAATTTAATTTCAGAAATGAATATTCAAAGGCGATTTCTACTGTTCATGTGTTAATCTTTTTATCAATTAAAATTCAACTTTGTTAACATTATAACACATTTTCTTTATTATTATCTAAAACATACCTGGTTGTGCACATTACTTGTAAAACACTATAACACATATACCATTAAACACTGCACATGGCTTTTGTACACTTAACACATCGCTATTGCAATCAGCGCTCTTAAACAAAAATGATATAAACTTCTACTTATTTGAAACACATAAATAATCGCTTCTGACTTCTTCTTTTGTTGCGTTAATAAAATTTGGTACCGGCCTTGACATCTTAAATTTTGAATACTGGAAGCTTACAAATTTCTAAGTTATGTCCGAAAATGCCATCACGTCTGTCTCGTTCGAAGACTTTTATTGAAGTGGGGTAATTGCAAGGACGCGCTAACTGAAATTTTCAAACAAACTCCCACCCTTATTCTGATTGGTTCACAAGTATCGCCTCATGCTTACGTCACATGGCGTGATGTGGCTAATTACCTTAAGTTACTAACTCGTACGATATTTTTCAATTTCGCCCGCTAGGAGCGCTTACTACCTATGCTAGCTTCACAATGTGCACCAAGAAAACAAAAATTTTCTTTTATATTGGGACGATATAATTATTAAATAAAAATTAAATATATAAATGAATTTATATGTAACACCTTATTTTTAAGAGTGTTACAGTTTTAGACATCATTATTGTACAACTTTAATTTTCTAAACATATTTCTAAAAATCTTTTGAATTGTTAAAACGTATAAGCAATGTATACTAGACCACTGTTTTTACTAGGGGGGGAGGTGTTTGTGGGTTATTTTTCTGTAATGAAGTAATTCGACATCTAAACGTATAAAATATATTATCATGATGATAGCCCCTACACATAATAATATGAAATTAATTATATTATTTAGTGAAAATAAAGAATATTTTTATTAAAATACATAACCCTAAAAATTATTGGATGAAAAAAATATTGGCTTTATAACACAACAGGTTCTAGCAGAATATTACAGTCTTTGTCGAAAAACCAATTCATAATTGTTCATTTCTAAGCTTACTAGTCACTCCTAGTGCAGCGTGAACATGACCTACTCTTATGAGAATTATGTTTCTTTTTGCAGTTCTCCCTTGCCTTTCTGGTTCAGTAAACCACGGCATTTTTCATTTTCTACTAAAAAACCTTCTCTTCTATAGCAAAACTGCACAGTAACAGCTTCCTGGCAAATGTTTAGCAAGATTTTTTCTATAGCGTCAAAATCTGACAACATTTCAATAAATTGGTCATTTTCTGATTGACCTATTATGTCTTCATTTGTTTCATTTACAATTTCATTGACTTCGTCGTCAGGATCATCATCTGGCAAAGACTCGTTTTCATCAGAATCATCAAAGAGCTGTCTAACAAAATTTCTGGTAGAAAGTATTTATTGATTTTCTTCTTTTCTGACATCAAATAGCATTTAAAGAATTCTCACCTTTTCAAATAGAACAACAGTAAAATGTAAAACTTAGATACTAAAAAGACATATAACATTAAAATAATAATAACAACAAAAACAGTAAACTCCACAAAGTCTTTCGTAATTTAAATAATTGCACGAGGAACTCCGCACAAATAACTTACACAAAAGGGCACTTGCAGACAAAATCTAAGTAATCTGGCTGCAATTGACAAAGATTAAATTCACACTAAAGCTAATTGAGAAAAATAACAAAAATAGGTTGGGCCGTTTCCTAGAATGTAAGTTGTGGAGTTACGAGCTGGAAATAGACATCTGACAAATGAAAAGACGTTTTCTTAACAAATAATAATACATGCGCTCTCTCGAGAATTAAAAATATATATTGAAATTATATATTTGCTTCATAAGATATTACAGAACTCAAAACTAAACAATATTGTATATGGCATACATCTTTTTTAAAATTACATTGTTTAGTGATGAAATTAGTTTTACCTGTCAAAGGTCGTTTGTGTCCTCCAACCATATAGTAATGCAATGTGTCTGCAATACCCAAGTCAGCTAGTCCAGATAAATCAGAACCATGGCCCAGAACGACAAGACCAAGTCCTAAGCCTGCAGCCAATGCATAAGACTCTCTATCTACACTGTTTTCCATTTCTGGACCAGGTGGCCGACCTAATTTTAAAAAAAATAATAAATTATATTTAATGCTTGAAATATTTTTAGCTACATACACAGCAAAGTAGAGGGAAAAAATAACTTTGATAATGCAAGTATACAATTCTTACATTTAGTAATATAGCATATTTTTAAAATCAGTAAGTTTTTTAGTATATTTTTTTACATATTATAATACAATCAGTACATTAACATTGTTCAATCTGCCCACCTAATAATTCCATCAAGCACACTTAAGGTGCATGTTATATTTGTACCTAAAATCTATTGACATGTTTTACATATAATGTGACTTAAACAAGACATGACCACAATAAGGTACA
Organism: Prosapia bicincta; assembly: GCA_036971475.1. NCBI lineage: Eukaryota > Metazoa > Arthropoda > Insecta > Hemiptera > Cercopidae > Prosapia > Prosapia bicincta. The sequence continues at coordinate 518,451 of JBAIZL010000058.1, forward strand.
TGTTATACTTTTACCTAAAACCTATTGACATGTTTTACATATAATGTGACTTAAACAAGACATGACCACAATAAGGTACATGTTATACTTGTACCTAAAACCTATTGAAATTATGTATAATGTGAATTAAACAAGACATGACCATAATAAGGTACATGTTATACTTGTACATAAAATATATTGAAATGTTTTATGTATAATGTGACTTAAACAAGACATGACCACAATAAGGTACATGTTATACTTGTACCTAAAACCTATTGAAATGTTTTATGTATAATGTGTCTTAAACAAGACATTACCACAATAAGGTACATGTTATACTTGTACCTAAAACCTATTGAAATGTTTTATGTATAATGTGAATTAAACAAGACATGACCATAATAAGGTACATGTTATACTTGTACATAAAATCTATTGAAATGTTTTATGCATAATGTGACTTAAACAAGACATGACCACAATAAGGTACATGTTATATCATTTGACTATCATTTGTTTAATAGTAATATTTTATGTAAATATGATTAGAAAAATATATTTTATTATCTACAGCTCCACCAAATAATAGGCCTGTTACTAAATAAATACCCTAACAGCTAGTATAAGTTTACACATCACATATGTTTACATTTCTCTACAAATATTAACATGCATAAATACAGACTTATAGCACAAGTAAAGAGGGCATACAATTTTTAATTCTTTATATATGAAGATTTTGTTGTATCTTAGAGACAACTAAAAAATTATTTTCACTTCCTCCCCCTAGGATCACATGGGTCCTAAGTTTAAACCTCAGCACTCTTTATTTCACCTTTAATTTTCGATAGTGCCTTTTTGAAAAGTATTTTTTTAAGTAAACCTTATGTCTCACTTTTATTTACTCTCTGATTTAGTTCTTTTTTTTAGAAGTTATGTTTATATATATCATACCTTTCCCATCTTCAGAGGAAACTATATTGAAACAGAATTACTCACCATAGTGAGTTCCAACCACCCAACCAAAACTTGAGTCTTGGACTAATAGATGCCTTTAAGCTCTCTGTATGAATAAGATAGGATATTCTGTGGAGAGTTTAATTTGCAAATATGTCAGCAGAAAGAGCTTGAGAGTTAATAATTCCCATTAGTGACGGGAGAGTGGGAAAAAATCTCTACCATACTAGAGCCTACTTTAGGTTCATCTTTCTTATGCATAATGTAATTAGTATGGCCATAAAAGTTCTGGAGGTAGAGCCCACATTAGATTCTGGTAGATTTCCCTACTTTCCTTGATAAGGAAGAACCCAGATGATTCTTTACAATTAATTATACACTAGCAAATAAGATAGGTCTTGTAACAAACTCGATCTTCTGGGTCAAAAAACTCAAATCTTTCTGAATACTCCCTTATTTTAAGTTGAGATACTTGTGTAAATAAACATTACACTTATCTCGTCCGACTATCTTAGTCTTTTACTTGATTTCTCATGCCAATTGTAATTGATCCACTTAACTATGGACAAAAAAAATGTTTGTCAGACCCTGATTGTCCAGAAGAATTGGAAGATGTCTTCCTCACATTCACATTAAGAAATATTGATTCCTCAGATTCTATTACTATTATTACAAGAATGAAATCTAAAGAATCTTTAGTCTTACAAATACTCCCTTGCCCTTCCTTGATTTTTTGGTGGTTTGCCACTAAATGTTTCTGGTATAGTTACCAATTTAATGGTTTAAATTTTCTTCATCAATAGCTATATTGTTTCTTATGTAACTGTTTGATTGTCAGTGTGTTGAGATTATTCAACAGGAGGTGATTTCTGTAACAAGTTAGCAGAGGTTTCACTTAGCAATTTGTTCAGTATACCAATACCTCTAATGGAAAAGCTTGGTAGGAGGGTTAATCCTTAGGTTCCTTAGGGCTAAGCTCTAGATACATCATACCCTTGGGAGGCGAGAGCCATATTCTTTGATTTATTAGAACTACAAAATTATTGCCGAGGTCGGTGCATTTGGAACAAGATGACTTGGCATTGGCATAAGATTTCCAGTCTTACATTGAGAAACTTTAAGGATATTCTGTATTTTGCCATGATGCTAAGGACAGACTTCTACTTGAACTTTGGACAAGTTAAATAACAGCTGAGTGATTGACCCCACAAAAGGTGAACCTAGAAGCATTCAAGCAATCCTCATCACCATGTCCTGGAACCTCACATTAGATGTATACTTTTAAAAGGAAGAATTGACACATCAAGCCCTTATAGAAAGCTGGCGACAACACATATAAAGGATTAACAAATTTCTAAATGTACCGTAGAGTTTCGATAATTCGAGGTGAATGGGACCAAGACCCACTCGGATTACCAAAAACTCGGATCACGGAAATAGGTTCCTGTGAATTAGAAAAAATAGGACTTCTAATGAACCCTAATACAGTAAAACCCTTCATATCCAGATCAATGTAGTGACAGCCTAATCCGGATGTATTAACCCATTTCTTCCCAACGTTGCGTAAACACAACAGTATATTATATTGCACACAATTCCTCCATATAGTGAGTAATTTTCAATTTGAAGTGTTTTATTTATTCTAAGAATAGAGTATTTTTCTATCATGCAATAATTATTTTGTTTTTAATAATATTTCTTTGTCAATAAGGACTTCAAGTACGATAAAATAAATTTCGAGAATATCAACATTTTCAGTATAAGAAATAAACATCTGTCGATTCTTGGAACAAAACCTATTGCTATGTCAGCTATTCTTATCATGTTTACTTTACTGCTGAATCATGTTCGTTGAACCACAGCTCTCCACTTCCCCCTTATTCAACAGAGTTCGCATGTGTTGCGTTGACGCAACGTTGGGAGTTTCCCGGCAATTGAGATATATCGGCCGTGTTGAAAGCAATTGACCAGTAAATCCACTATGAGTTTTAAACGTAAGTGTTATAAAACAGCCGAAGAATTTCTTGCCGTTCTTGATGAAATTGAGGAAGAGGAAGCAGCATCCGGTGTCGATGCAGTTATCATACCATCTGACGTTGATGAAAATACCGACGGAGATATCGACGATAATCAAATTGTTATAAGCAACGGTGGTGATAGCGTTCCTTTGGATATCGCTGGTTCTTTTGAAGTTCACCTTTCCGTAAGTACAGAGACAAATAATAAAAAAATTAAAAAGCCAGTAGGGAAGAAACAAAAATTATGTCGAGATTGGGAAAATTCTTTACCAACTACATCAAAATTTCCAAATAATGTAGAAATAAAAAACCTTATAGAACAACTAAAAAACCAATATGGTGGACTAATAACTCTTGAAACATTCAATTTATTTTTTGATTATTTGTTCCTGGACAAAATTGTTGATTTTTCCGTATCTTATGCTAAGGAAAAGAATTACCATAGCTTTTCTTTAACTTATCCAGAATTGAGAATATTTTTTGGAATTTTCATTCCGACCGGGTATCATTCGCTTACCTCAATCAAAATTGTATTGGAGTAAAGATCTTGATAAAGGTGTACCAATTGTATGAGTTACAATGTCTAGAAATAAATCTGATCAAATAAAAAAGTACATTCATTTATCATACAACAATAAACTAGATAAATCCGATAAATTTTCAAAATTCCGTCCCTATTTTGATGAATGAAATACCAAATTTTGTCAGTTTGGAGTGTTTTCATACAAATTATCAATTGATGAGCAAATGGTGCCCTATTTTGGATGTCATTCAGTAAAAATGTTCATGGAGAGGAAAACCAGTGAGATTCGGTTTCAAAATTTGGTGCATTGCTTCTGTTGATGGTTATGTATACAGTTTTGAGCCATATGGGGGGAAAGGTGGTAAAATAAACAACAGCTATGGTTTAGGAGAGAAGGTAGTTTATAATTTGTTGAGAATAGTTGAAAATCCAGAGAATCACATAATTTTTTTTGATAATTTTTTCAGTTTAGTAAATAAACTGACAAAGATGAATTTCTTAGTAGCAGGAACAATAAGGGAAAATAGGTTGCACAATATTCCGCTCACATCCGTGAAAAAATTTCTAAAAGCTCCAAAAAGAAGTAATGAATTTGCCTTTGATAAAGAGGAGTATATTTTTGTTGTTTGATGGCGGGATAATTCAGTTGTTACAGTCATAACAAATTACTGATGTTGAACCAACCCTAAATGTAAAACGCTATAATCGAAAAGAAAGGAAACAGGACTTTGTAAAGCAGCCGAATGTTATCAATGATTATAATAAAGGAATGGGCGGAGTGAATTCTCATGATAATGCTATTGCCAATTACAGAATTAGAATAAGAGGTAAAAAATGGTGGTGGACGTTATTTGTAAATAGAATTGATTTTATATTTTATCAACCGGGAATAAAATCAATCAGATAGAGTTTACAGGTAGATCACAGCTCATTATCTCTTTACTTCAATCAGCAAATATTGAAGAACCAGACAAGTGCAGCAAAAATCTGCTATTAGGTCACTGCAGTAAAATTACTTTACCAGATAACGTACGAAAAGACAAAACGGACCACATCGTACACCGAAACAAAAGTAATGCAAGACGGAGATGTAAAGTGTGCCACAGTCAAACAGTCTACATATGCAAGAAATGTCAAGTGTTTTTACATGTTGAATGTATTGAAACATTTCACAATTCAGATTGAAATAAATTGTAAAAATTAAAACTGTGTGTACATTGTGTTTCAATAAATTGTTTCATGTAATGATTGTCGTGTTTATTTCAGCACACGCTATTTCCCAACGTTGCATTAACGCAACGCCGCGAGATGCAGGGAATTCCCAACGTTGCGCGAGCGCAACAGGTTATTACTCAAAAACTAAAACTATCAGATTCATATTCAGGTTTTATTTCATTAATTCTATAGTAAAAATGTAAATTAAATAAGGAAAAATCACATAAAATATAGATTTTGTCCTATTGGGAAGAAATGGGTTAATAGAGGGAATAAAGACCAATCCAGCTGTCATGAGTGTTGTTATTGTTTGAATGATTTGTTTGCTTCAAGAGAGTTTATTTTCTGATATGTCAGCACAAGACTAGACATTTGTGCATTCTAAAGAGATATTTGTTGACTTATGGAACTTACAGCATATATAAAGAAAGATATTTATACGAGGCATGTTTTTAAAGTAAGTACCGTTTCTAAATTTCCCCGCCGCAGCTTTGCGGTCGGCGTTTAGCGCATGCGCGCAGTGTAGCTACATCTGTTGGGAAGCTACAGACGCCATTGTGACGCCGTTTGATCGAGTCTTAGTTTGTTTATGTGATTTTAAAATGCCGTAGACAATCGAGAATCCTGCCGACTGTGAAGTGCGTGGTGTGATTCGTTTTCTCTGTGCTAAAGGCTTAAAAGCAATTGACATTCAACGTGAAATCAGTGAAGTTTATGGTGAAAACATTATGAGTGAAGGAATGGTGCGGAAATGGGTTAGGGCCTTCAAAGATGGCCGCACAAACGTTCATGATGAGGAACGAAGTGGGCGACCTTCAGTCATTACCGATGATCTCATTCAAAAAGTGGACTGTAAAGTGAAAGAGAACAGACGGTTCACAATTTCGTCCTTAGCTGTAACATTTCCTGCTGTATCAAGAAGTGTTCTCTACGAAATTGTGTCTGAACGTTTAAATTATCGGAAACTGTGTTCACGGTGGGTACCGAAAATGTTGACTGATACGCACAAAACCAAACGATTGGGCAGTGCATTGAGCTTTCTCGAGCGTTACCGTAACGAGGGCGATGATTTTTTAAGCCATATCGTTACAGGTGATGAAACGTGGGTAGCCTACGTTACACCAGAATCAAAACAACAGTCAATGGAATGGCGGCATTCAACATCCCCTAGGAAAGTCAAATTCAAGCAAACAATTTCTGCCCAGAAAATCATGTGCACTGTCTTTTGGGACAGAAAGGGTGTGTTGTTGGTCGATTTTCTGCCTCGCGGTGAAACGATCAATGCAGCGGCGTACTGTGAAACTTTAAAAAAACTGCGCCGCGCAATCCAAAACAAAAGACGTGGCATGTTGAGTGCAGGCATCGTTTTGCTCCACGATAATGCTCGTCCACATTCAGCAAATCTAACGCAAGAGCTCATCACTTCATTTGGCTGGGAACAATTGGACCATCCTCCATACAGTCCCGATCTAGCTCCTAGCGACTACCATTTGTTTCTACACTTGAAGACACATTTAGCGGGGAAGCGTCATTCCAATGATGAAGAAGTAAAAACATCTGTGCAGCAGTGGTTGTCCAGTCTGGCGGCAAGCTTCTATGACGACGGCATACAAAAGCTGGTCCCAAGATACGACAAGTGCCTTAATAATAATGGAAATTATGTAGAGAAGTAGAGGAAAGAATGCTCTTTGAGGTAAATAAAGTTTTGTTTGAAAAAATTTACTTGTTCATTTTTTATATCAAAACGGTACTTACTTTAAAAACATGCCTCGTATATCTATATATATATAAGCCCACTGACCTTTTATCAGACATCTAAAGATGAAGTTGGGCAATACACCAATCTGTGGAACACTAGAGAACTGAATGGGGAGGAAGAAAAATACAGTATTGATATAAAACATATCATGAAAGTCTGACTTATTTCCTTTGCATGATGTATTGATATAAATATTTGTTGAATGCAGATTCATTTTCTTTATGGTTATAAATATTTCTTGAATGCCCAACTCATTTTCTTTCAAATAGATAAAATAGAAGTTGCTTGATGTAATCATCTTGAATTCACTGATTAAACTAATTTTAAAAATTACTCACTTAGTTAAGTATTTTTAAAATTAGGTAAAATAGGCTTGAATTTTGCGAAAATAGAAAAAGGCTTGAATTTATCAGAAGCTCGGATTTTCGAGACTCTACTGTAATTAAAACATAAACTGCCAGTCTTCCGCTCTGTTCCATCTTCATTAGTGATAGTTTGTCATTACTATCAACTATCTCGAACACTATACACTCTCAGGATATTAGACCTGCCACTATCTCAGGCTTGATTTCATCCAATGGTACGTGTATAAGTGAAAACTGTAGACATCCACAGAACATTTAAAGATCTGTGGGAATAACTAGAAAGCTTGTTCTTATCAAAGAAGAATGTGAGAGCTAAGACAGGTTTGGGACAGACAAAGTACTACTCTGAAGCTTCCTAGTGATAGATATTAGACCTCCTATACATAAAGTAACTGTCTCGTAATTTAAGAAGGGGGTACTTTACTTTTCCTACTGTGTCATGAGATCATAAACTCCTTATGGTATTCTTTCATGGTCAGGTAAAACGTCAAACTACAAGAGCAGTTGTGCAAAACTAAACACGTTCTAGAGATAAGCTTTAGAAATGATACTTGGTCATCTAAAACTGGTTCTATACTTCAATTTATTAACCGAACTACCAGCGCAATTAATGCTCTCTCAGATCCCATGTAATGGTGGAGGGGTTCACAAGGGGGAGGGAGGCTTGATTTTCTTTTTACAACAAATCACATTTTTGTTACTAACTGTTAGGGCAAAACTGAATACATACAATGTGTATTTGGTATATCATAATCTGTTCAGTTTTTTATTTTCTAAATTGCTTATTAAATTAATTTATAGAAATACTGGCCTGGTGACATTGATACTAGTCCTCGTATGTATAGTTTCATTATAACTCTACATACATATTCTTCAGCAGTGCCTTGACGGTCGTAGTTAATAAAAGCTTTATTAGTTAAAGAAAGTTGATTAGTTTGCATAGGGACTACAACAAGTGATCCTTGAAATTTTTATCGTAGTCAAAATGCAGATGCTATGGGTATGATGATGCAGCAAACATTAGGGGTATTTAAATCGAGTTAAAAACAAGAATTCAAGAAAAACAAAGTACTCTTAAGTGAACACTGTGCTGTCCATTACTTGAACTTAGTGGCAAATGATGTGATGTCAGGTATTCTTGAAAATGTTTAATCTTTTTGAAACAGTTGAATAACTCTTTGTATTTCTCATCCAAAACATTAAAAGGTGGAAACTTCTTTTCTCATCTTTACAAACTGTAAAATGAATATTATAATTTGATACAAAGACTAGATAGCTAGAAAGGATATTGAGAAAGTAAATTGATGTTAAAAATAATTTTTGTAGAAAGGGATAAATTTTGATATTGTAAATGAATGGGAGGTCAATACCTGGTTTGCATATAAGAAGAAGTTAACATGTCATGTTAATTTACTAAGACGTGAGGTTACCAGATAGCATAAAACATTTTAAAGATCTGATTTCTATAGAACTCTGAATACGATGATTTTTCATTTAACCTGTCTAGAGGCTATGAGAAAAACCAGCATCTTTTCCTAAATCTTTCTCCATGGTAAACATCAGAGATAACAGATGTTGAGCTGTCTAAGACAGTAAATCCCGGTTATAAACTAAAGGTCACAAAATATGAAAAGGATCTCTAAGTTTTTTTTCAGATTAATGTTTTTAGAATAATATTAAAATCTAAAAGGAAAAAACTCATCTATAAGACAAGTTGTAGATCTCCTCTTCTTGAGAAACTTCTCCAAAGTGTACACAGCTCTCCTAACTTTTATGCATTTCTTAACTTGCCAGAAATTGATTACAAAGTAATCGTTTTCAAAAATTAAAATTATTTCAGGAGCTCAAAAATTATGGCCCCCAAAAAATTGGCCTGAGTTTTCAATGTACTAAGCATTGAAAATAAATGGGCTAGAATCCTGGAACTGAATTAAGAAATCAAGACGTTTCGATAAAAAAAAGCTAGAAGGAAAGAGATTTTTTCCCAAGTTAAATAAAAAGACAATGTATCCATTATTCTTTACAACCAATATATTCTAAATGAAAGCTGTATACAGCAACTATGAATACGGAGATTAATTAAAACAGCGAATTATTATGAAAGACTAATCATAGTTAAACCAAACTCAACAATACAATGCATATAGTGCACAAACTTCAACAAATTCTACATTGGGCAAACAGGTAGCAGCTTTAAACAAAGAGTCGAGGAATACAAACAGAACACCAACTCAGCATTCTACAATCACATAAAAGAAACAGGACACAAATACACAGACATTTACCATAACCTTGAAATCTTACACATCAACAAGAAAGGACCACATCTACGCACACTAGAACAATATGAAATTTACAAACACACAAAAACACAAAATACAAACATATTAAATGAACAAACCCAATACAAATCACACATACTCTTTGATACTATTGAAAACCCGCCTTTAAAATCGTAACAACTCCAAGCAGAAAATTTAGACACTGATGAAGATCGCCATGAAGCAATCGAAAACGTTCTGTCACAGCGAGTTATTACAAATTTAAGTTTGGATAGTCATAAACTAATGCAAAAGTGAATAATTAAGTATCACCGAACGTAATGGACTACAAACTTCAAGACTAAATAATAGTTTTGTAGTAATGTATGAATTATAATTCAAGAATCAGGAATTTTTATGAATTATAATATTTTTTATGTAGATTATTTTTTTCTACCTATTTAGACTTCATTACACTTATTTTCTGTTTAAAAAAATACCCCTTCTTCCTATAGTGATTTTAATTGAAAATTATATCATCACCATTGCAATCATATGGCATTTCCACTATTGTAGTCCCTCCATTTTCTGCAGACTCTTTTAAGTATCAATTTTCTACTCCTAGTGACTTCTTTAGAAATCTATATTCTAAAAATCCCTCCTAACCTGATCCATCCATTACCCTCCAGGCCTTCGAATAGTTCTTGTTCGTATTTCTTCTCTCTCAACAAGATTTTTGCTATTTAGAAAATCCAAATCAATCTTGATATTCTATTTATTTCCATCCTTCTCGACATGGTACCTTGCAATAAAATTACCTGAACTTTTTTATGTGTTGTATACACACTAAAATCAAAGTTTTCAAGATACTCCAAAAAATAAAAATAACGTCAAGTTACTACAACAGGGAGTTTTATATTCAAAACATTTTTTATATTGACACAGACTTAGAAGTAATTCCAGAAAATGATGATAGTTGTCTGGTAGTGGAGAGGAATATATCCCCGATTCAGGCGATGATGTATGTAGTGAATCTGATGATGATATAGACCTAAAAAACAGGCCAAGTTCTTCGTGTACTGATAGGCCTAGGCCTCACGGTAACTTGTCACCACCAACTTCCCAACAAATCTCTGATTCTGAGAATGAAGAAGAACTACCCCCAAATGAACCAACTACCAGTTCTTCTAATAGTAAATGGTTTAGAGTGTATCGTCCAGAACCCTTTGATGTAAAGGATAAATCTATTTACCATTCTACATCCACCCGGCCAGTCAAAAGGTACTGGAAGAAGATTTTTTATATGGCTCTACTGAATGCGTTCATCTTGTATAAAAATAATACAGACAATTCTCTTGATAGGTTCAATTTTTTGGTAGAAATAATTGAATTGCTGGTTGAAGACGAAACAGTTGATACTCCTGAATATCATCCAAGGCCAGCAAATGATACACATTATAACTTGATGAGTCACCCTGGAGTGAGTCGATGAGTCTTCCTGGGGTGAGTCTGCGCCTTTGTGTAGTTTGTTTACTCAAAGGAAAAAGTCCAAAAGTAGGTTCTGTTGTCCAGGGTGCAACTTTGGTGTCCACCCTGATTGTTATAAGGACTTAGAACATTTCTGGAGACCTAAAGGGCGAGGCATCAAAAAGCGTGCAGCAGAATCGGATTCTGATTAGGCATTGACATGTACATAGACATAATGTGTAAATATGTTATGTAAATAATTTGATTTTTGTGTTATATTTGTAAACCTAAGTGATAATAATTGCCAAGAAAGGCAAGTTTTCCTGGTCACAAGTGAGCCTACAAATGTAGTTGGGAAATAAATAATGTGAAATTTTTGATGATTTTTCTTGGCTACGGTGATGCGTATTATGTTAAAAATGCTGATTATTTGTGAGTATAAACAATTTATGTTATACTTTTCTATATTCAGGACTAAATTGTCCATTTTGTATATTTTGGATTTCAATTACTACTTTACTTAATGGTGATTCTAAAATTAACTGGAACAGAAGAAATATTTTCAAGTAAAATTTGTTTTTTTTTATCGGCAGTATTTTATGCTTCAGTATAGTTTGATGAGTTTCTGGTTTACAAGATTTTATTCCTTTGGTTATTGTGGACATTTTGATATACAATATATTATACATCAGAGGTATTATGTATTTTCTATTAAATTAAACATAAAATCCTACGCCTCACCATTAAAAAACACCTAGCACTACAAAGTGTTATTACCAGCACTTGGGGGGTTAAAAACATAGTCACAGATATTTTGAGGTAGAAGGTTAATCTCCACCATGAGCTGCCAGAGACTTGGAAGATGAAGTGACAAATATAAACACTGTAATATAAAGTATCATACTCTTTTTAAAAGAGTTTTACTGTTATTTAACATTTTATGAATTTTTTTTAATATCCTCTCTGAAAAGTATGAAATACAAAGTTAACCGAAAAATAAAACTGATACCAAATTTTATAATTACTTCATATATGAAAAAACAAATCATGTTGCTTATTTATCATAAAATGAACGACTGGAATATTTTTCATGTTTGATTTTCATTCTTTAGTTGTTAAATGCTAAATGGCACTCCATGGAGTCAGTTTTTAAAATACAGTAGAGTCATGAAATTCCGAGGTCAGATAATTCGAGCTTCTGTGAAATTCGAGCCTATTTCTATTTGAGTCTATTTTATCTATTTGAAAGAAAATGATGAGTCGGGCTTTCAAGAAATATTCATATCAATATGTTATACAAAGGAAATGAGTCCGGCTTCCAAGAAATGTTTATATCAATATGGTATTCAAAGGAAATGAGTTAAGCTTCCAAGAAATGTTTACAGCAATACGGTATGCAAAGGAAATGAGTCGGGCTTCTAAGAAATGTTCATATAAAGTTCCATAAACTTATTTATTTAATTTTTAAATATTATAGTGCTAGGGTTCATTAAAACTCCTCTTTTTTTCTAATGCACACAAATGTATGTCCATGTAATCCGAGAGAGTCTCAGTCCCATCAACCTCAAATTATCCAGACTCTACTGTATATTTTTTTCTTTGAAATTAGGTTTAAAACAAATTAAATATTACAATAAAAATATTGAAAAGAACCCCAATACCACAAAAATAATCAAAAATAACAAATAAGACAAGTTACTTAAGATTAAACCCTTATGTACATTTCGATGACCAAGTCATCATCATCAGAGGGTCTTGTTACAAAACACAATCTAGCACACAAGAAGTTACAAACTAGAATGATCTAGAGGAACTAGATGAACTAGAGGATCATTCTAGTTTGTAACTTCTTGTGTGCTAGATTGTGTTTTGTAACAAGACCCTCTGATGATGATGACTTGGTCATCGAAATGTACATAAGGGTTTAATCTTAAGTAACTTGTCTTATTTGTTATTTTTGATTATTTTTGTGGTATTGGGGTTCTTTTCAATATTTTTATTGTAATATATTGTACCACTGTGCTCTTGATATTGTGTAAATTAAATATATTAAAGAAACATCATCTAAATCAATTAATATATTATTAATACCACACCTTACCCATTTCAGAAAGTAACACTTCTGCAATATGTCTATGTGCTGTCCCTTGATAGACCAAACCTATGCTTAAAAGAGCTGCTACTTGTATATTCTGAACTATATCAAGTTCTATTGACGTAGGTGGCAACAATGATTCAATATGTATGCTAAGAATTTTGGTTGTCTGTACATCCATCGTACCTACAATATAAAAATATAGTACAGTAGTTGTATAACACATTAAATAAGATTTTTGAAACATATGTTAAAACAAACATAAAAATATTTTCCTGGCCAGGAAACATTTCACAGCAGGTTGGATAGATAGAGTAGTTTGTTTTTATAAATATACTTGATCTACAGAAGAAGACAAAATATTGAGAGAAGGCTTCAGAACAAGAACCGTTTTACTTATATGCTTGGATATATATTAATATAGCACTTGCTTATAATAGAACTTATTATTTGTTTAATGGACGACCGTTTCAGAAAAAGTGTCTCATTGTCAGGGTGAGCATCCATTATGTATAAAACAAAACCCGCTTAATTATTAAAAATTATGTTTAATGTCAAAATTGTATTTACCTTTATAAGTCAGTATTTTATATCATAGTAAATCAATCATTATTCATATTAACAATGAATTATATATGGCTTTCTGTCCAGCTAAAACATTTCTAAAATCAAACGATATTTCACTTAACTTTATTCACAATAAACTGAAACTGGATAAATTCAGCAAATAACCTGTGTATATTTTCCCAATACCATCTCTTATAGTATTTTATAAATGCCTATAATAGTGTTATATCGTAATACGTGTAAAACTGTACACATGGTAATTGCTAAATTATGCTTTGCCATAATAAATAAGAACAATAGAAAAACATGGAATAAGGCCAGTTTGAAATGAACACTAATAATAAACTAATTTGACACAAAAGCAGAATAGAGGCAAGATGCTCAGATTTCTGAGATTAAGTTTTTTTATTTAGTTATGTTTTTAATAAGCCAAACAACATTATCTTGTTTTTACTAAGTTATATTGTTTTCTCCTTCTATTTTTATATACAAGTAACTAGAACATTTATTTTAAACTTATCTTAAAATTTTTTATTAGCCTACTGAATTGTTTTATGAAACAATTCATAAATTGGTGGTGTTGATATTGGAGAAAACAATATAGACAAAATGTTTTGAAGTCGATTCCTACTTAGGTCAACAAACAAAAAACATTTAAGAAGTTTCTTGATGTAATCATCTTGAATTCACTGATTAAACTAAATTTAAACTACTTAACTAAGTGAATACGTAATTGCTTACTTTAGAGGGTTAGCTTCATAAAAGGAACGGACGTTTTGAAACGCGTAAGCAATTTCGCATTCACTTAGTTAAGTAGTTTAAATTTAGTAAAAATATTTAGTTATACTACATAATTACAATTTATACAAATATGTATATACATATGACAGAATTATAATATTAAGTGATAAAAGAGAAAGCAAAATTATTAAAATTAATTAATTAAACCTATTTATAAAATAATACTTGAAAAAACTGTATTAACAGCAAGTGTCGTAAACTACAGTTTTAAAAAAATGTATTTTAAAACCTGAGTGGATGAATAAAGAAAAAGTAGATAAATATAAAATAAATAATAACTGATACCATTTAAGCAAGTATAATATAATAATGACTTGGGAAAAGAAATCTTGGAGAGGTAGTATCTTTTGTTTCAAATAAGTCAAAATTCATTCAAATTTCAAAAATTATAATTTTAATGATAATATTTTTGTTGTGGTATTAGACACATTAATTAATAAGAATTTGTCTAAAGGAAATCACTCAATTTAACTTTAGTTAACAATTAAAATGTATTTTTTAATTTTTGAAAAATGACCTCAATTTTCCTATATGGAAACCAAGTTAAAAATCTACATATTTAATTCCGGAAGCAAATTGGTCCTCATGAAATTTCTCGAGCAAGGTACAAAATAAGACAACTTCATTAGATTCATTATAAAGCTTGAGGGCTAAAGACGATGGTAAAACTATCAGACATGTCAAAAATTGCCTGGTCTTTGCCCCACAGGCTTTGATAGATCAATAATTTTTTAATGGAAATATCCCTATAAAATTTCTCGAGCAAGGTACAAAATAAGACAGCTTCATTAGATTCATTATAAAGCTTGAGGGCTAAAGACGATGGTAAAACTATCAGACATGTCAAAAATTGCCTGGTCTTTGCCCCACAGGCTTTGATAGATCAATAATTTTTTAATGGAAATATCCCTATGAAATTTCTCGATCAAGGTACAAAATAAGACAGCTTCATTAGATTCATTATAAAGCTTGAGGGCTAAAGACGATGGTAAAACTATCAGACATGTCAAAAATTGCTTGGTCTTTGCCCCACAGGCTTTGATAGATCAATAATTTTTTAATGGAAATATCCCTATGAAATTTCTCGAGCAAGGTACAAAATAAGACAGTTTCATTAGATTCATTATAAAGCTTGAGGGCTAAAGACGATGGTAAAACTATCAGACATGTCAAAAATTTCCTGGTCTTTGCCCCACAGGCTTTGATAGATCAAGAATTTTTTAATGGAAATATCACTACAGTGGTATTGGGCACTACTGCTTACTTATTGGGCATTCTTAGTAAGTAAGCCCAACATGCCTGAGGGTGATTAATAAATATACCAGATGGTGATAACATCAGTTGATATAAACAGTTAATTTGATTGTTTATTTATTTTGTCCTGTTTAATTGAAATGTTGAAATGTATCTAATATAGGAATCCTGCGAGTTTGTGTAAAATTATTTGGGAATGGTGTGCAATAGAAATAATGGTTAAAGATAATTTACAAGAATAATACATAATTTATTAAAACAAATATTCTTTGAGCTTAGCTTGTGAGGTTATGTTAAAAACAAATAAAAACATACACAAAACTCACAAATTAATCATTTATTTACTCATACGTGTATCAATGACGATGATGACTTGGTCATTGAAACGCATATGAGTAAACAAATGATTAATTTGTGAGTTTTGTGTATGTTTTTATTTGTTTTTAACATAATTTATTGTTTATGTTTGTTATTTTAGTGTTCTGTTTAAGTGAAATTGTTAAAATGAATCGTAATGGAGCACAGCAGAGAGAAAGGTTAAGGATCATTTACAATGCAGGAGGAGGGGCTGATGAACATATCCATAATTTTAGGCAACCTCTAAATAATGAAAATTATGTGATTCAGAATAGTGTTGGCAGGCTTAACCAAAGCTGCCAGTATTGCAATGCACTTCATTTTCCCAGTGAGTTAGTAAGAGCACACTGTTCCCTCAATGGACTGGTATTGCTACCTCAGCCCAAATCAATCCTAGAAATGCAACATTTAATGTTAAACAGCAGACATTTTATTGACAATATCAGAACATATACCAGTGCATGGTTTTTGTTTCATTTTCAGCATAATCAAAAGATACCTTACATTGGTTCTTAAACTTTTAAAGTGCAAGGCCAGATTTTAGGTATAATTCAGACTTCTATTCTCCACATGAGCAAACAATTTCGTACGATCAGTTATATATAATCGACTCAACAGTGGAAAACAAGATCAGATTGGGAAGGTTAGAAAACCAAAATTTGAATAAAGATAGTTTATGATGTTTAACCCATATATTAGCAGATAATTTTTATGGTCAAGCATACATACATAACGGACAGATGTTACATGAACAAAATCAAAACTAACTACAACAATTAGATTTACATTTTGATGATAAAGTTTCCCATAGACAAACATTACTATAACTGACCCACTGCATGGGGAGATAGCTGGAGAGGTTACTTCTAGAGAAGGAGATCCGATATTGTTGTCTGTCCTCATTCCCCTCAGGGATCTAATGCTCTACCCTTAAATTTTTCCTTATGGGAAACCAGGATGGAATGAAGGCATGAAACATAATGGAGCACAATGACAGCCTATGCAGCAAAAATAACTCTGAGACACAGAATATATATTAGAGATGGTGTTTTTCACTTGCATTCGAGTAAAAAAAAACTCTTTCAGCAGTATTTGGTGGACCAGTACACTAGAGTAGAAACACCTAGACTTTACTACATAAGAGTAAACCAACATGAATTTAGGACAGATCAATATAAAGGACTTCAAGACTTTGTGATGAACCATATTAAGCAAGAAACCTCCAGTTATCCTACCACCTTGTTTCAAAAGAAGTCCGAGAAACATGGCAGTATCAAGAAACTATAGCCATAGTATGTAAATATAGAAAACCTAAAAAAATTTTTTTTTAATTACATGCGACCCTAAGTGGACGAAGATGACATTCTTTGAGTGCCTCTAAAATAGTATCTGACAGACCATATATTGTGTCTAGAGTATTTAAGTTAAAACTAAATGAAATAAAAATGATATTTTAAATCATGATGTGTTTGGAAAAGTTGACATAAATATGTTATTGAGTTTTAGAAAAGCGGTTTACCTCATTGTTACATGCTTTTAGTACTTGAAGATGGTGTCAAGTTTGACGAACAAGAGAATATTGACAATTTAGTTTGTACAGAGATACCCGATCAGGAAGAGATTCCAAAACTAAATGCAATTCTATTTAGGACAATGATGCATGGCCCATAACCCGTGTGGACGTCAAAACATAAATTCACCATGTATGGTACATGGAAAATGTTCTAATAGCTACTCAAAAGAATTGTGTGATGAGAGTATCTTGAGTAATGATGGTTATCCACAGTATTGAAAAAAAGATATGGGGTAAAATCTAAAGGAGTGCATCAAGTGAAGTCATGATGTTGTACCATGCAAAGAAATGCCTTCTTTTAAAATACGACACCCATTTAAATGTGGAGGTATGTTCAAGCATTCAGAATTTAGGACTCACTTTTTTCACAAAATGAGGGGTGAAAATTTCAGATGTGCCTTAAATTTGAGGTACTAGGTGGCAGGAACACAAGTAAACAGAAATATTATTATTGTAGTCTTCAGTCGATTTTTCCATACATGAGGAAACGGATTGTCGATAAGCATCAATAACAGGAAATGACTCTTCCACTTTCTCAGTAAATAAACTATCGCCGTACTAAGTAGTAGGCCTACACATAGCTGTAACAGTTCGTTCAGTTCTACTCCGTTAGCTGTTTGGTCACCATGGAAAAACGTTTCATGATACGATGCAGAATTTAAGCATAAGGTTATTTTATGTGCCGAAAAGTTTGGAAATCGTGAAGTTTACAGTAAATGAAGCAAATGTGTGTCGTTGGCGTAGTATGAAAAGTAAGTTATTTGAGCGTAAATGAACAAAAACAATCTTTTTCGGGACCGAAACAAGAGAAATATTCTGAAATCGATGCTGATCTATTAACATACTTCAAAGAACTTGGGGCACAAGGACTTCCTGTAACACGAGAAGTATTAATGTTAAAAGCCAATGAAATTTCCACACAACACCGTCTTCAATTTAAAGCAAGTTGTGGATGGTGTGAAAAATTCATAAAGAGACAATGTTTGCCATTATGTCATAGAACCACCATTTGCCAGAAGCTTCCATCTGATTATGAGGATAAATTGGTGCAATATCAATGTTACATACTAGAAGTTCGATTGAAGAAACAATACCATCTCAGTCGAATCAATAATGCTGATGAAGTTGCTGTTTTCTTTGACATGCCACAAAATTACACTGTAAGTGAAAAGGAACAAAAACAAATTACAGTAAAAACAACTGGCTACAAAAAGTTAAGAGTTACAGTTATGTTAAGTGCTACTGCAGATGGTAATAAATTATCACCATATGTAATTCTGAACAGGAAAACTATACCAAAAGAAATGTTCAATCGTGATGTAATTGTTCGAGCATAACAAAATGCCTGGGTGACGAATTAACTTATGATAGATTGGTTAAAGTGTGTGTGGGAGAGTAGACCGGGTGAACTTCTAAAATGACACAGTATATTGGTGATGGTTGTGTTTCTTGGTGATTTGGAAGATAATAAGAAAATTGACAAATGAAAAATGCGATTTAGTATTAATTCCTGGAGGTATGACAAGCCAGTTACAGCCACTTGATGTTTGGGTTAATAAATCCTTTAAAGATCGCCTTTGTACACAATACAATCAGTGGTTGGCTGAACATGACCATCCCCTTATACCAACCAGTAAAATCATACGAGCTTCAGCAGCTAAGATAGTATAATGGGGGTTCTAAAGCTTGGAAAGATTTGCCCCTTGCAATCATCACTAAATCCTTTTTGAAGTGATTTTTGTTAATTGCGTTGAATTGATCTGAACATGATGTCCATTGGAATCACGGCGATGTAAATCCGATTCAACATCCGACTCCGATGTAACTGTCGACAATAACGACGAAACAATGTAGGTTGAACAACACAATTAGGAACATAAGAAGACTACTCACGGTATTTAGTGATGACTAGTTTTTGTGAGCTAGTCTATAGCTTGGTTTTGTGAACTACTACTGTGAACTGTTACTGTGTCAGGTATGTATTTTAATGTTAATTATTGTTTATGGGCCTACCTAATATAGTTTTTCCTACTACCATTGGGTGTTTTTATTTCTTACAAAAATCCGTTTCCTAAATACATAGTAAAAAATTGGTGAGACTTAAATTCGATGTTTTTATTTTTCCCCCAAAATCGGTTTTTAAAACAAAGTGCACCTTAAATTCGAAGATGTCTTGAATTCAGATTCGGTATTTGTTTAAATATGTTTACAAAGGTTATGATGTGGCTAACATGGCATTTGTGAAAAATATTACATCAAATGAAACAAATTACGATGAAATAATGAGTTACACAAATATGAGATATGTAAGTTCTAATGAATATTAGTTGTAAGTTAGAGTTTGTAGTAGTAACTCGCTGATGATGATGGCTTTGCCACTGAAATGTGTATGAGTCAATAAATTAATAATTTGTGAGTTTTGTGTATGTCTTACTTGTTTTAACATAGCCTCACAAGCTAAGCTCAAAGAATAATTGTATTAAAAAGTATTTAATTTCATTTAATTCTAATAAATAAGAAACCGATTGCTGCTACGAGGCCCTAGTTTTTAATGTAAACCCCTAATTTTGCTTTATGCTTCTTGTTTTTATAGCTAATTTTAAGACATTTTATTGTGACATTTTTTTTGTCCACAAAACCGAGAATACTGGATAAAGTGGATTTCCAATAAACCAACGTTTTTAGTTTTTAAAAACTTTTGAAGCAAAAAGAACACACTTTATTTAATTTCAGATTCTGCAAGGTTTGTTGTAAAGCAATTAGGATAAATTATAGGAAACTATTTAAACTGAGACACCTTTATGTTTTAACATTTTTTGGAATTAGTAAAAGAATCATTGTTTGAAATTCAAACAATTTTTTTGTAGATTGAATTGAGATAGAATTGATGATGGAATTATAAAAGGAAATATATAAGGAGAACACATAAAGCTTGTTCACTAACCAATTCTACAAGGCTTTTTTAGCATCTTATCAGTGAGAAGTAATATTCATTGAGTGAGAATTTAAGTCAGATATTTTAAAGTATAGAGCAAGGTTTGTTTAATTTATAAAAACTCATTATTATTTTCAGAATATTCAAGTACTTGACCCATTAAGAACATATCTTTAAAAGTTTGTGTTGCAGAATTACTGATTAAGTTAATAAAGAGAATACTAAATGTTTTTCAATTTGATTTTATTTAATTCGTAGCCAACAAAAATCAATATAAATCAAGAAGTTGTTCTTAAACAGAATTATATTAAAACTACAAGAGAGTTCTTGTGGTTAGGAGGTTCTACAGGTAAGATTCTTGGTACCGTAAGTCAAATTTTATAAGCTGGGATTTGGCCCTTAGGTGAAAATTGTGCATTCGTTGTCTATAAAACATCAGGCATTTACAGCATTCTTCTTCATGGCCATAAATCGCGGCCTACCCGTCCAAACCCTTAGATAATCGTATTAGCACGCTTCTGTTACACCCTAATTACATTCGTTGTTATTCATACTATACATTAAATAGTATTAATAAGTAACAAAATAATGAGTCAACTCTATGATTTAGCAGAAGTCCAAGGGTGGATGTTTTTTAAAAAGATCTGCAAGCACCTCCACCCTCCCCTCGTCCGCTACCTCTCGCCAAAGCATGCAGCCCTCAAGTGCCAGCTTATAAAGTTTGACCTTTACTGCCAAGAAGGACCAGCTTGAAATTATTATCGCTTTCATCTTCACAAAATCCATTGTAACAGAGAGCTATAAAGACCAGATTATCATTGGTCTAAGTAAGAATCAATACTCTTGTACTCAATATCCAACCATTCAGTAAAAAATACTAAAATAATTAAATTTGATGAATTCCAATTAAAAATCATTCTAAAATTTTAGAGAAAGCAATTACAGGCCAGACTTTTATTTGATCAAGATAATTTTCATTTAAAGAAATTTAAAAATTAACCAAATTTTATTTTTATATTTAAAAATGAGCATATAAAATAATTTAACATGTAATCAGAAAGTTGAATATTTGCATTATCAATATTTTACTGTATTTATGGCCTACATTCTTAATCTTAGACACAAATGAAATTACATGTACATTAAATATTTTAAGCTTTCCAAATAGATTTTGTTGTTATGTTATTTATGATTTTATATAGAAATTAAGCAAATTTTTAAACTGTTAGGAAATTTTCCTAATTTTAATTTTAATATGTTTATTAAATTTATTAATAAATTTTTGCAAACCATGAACAAACTCTATTGTTATATATAAATATCTAAACTATAAGAGTAGGAAACCCAGTATACAATATGAAATTGAAAAAGTAAAATGTACAATGATTGTTTAATCTTTCTTTTCAGATTTATTAAAGTAAAGATCATCGTAGCAACAAAGAAAATTTACTGATTTTGCTAGGATTGAAGAACCTACACGATCAATATGGGAAAATTATCAAAGTTTTAATATGTTCACATTTTAGTTACTCAAGAGATTATCTTCTTTGTGTAACATGCCATACCTCTCTTTGTAGCTGATATCCCCAGAAGAAGTCCAATACTGGTCATTTCATGGCAACGAGTTAAATAATCAAAAATATTCAACTGAGTCAAATTTTTTAGATGTCCATTTAAACCAAGTGCCATCAAAAATCCTGCATGCTCAGGTATAAGGTCTGTTGGTCCTGGCTGTTGGACAAACACAAAAATACAAATATACTCAGTACAAGTTTACAGAAAAATTTTAGTTAACCATTACTATTATCCTGTAAGATTCATATGTTAGGCATACAATAATAGGAAATCGGAAATAGCCAAAATTGATCTTTTATCCCTATTCTTGAGTTGAATCTTTATCTTTTTACTTGTATTATTTCATTTCTCATTAATAACTCACTTTGTCATACACTACCACCTTTAGCACTTTAGAGTTTATCTCAACTGGATGGATATATGTCTAGAACTTATGGATACTCCCTATGTCATAAAGTAGCTCGCAAGACCGAGCTCCTTAAAAGAATATTGACCTTAAGAGATAATCCTAAAAGTAATTATACAGTCTAGTCGGTCTAAGCTACTTGATACAATAAGGCTCTTGTTAAGAAGATAGATAATAATTTGATTTAATATGTGGTTCCAGGTAGTAACAGAGTGAGCCTCTTCCATGTGGCCATTGATGACAGGTTGTCTCCATATTTTTTGAACCAAGTGCTTCCCATTGATGAAGCTATGTCATCCTTATAAAATGTGTTTAGCAGGGATATGGACGAGGATAACTCGTCATTGATTTTTGTTGTTGCTTCAAGAAACTACAGTTTTGTTGAATGTTCAGTTTTTTTGACCTTTGTTAATGTGTTATCGGCCCATGCTTCAGATAAACACATGAAATATTGTTAGAGAAGATTTACACATAAATTAATAATGTTTGTATAATATTTATTATTCCCATTAAAGTAAACTATAATCATTATAACTTTTAAAACATCTATATATATTCTAAACACTTGTAAATATTTACAAACTTGCCTATAGTAGCACTTACTTATATTTGTTGAGTATGGCAGCTCAACAAATATAAGTGCTACTATAGGCAAGTTTGTAAATATTTACAAATGTTTAGTGAAAACTAGTAGCTCATGTGAAGATGGGATCAACAAATATCTATATATGTTATTTTTTTTAAATTGTTTTTACTTCAAATAGTATTTAAATTTTATTTTGAAAAAGAAATCCTAAAACCATACAATGTGTCAAAATTTATGGAGATACCATAATTACAGATTTTAAACTAAAAAAGTTGATAATATTTATGTTAATTATAATTAATACCAAATAACCCTAAAATACTGTATTTTCTGGTCCAGGAGATGCACAGAGCGATAAAAGGCACTCTTATTTTACTAAAGCAAAATTTGAAAAAGTAGAGATATGTTTCCGAAATGGAAGTAAACTATCACATAATATCTAAATTCTAGTAAAGCATTTACCCACTAAAGATATTACCATAACGTAAAACCTTTAAACACCTCTCACCTTGCTCTCTAGTATTTCCAAATATAAAGGTCATGAAAAACAAACATAAAAAACAAACATAATTACAAAAACCTTTTATTCATATCACAAACTGCTTAATTTATTCACATCTATTTCAGTTTCTACTACACATTTCAGGGTACTTTCTTCTTCTTTTCCATCCTCATCCTCATGAAACAGTAGGTTACATTCACTAGCGATCATTGCATAACTTCTTCCACACTTTATTAAGTATTTCTGGAGTTTCAAATTTTATACAAAGACAAGAATTCTTCATCTTCACATATTTGGGATATGGAAGGCCTCTTTCTTCATTCTTCCAGTACAAGTTGTTGCGTGATCTGGTGTTGCCATCCACTTTGTTCAGTATTCTCGCATTCCTGCTTGAAACGTTTATTGTTTGTAAGTACTCAGGAATAACAGAGATATTTGTGCAAATTTCTTCCAGTAGCCTGAGTAAGATTACACAGTAACGATGAGGGCTTATTCAATAGGAGGGCATGGACGTTTAGACCACACTTAATCTAACTACACTTTCATTCATGTTCATCCATCTAGCCTTCCTTAAGAACATGAAGCATTATTCAAAAAGGTAGTTTCTCTGCTGGTATTGTTTTACATTTCAATATTATCATAAGCGGTGCCTTTGTCCCACTAGCACAATAAGCAAAAACCACTACTTAGTGTTTTCTTATGTCCAGATGTTTGAAATAGAATTAATTGTACATCTACAGTTCTAATAGATAGTACACTATACATGGGTAGATGTCAGGTTTGGCTAATAAATAACAAGACTATGCAGGCAGACGGCGTCGAAGGGTGGGGGAGAAACCAATATGGAGTTGGATAGCAGTATGAAAACACGTTTTTATTGCTGTAGTGATATTTTTTATAGAGGTTAGAAACAAACGTGTTTTTTTCTTGTGGCTATAACAATGTGTGATCAAAAACAAGCCACAGATCGATGTCAAATTTCTGATTATATTAAAAAAACCTCAAACTGGGTACTATAAGTTGTTGAAATAGACCTATGGTGAGAGATCTTGTTAACATATTTTCTAATGGTATATATGGTTTTCTGAAGCCTGAGGGAGTACTGAAGATGACCTACATCCCGGTCACCTGTCTTTGTTTCAACTCGGCAAAACAGTGACCAAATCAAAGAAATTGTACACCAGGATCATCGTAAGAGCATTCGGATGGTTGCTGAGACTATAAACACTGATAAAAAAACTGTCAGAAAAATTTTACCTGATAAACTGAACATGAACTAAATTTTTGCACCAGTACAATGCATCTGACTATAATGCACTGTCTGTAAAGCGTTATTTAGCCACTAGAGGTACTTCCACAATGTGACATAATAGCCTTATTTAGCGCCCTGATGCTTTTTCTGTTTCCAAAGACCAAGTCTGTCTTAAAATGAACCCAGTTCGAGTCAAATACAGGTGTAGGCAGAAAAAAACACATTCTTGTCTAACCTCTTTAGAAAAAATACTACCACAGTGACAAAAACAATTCCGTACTGAATAAGTAGACACTCACAGCTATCAAACACTGCATTCATTCCCTCCTCTAGAACGCAATCTCATTATTTAATAGCCAGACCTTTTATCATTGATACATGATGTTGTTTCATCCATTATACCTAATAGTCCAATATTGTAGTTAGATTTATTTCTGGTATTACTGATGAATTTATGGAACTCAATTATTTTAGCCTCGTACTCTGGAGTAAGACTTTGAACTAGTGTTGTCTGTGTATGCATATTGAGTCGTTACCCTTTCATAAATCAGTAACACCAAGAGGATTTATCAGTAAAATCAATAATACCTAAAGCCACCACTTTATATCTAGCTTCTTGGACTATTATTCCACTTGTTACGTACATTTCAGTATTTCTATAGACAAACATCCCTTTATTTGTTTTCTCTTCATATACAGGCCATTTAGAAACATGCGAATGAAAAGAATGTTTATTTCTTTCCTAGTTTTTTAAGTTCATTTCATATATTCTCCTTTCGCGTATCATTTTTTGTTTTTGTTTGGGGAATTCCAAAAACTGTTCCGGCAGAATGATATCCATCTCCTTTAGATAACTCACACCTTGTAATTTATAAACCAAGGTACATAAAAATGTTTTTGTGTTACTGGCATTCATTTTAAAGTAGAATTTAAAAAAATACAACTTAATAGTTGCTCCACAAAATCAAAACATGGACTCAATCCAGGGAGCCCCCTTCCACTTTTAACTCTTTGTGCTCCGACAATTAGAACACTTGTTTCTCACGGCACTCCGAACCTAGGTACAAACCGGCATACAGCATTGCCGCGTCTACTCCGATACTAGCAACATGTTGCCTACGCTACCGCTCCAATACCTTGTAACACATTTTTTTCTCTCAGTTACGCTGCCATTTATAAAGGCTTTAAATAATTAACATTTTTCAATTATACAATATTTTATAATACTCAAAGAAATATTAAGTTATAAGTTTAGGTTTTACATGTAAACAAATCACATATTTCATTGAAAACAATTTTTTATTTATATTTTAATTGCATGTGGAATTACACAATTGATAAAGTCAAAAATCATTACTCTTGTCACGGTCACTGTCTATGTCAATTTTGGAGACTCATCATTTTCTAAATTCACAAATTTACCAAAACAACCATTTGAATTAGTTCTCTCATTATCACATAATTTTGTTAGAATACCTTCTTCCTCGTCCAATAAATGCATAATTCTCATTAACATTGGGTTCCTCCATTGTGAAATAAAACTTACTTTTAAATCACAAAAATTTAGCAAAACAAACAATCCATATTAATAATCAAGTCACCAAAGAGCTTCTTTAAAACAAGCTTCAACATTATTACCCTTTAAAAAAAATTAAACAATACAAATAATATATTCTGCAAACAGGCACTTGAAACTTAGAGAAACCAAGAGACTTTGTAACTATTTGAAACGGCAAGACGTATTGTTCTATTAATAAGTTTTACTTGAACCACCAATTAAGGGAAACATTAACGTTTTGTACAATGGTAATACAAAACCCAATGATTGTCGCATAATAATTTTAAAATCCCAAACTATATTTGTTTAGGAGTGGATCACCAGAAAAATCAAGCTGAGTTTAACCCACACTTTGTCAAGGTTGTTGTTTGGTTTGTCAGAACCGAAACGCATACCGCCATTGCCAATTTATACTTGGCAGTGGAGTGCAAAGGGTTAAACCATGCCCGTTTTCCTTTGCATTTATAGAGTAAAAGAGTAAGCACAATTCCAAGGAGCATGTAGGAAGTTGTTCTACTACATTACTGTATTCCCTGTATATCCTGCTGTGAGAGGTAACTATCAAATCAATATAAATGCGATAAGAAAATAAAAATGCTCAATTTTAAAATAATATAACATAGATTTAATTTAGGTACAAAAGTTATCTTGCCTATACGACACAGTGTGGATCATACAAAAGTTATCCTTCCTATAAAACACAGTGTAATTAATAAAGTGTGTCTTATCATACAGAAAATACAGTGCTTTTACAACAACAAAAAAATTGTAATGGTGTTTTTGCAGATGAGGTATCGTTTGGGTTGAATGTAACTGGAAAGAGGCTTAACAATATTTATATTCTGAAGGCTTATAAAAACCTAGTTTAAAAATGTTAAGTTTAAAACTAATCAATAAATATCAATTTTAATTTTAAGATGGAATTACACTTAGAATAAATCTAATCTAACAAACAAAAAGCACTTAAGATGTTTATTGTTTTGCTTAATATGGTACTTGTCTACTTATGGTAACAATTCTTATAAATGGACTTTTGAAAGCAAGATCAACTGAACAAAATTTCCTCCTCTTACAATGGTATTAGACACAATGTCAAGAAAAAATGTTGTGTCTTGGACAACTGTTGGGAAATTGCTAACCTCCTTGGCCATGTGAGACTCAACACTGATGCAGCCAGTGAATTAATGTAATCAAAATGTTTAGGTAAATCAATTTTTACTGTTACTTAGTTCTATATTTTTACAAATCATGTTTATTTTCATTATTTAGCAACAATCTTTTTCTGAAGTAGATGCCAAATACCAATCAAAAATTCGGATGCCGGATAGATTCCTGTGCAATGAAGCGTCTAATAGACTTGTTTACTGTTCTGCTAGGTCTTAGATTATTTTAAAAGTATTTGGTAGTAAAAGTCTACAAACTCAGTTATTCACTTTGTTGTTGCCAGTGTCATTTGTTTATGATGTTACGCATTATTTCTTTACGATTGTTAAAGTCTCAAGTCATAATGAAGCAACCTTGTTAACACATGATCTAAGTGCTAACCAAATCTTGAAAATTTAGAACTTACTGACTCAAGCATGCATATTTAGTACTAGTGGTAGTAATATTGATAGTTGAGCAGGATTCTGATAGGCATTCTGAAATGAGTAATATCCAGTTTCTAAAACTTGTAATATAGTCTGTTATTACTGACTATTTAATTTAGTTATTGTTTTTTTCCTTGTTTTTACGTTGAGTTACATGTACTTATCATTACCTGAAAAATTCATCAGTTTATTTTTAGATGTTTTTGAGATTTTTTAAATGTAGTTAAGTATGTTAACAAAGGTATTGTTAGTGCCATTTGAATACCATCATTTACAATCCCATTTGAAGCGTTATAACATTGCTATTGTAATAAATAGAAAATATTGTAAAGGTATGAATAAATACACATACAAAAGAATAAGACATGATTCACTGCTTTGCCCCATCCTTTTATTAAGCATAATTTAATAAGAGTAAAAACAGACAGTTATAAATGAAATGTATTAATATACAGGGTGATTGACGAAGATATGAAAAAACTTTGGAAGCTCATTCTACATGTAGAAATACTGAAAAAAAATTGTATAAACATGGGTCCAGAAATGCTTTGTTAGGAGTTACGGATAACGAAAGATTTTGCCCGAATTTCCTTTCGTCATGTAAATCGAGTCTTCCTGAAATTCTGGTAAGATTAAGGGGCGAATTCATTTGTTTTTTTATGGTTTTTCACCTGATAGATTGAATAAAACAGGTTCCAGAACTGTAAGTTAAGTAGTTTTTGAGAAAACCAGTGTCAAATGCAAAAACAATTAGGTGAAAAAACACATTTTCTTATCTTTGGGCAACAGTAACTTTGTTAATTCACCAAGAAACAGATCAAAATTTTTAATAACACTTGTAGAAAATTTTATTCTAAACAAAACTGTGTAAATAAAGAACACACAGTATTATCTTTTTCGACTGTATTATCCTTTTCACACTGTAACAGTTTTAATTGCAAAAAAAATAGAGGAATTAAGATTTCATCCAATTTTTATAACTTAAATATTTGATTAAAACTACTGACTTACTGAATTTTTTAGACAGGTTTTGCAGCAATAGATGAATGCGTAGATATTAGATGAAGGCAATATTAGGAATATACAAAAACCTCATAAATAAGGACATTTTAACTGACATAAAATACAAAAAACTCATCCAATTCAACCACTCTATAAATTATCTAGCTTAATGCCAAAATATATCACGTTAAATGTTCTTTTTACCTTTGGTTTATTATATACAATCCATGTAGAATCAATGTTAGATGCACTAGGTGCTATCCTCAGTCCAGCTGCAATTCCATTATGAAACATCGGCCACAAATTCATACTAGCGGCTATTTCAATATGGTTCAACTCAACAGTAGTACCTCTGGGAGGAGCTTTGCCAGTAATACAAAGTTTTGGAATTGAGAGAGGTTCACTTGAAACAGGACATGCTGTATGTAAGGTCAACATCCCTCTGTGAAACACAGCAATATTTTCTGAATTAAATATTTTAAATAGAAATATGTATTTTAATATAAACGAAATAAATGACCTTTAAAAGATAATAAAGTAGAACAGCAATCTTTTGTTCGTGAATCTTTCATTTTAGACTGATAACCAGTCTTTCAGAATCAATGTTCCTAATGATATTCACATTACTTTCAATAAATAAGTTTCTTGGATTTGCCATTCCCTGATCCACTGTTTCCTGGATCTATCATTTAAAAATTTCACTCCTATAGTAAAATATACTTAATATAACTTATAGTTCATAAATGTTGACCATAGACTGTTTATTAAAAAAGTTTACCACATTTGTCTCTTTTAGAAATACTGTTTTAAATGATTAGATTAATTTTCCTGATGAATTTTTTTCAACTAATAGTTTGTTTATCAATGTTATATAGATTAAATAAAACCAACAGAAGAAGTTGATCCAAAGATGCAATTACCCACATCAGAACCATTCTTGAAGCAAATGGATCAATCTGACACTGGTAAAGTAATATAGAAAAAGAATTTTTATAAGTCAATTCCTACTTAGGTTGACAAAGAAAAATTTAATTTTAGTTACCTCTTATCTTATAATTACAATATAAATATGTACAGTATATACATATGACAGAATCTCAATATTAAGTGCCAAAATAAAAAGCGAATTTCCTTGCAATTTCTTTTTTTTACAGTATATGGTGTTGGGACTATGATTTTTGTTTGTTACTATTTATTTGCTTTTTTTCCTTTCTAATTTAAGAAGCATATATTGCTCTATAACCTTTTATTCTATCCACCTCTTGTAACGCTTCACTATTGCAAAGAACCTTTATCTTATAATTTCATATAGGACATTTTTAAGCAATTTTTAGCTCTTGGAAAGTTAGTTCAGAGCTAAAAGTGCTGGTTTGCAAACATGTAGATCCACAGTTCAAATCCGACCGTGACATCAAATTTTTAAATTTAAATTAATGAATAAATATTTGAAAAAAGTATATTAACATTAATTGTCATCCACTACAGGTTTAAAAAAATTTAGTTGTGGTGTTATTATTTTTATAGTTGAAATAATTAAGAGACAGAGCATAGTAAACATACAATTAAATCACACAACAGAAGCCCATTAGACGTCAAAAGCAGAAACTTGCATTTCTACATGAATCTTAGTGTCTTCATACCGATGTCTTGAGGAGACCCAGAAAAGAGACATGGCATGGAGGGTTACAGCAATGATCTTATCCAAACGTTGTTTGAGGGTTACTTCAGTAAACTGCAACTGTTTTTTTCCTACGCCCAGATCTTATGAAAAAGGATGTAAGTATTTTACAGACAAGCAAACATCAATAGTGTAAAATTGACTTTTGTACCTTCTTTTAGTGATTGCAGAGCAAGGGGGAAAATCTGTTTGTCTTGTACAAGTGCTAAACCAGTATATTTATGGCTCTCCCCTAAATTTGCAAACTTAATGCATTCAGGGTACTAGATACAACAATACCGATGTTATGTCTGAAATTTGTAAGGCCAGATACTAGTATCTATGTAGATCAGCCAATTGCCCCTTTTCCATAGAATGGAAAACTCTATACAGTAATAGGTAATTTTCTCTACTCCTAACAAACTGGATAATTTTTGTTACCCGCCAATCACTTTGAAATCGCTACAAGAGGCCTTAATAATAACAACCCCTGAGATATAACGTCCATCAAGGCTTCTGGGAAAATTACCAGCATATGCCACTGGAGGACTGACATTTTTTGCATAAAGACATTTTTCTATCTATTAGGTTACTTGGGTTCAATAATTTGCTTTGCAAAGCAATCAGATAATACCTACTAATTGAAAACACCATTTATAAAGAAAAAATGTCAACATCATCTTGAGTCACACCATAACTCTCCCAAAATGGCCTGATCATATAGAATTTCAGATATAGAAGATTTTGAACAAGGGCTAATACAACTGCCTCCTTCTCAAACTACACAACTAACCTCATCAACTCAGATAGTTGAAGACTATCTAAATTTCTATTCTAAAGATTCTCGGTTGACATATACTATTAGGAATTAGGGTCTTTTCTATTATACAACCGCATTTTCTATGAAAACATGGTAATATAAAAGTTTTTTTTCTTACCTGTTGAGGATAAACTCGGCCAACATGATTTTTTTTTCGAAAAACACGACTCGTCAATTTCAACAGTTTTATTTACACCGCCAATTTTCGTTTTATTATTAAGAATGGAATGTGCACATACTTCTCTTAAATAATTTTTCCAATCGGTTAATGAACCTGCAGTCATACCTAATTCTTCTACACAAAACTTAGTGGTATTGTACTCTTTTGACCTGGAGTACTACAACTGAAAGGCGGCAATCCTTTCTGTTACACCGCCACCGATTATGAGCATTTGTCAAACTTAGCGACATTTCGTGCCCGTTATCACAATTACCCGTGTTATGTAGTATTCCTTTATTATGAAAATAACTTACTACTTTTTCCTTACTATCTGTCTCACGAACTAAACGTATCAGTGACATGATCAATACTGAAGCATTAACAGGACACTGATGGTGAAAGTACGGTGAACGTCTCGCAGTAACTGATAAGATAAGGAAACTTGCTGCTTTATTTATATGGTCTTAACTGGTTTATTAGATATTTATTGTAGGTACAAAGCAATATGTGGCAATAATTAGTGTTCTAATTTCCATAGAAATTATTTTGAGCCATGCAGTCGTATAATAGAAAAGACCCAGGAATTATATCATAAAATTTTATCTATGGGGGTTAGATATATCTAAAATACAGAAGTTCCCTAAAGCACCAACAGGTGCCAGGAGGATGCCAAAATAACTTGTTACCAGTTAAAATAACAATACTCAAACCCAAGCTGAAAATATTCTCTGTCTTATTCAAGATACTTGGATCACTTGATTTTCTACAACATAACCATTATTTTGAAGCTGCATTAGACTAAGCCTTCAGACTATCTTCAGTTTATAAAAATTATAAAATAGCAAAAAGCTAAGAAAGCTACAGTCAGAATACTACTGTAGATCCAAGCCTTAGACACTCCTGATATAGAAATACATCAAATGAAATCTTTTACTAAACAGTAGACTCCTGGCAAGGGAAATAACTAAAGGATTTTTTTTCATATTTGTTGATTCCATCTTCATGGGAGTTTTTACTAAAAACACTTGTAAATATTTTGTGACTTGTAGCACTTACTTATATTTGTTGAGGACGGCCACATTGTCAACTCAGACCGTAACTGTTCCCAAGGTTTTAATTTATATATTATTCAAAGCTTTTTGCCAAATAAAATAAGTAATAGTATCTTCAGGATAACAGTGACAAACAAAATTGTTTATAAAAATTAAATCATATGTACTACAATTCGACCATATGTTTATTGGTTATACTTTTATGTAATTTCTGACATGACATCAATGACCTTGTAAAAAGTTTGGTGTTTTGATTTTGCTTCAATTTGAAATCAAGTGAAATTTGTTAACATATATTCTCAAACAAAAATTGAGACCTCACTTTTGGGATTACCTAAGTATAAATGAATTACAAAATATAGTCTCAGAAAAGATATTTCTCAAGAATTATAAATTATTCTGTTAATATTAAAAACTTTATTTATAAAAAAAAAAACAGGTACTTTCGTATTGTACGGAGGCCACTATTTTTAGAGGTTATTTTGGAGAGAACGTAAGGACACTAAATATTTATGCAGGACAGACTTTATTTGACTTACTGTGAAAATTACTTGTCATTATGACGATCAGTCCTTATTTTATGCCTCCCAAAAAAAGCGATGTTAGCAAAAATTGAGTTGAACACATTGCCGGGAGTCGCGATCAATCACTATCACCACATATATATTTCGATGCCTCTTGTTCCTCTATTCAGCACTTCCCCACATCCGATTCATAATGTAAAAGGGAAGTAATAGTAACATATTTATGATAACCTAACCTAACCACTGCAGCACAAGTTATATTAGTGGCCTCCGTATAATACATAAGTATCAAAATAGTTTCTACAAATTCTAACCTGCCAACAGGCAAAGCCATAGTACGAGTACATATAGCATACAGATGTTTCTCTTGCTCTTCTATAAATTCATGATCACTCACTTCAGGTCTTTGTTGAATCGCTATAGTGACTGGTTGTGAAGATTGCAATAGTCGTCTGACATCACTTATTCGTTGGTCTTTGTTAAACCGTAATTTTAAAATCTAAAAAAGTACAAACAAAAAAAATTAAATGTGTATCAAGAGTCTATATCTATTCAGTTCCCATTTTTAAATTTCATAACTGAACTTTTTTAAAGGAAGAAATAGGTTATAGAAAACTCTCTTCAGGAAATAAATAATTATACACAGAAGGTTAAGTTACCATATGAAATAAACTGATTTTGTATGTCCACATGTGGATGTCTATTCATATGTCAATATCCCAATCTCAAAAAAGATATAAACTGTATTTAAATATTAAAAATAAAAATGTAATATAAAATCTTAAAAGAAGGTTTGGATATTTAATGCAATCTAAAACAGCTGTCCTGACAAGTAAAAGAAGCCTGATAATGAAAGCTGGACAAAATTATCTGCAACGAAACGTCCAAATGCAAAGTTAAAAATTAATATTTTTATAAATTTCTAAATATACATAAAATTATGGTTCTATATAAATACATGAATGATAATAAGTAAATGTAAAAATGTCACAAAAAATAATTATTCCAAAATAATAGTTTCTTTTTCATTTATTGTTTCTTTGTGAAAGTGAAGTTATTACTACAGGTTACGAGATTAATATAATTAAATAAAACTAAAATATTTCTAGAGAACTGACTTGCCAACAATTCTACAGAATTGAAAAGCTATGAAGAGTAGGTAGCAAAAGTGTTAAAATTAATATAGAATTACTATTTGAGTTTGTAATATCGTTGTTTGATGCGAAATTACTACAGGACATGTTTTTTTTATTTAAATAATCTACAATCAGGGTCCTTCAGGAACAGTAGAAAAATCAGATCGAAATTAATAGAACTCAAAGACCTACTTAAAGAAGCATAAACATTACCAATTATGTATAATCTATTCTGCGGCTATCCGATAGGAAACAAATAAAGGTGTCGCAATTTGGTAAAATATCCTAGTGAGGGAAGTAAGGGAGCCTCGAGAAATATTGAGAGAATTATTTGCATTTTGGATTTCAACAGGAAGACATCTCCTCCCAGATGACTTCAGTTGCATTAACTTCCTAAGAATCCACTGCTAGGCTATAATAACTCCAGTTGCATGGACCCTCTAACATTCACAGCCTAGTCCAACAATGACTCTCACTGCATAAACACCTCAACAATCCATAGCTGGTATACAGCGATCAAGTTAAATGAACATTTCAACAATCTACAACGTAGTGAAAATAATTATGATGGTAGTAATAGTGATGTAGTTTTCATTGTTTTAAAGGATTCATTACAATAGGGATAAAACTTGATGTATCGTTTCAAGTAGCACTAAAGCATACAAAAATTTTCCTAGAAATGTAAAGGCTGAGAAGAAAGATACATCTTTCTATCTATGCTGAACAAGAGATACTCCTTAATTTTTTTTTTCATCTTGGGTGTTGACATAAAAACTTAAACAAGCTTTTTAATTGTATTAAATGCTGTCATTTATTTATTGAACTTCTATTTTCTTTCAAGATTGTGACTAACTAGATTCGAAATTAATAACTTAAACACATCTAAGAAAAACTTGGAAAACCATTATTTCAAACACATTTTTTGTATAACAATAATAAAATTATTATTTATAACAATAATTTAATTAATACAAGTAATTAAAGATGAATTTTTATTAACCATTTCTACGTCAATTATTTGGGGCCTGCATTCCCCATCAAGATAATTTAATTGTAATATTGCTAAAAAAAATTATCCTTTAAAAAAATTTATTTGACTTCAGAATGGCTGTTAGGTATTTTTTTAAAGTTTTAAACAACTAATGAAGAGATTAATTTTGAAAAACTTAATATTTATTAATACAGAAACTAACAGTTTTTTACACAAAAGCTGAAAAGAGATTATTTTCATGTTTTGTGAACTAAATTAAGATTGTTTTATCTACCGTCAAAAAAAGTAGTCTTGACATAAAAAATCAACATAGAAGTATTGATTAAACCATATGTAATAGGAAAATTTCGCTTAGGACACTACTGATAGGACTTCCAATGGGTAGGCCATCTGGTTGTGAATAGTAGTTTGAGTTGTGAGTAAAATAGTTTTGTTTGGTGAAGGTTTGGAGGATGTTTAGGATTTCGGTAATGTGGGTTTTAGGTATGTTTTTCTGTATTAATTGGGATTCTAGGATGTTGAGAGTTTCGGGTATGGGTATGTTGGTGTACATATTTGTTATGTAGAGTGATAGTGTTGAATTTTGTGGTATGTTTAAGTCTTTTATTTTATTAATGTGGTTTGTTCTGTTTTTCAATGTTCAAGTTTATAGATTGTCTGATTATTTTGTCCTTGTATTTTGCTAGTTTATGTGCAGCGGCATTCTGGTAGTTGATGATTGCTCGGATGGGAACATTGGGTTTGTGAATTTTAGGAAGAGACTAAAACATAGAAAACACCAAGATACTCACAAACAACACACACACACACAAAATCATTTACTAGCACAGATACGTCGATGATATCATAACACTATACCGATGCAACACCCATAAATGTGAAAAACTCCTCACCTGCACTAATAAAATACACCCAAAACACCAGTTCACCTCAGAGATTGACCCCAACCGATCCCTAAACTTCCTCGACCTAACCATAACAAAAATCCACACACAAAAACACAGCTTCAACATTTACATGAAACCCATAATGACAGACACACTTATTCACAACATCTCAAACCAACCTATTCAACACAAACAAGCCGCCTTCAGATCCATGCTCCATAGACTTAAAGAAGTTCCAAAGACCACAGAAAACATAAACAAAGAACTAGACACAATTAAATATTTAGCGTACACAAATGGATACACCACCACAATAATAGACAAACTATGGTACAAAATAGAAAAAAAACACTAAAATTAATACTAAAGACAGGGAAAACAAATACATCACATTACCATACATAAACAAAACAACAAATAAAATAACCCGCAAATTTCAGAAAACAGGATACATAGTAGCATACAAAACTAATAACAAGTTACAATACAAAATACAACATGACACCAACAACAAAGATAAACTACAAGCACCAGGCATATACAAACTAAACTGCGACAAATGTAACAAATTCTACATTGGACAAACAGGTCGTCACAGCTTTAAACAAAGAGCCGAGGAACACAAACAGAACACCAACTCAGCATTTTACAACCACATAAAAGAAACAGGACACAAATACATAGACATTTACCATAACCTAGAAATCCTACACATCAACAAAAAAGAACCACATCTCAACACACTAGAACAATATGAAATTTACCGACACAAAAACACAAAGTACAAACATATTATACGAACAAACACAATACAAATCACACATACTCTTTGATACTAATGAAAACCTGCCTCTAAAGCCATCACCGCTTGACCCGACATCTCCAAGCAGAAGACACTGATGAAGATCGCCACATAGAGATCAAAAACGTTCTGGCTCAGTAAGTTTTAACAAATTTACAAAATTTAAAGTTCGGATAGTCATAAACTATTGTTAAAGTGATTAATTAGGTTTTTTTTTCCTGGCGAAAAACCAATTGTGGTTACCATCGCCAAACAAAATCTAACACGGAACGCAATATTTTAAATAAAACCAAATAAATTTAAATACAACAAAAATTACAAAACAAAAAACAACATAACAATAAATAACAAAAAAACAACAATAAAACTATAAATATAAAAAATTTTAAAAAACTATAAATAACAAAATATCAACAAAGAACAATATAACAGTAAATAAATAATAACAATATGTAAAACAATAATAGGTAACAATTTACCAATAAATAAATCTCGATAACAATAACAAGAACATAAAATAAATTAAATTTATGTAAATAAAAGAAACACAGAGAAATATATGTATAAATAAAAAAAATATATTTTAAATATTAAATTTTAAAAAAATATTTTCAAGTGGTGCAAGAAAGCGATGACCAGGTCAATAATGGCAGAGGCATCGCCCCTTAGCACCACCTTTAAACTGCCTTTTAAATTAAAAAGGGCACGAATATTGCTTACACTAACACAATCTACTAAAATATTTTCATTGTGAAGATATCACCGCAGTATTGCCATATTGGTGGATCTTCACGACGCATCAAATATCCATGAGTTGCAAAAGAGTGGCCAACGCGAAGGCGTGTAACAACCACTTCCTCCCTACGTTTTGAACAAATTGAAGACCTCCATGGACGGACGGTATCTTTAATTTCCCTCAGCTTATTCTGAATCACGGTATGCCACTCGTCATTCCAAGCAGCGAGCATTAAATGTTTTGCAAAACACACATAATCAGAAGCCATAACTCGTTGAGTAATGGGCACCAAACGTGTTGCATTCTTAGCCGCTTCATCCCTTTTGTGTTTCCGAGTATTCCGCAGTGTCCAGGAACCCAACAGAATGTTACCCCGACACCCCCCAATTGAAGCCTGTGTACAGCACACGAAATGTCCCCAACTAAAGGGTTGACGGAGAAAACATCCTGAAGAGCCTGAAGAGCACTTTTGGAATCAGAACACAAAATCGAGATCGAATATCAGTTAATGCTTTTAAGATGGCAAAAAATTCTGCCATGAAAACACTGCAAGCTGAGGGCAATCCGTACGTGTAGGTACATCCAGATGCATAAAACGCACACCCAACGTCATTGTCCAGTTTAGATCCATCAGTGAAAATAATTTCATTGTGTTGGTGAGATTTATAAATAGACAAAAATTCCTGGTGGTAGACCACAACAGGAGTATCGTGTTTTATATAACTGGACAATGAGAAATCAAAGTGCGGCGTTTTTATTATCCATGGAGGTAGATGGCACATTTGTCGTTCAAACATAGTGGGAAGATGCAACTCAAGGTCATCCAATATTCTTAACATTCTTATGCCGAATGGAGCGGTCGAACATTGACGTGTATTGTACACTTGATTTAGCATGTTATTAAAGACTATTTCAAATGCCGGGTGGTTAGGTTTGCTTCGAAGAACAGAAACGTAAGATATTTGTAGCACCTGACGTCGTCTAGAAAGGGCAGGTTCCCCAGCTTCGACAAGAAGACTAGGGATTGGGCTAGTTCTAAATGCACCAGTAGCAAGTCTAAGTCCAGAGTGGTGGATGGTATCAAGAGTTTTCAGAACTGTAGGTCATGCAGATGAGTAGAGTTGACAGCCATAATCTATGCGTGATCTAATGACTGCACGATAAAACCGAAGCATACTAGTTCTGTCTACTCCCCAATTCGTACCACTAAAGACTCTTAACATATCCAATTTCTTGCTGCATCTCACCTTCAAATCACGAACATGTGGACTCCATGAGAGTCTTTTATCAAATAAAAAACCCAAAAATCGAACACTATACGTGGTTTGAAGCTGAATCCCATCAAAATAAAGGATCGGCTCCTGGTGTTGCCTACGACGACTAAATGCTACACATTGGGTCTTCGAAGCAGAGAATTTGAAACCTGTAGTTTTTGATCATTCCTCTAATCTGTATATTGCTAACTGCAAAGATCTTTCCAGAGTTGCCACACTACGAGCAGGCACATATATACAAAAGTCATCCACAAAAAGGGAACAGTGTAGCGGAGATCGTATATTACTGGTGATACTATTTATTGCAAAGGCAAATAGCGTGACGCTCAGAACGCTGCCCTGCGGTACACCATTCTCCTGTCTGTAACTATTTGAATATGTGCCTCCAAGACGAACGCGAAAAGATCTGTTAGAAAGAAAATTAACGATTAATGATAGGATATTCCCTTGTATACCCCATGATTTCAGAGTGTTCAGAATTCCTCTTTTCCATGCCATATCATATGCCTTCTCAAGGTTAAAGAAAACAGCAACGAGTGTTTGATGCAAGAGAAAGGCATCTTGATTAGCGGACTCTAACAAAACCAATTGGTCAACTGATAATCGTCCTAGTCTGAAACCACATTGTTCGTTGCTAAGAAGGTTGTTGTTTTTTAGGTACCAGACAAGATTGCAGTTGACCATCTTCTCCAGTAGTTTGCACAAGACGCTTGTAAGTGATATAGGCCTGTAACTACTGGGGTTGGTTTTGTCCTTACCTGGCTTCAAAAGAGGAATTACAGTCGATTCTAACCATGCATCGGGGAAAAAGCGCTCCTCGAATACACGATTGTATACTCAAAGGAGGACAAATTTCACCAATGATGGTAGATGTTTTTGCATGGAGTACACATTGGAATCAGGACCTGGTGCAGAATCCTTCGTTGACGCAAGAGCTGACTCCAATTCCCCTATAGAGAAAGGAGTGTTCAAAGGAGAGTACTCAGACAACCCAACAGTAAACGGTATTGCTTCTTCCTTCAGTTTATACATCTCGAACAATTTATTATAGGCTGTAGTAGCAGAAAAGTTAGAAAATGATGTTCCAAGTACATTAGCAATGTCATGACTGTTTGTGATTAACCTACCATCTGGTTGCTTCAGCGCAATGGAATGGAAGTACCACAAACTGATCTTAGTTTCCTCCATACTGTGGAGGACGGAGTTGTTCGTTTAATTGTGCTAATGTACTGTTCCCAAGAGTTCTTTCTACTCAGCTTAAATATTCTCCGTGCTTTCGCACGAAGTATTTTATATTCCTGAAGATTTCCATTTCTTGGGTGTCGCTTAAATCTACTTAGTGCTCTTCTTTGTAAATGGAGAATTTCTGTGCATTCATCGTTCCACCACGGCACAGGCGGTCAGTGTGGATGCGCAGAGGTTTTGGGAATGGTCTCTACTGTGGCATTTAAAATAGTTTTCGTAAAATTATTAATTGTTTCATCAATGGGTGTGAAGTGGATTGTTTCATCAATCCATGTCAAGTGATACAAGGTAATTCGAGTAGGAGTCCCAGTGGCTTTTCGCAAAATCCAACGGGAATTTCGAGCATAACAGGGTTGGGAGTCACATAAATTGATCTTATTAGGCACATACAAAACATTGAGTACCGACCATGTGCATTTAGTAGCTAATTGAGGGCTGCAAATTGATAGGTCAACAGCTGTCCATCCACCAGTAGATGCTGCTAAATGAGTAGGCAAACCGTCATTTAGGAGACATAAGTCCAGTTTCGTTCTTACACTCTCAACAAGATCACCTCGAGAGTTCCTAATCGGAGATCCCCAAGACGAATGGTGGGCACTAAAATTCCCTACCAATAAGAACGGAATCGGTAACTGGCTTATCAAATTCACTAAATCACTGTAATGCAGGTTTTCTTATGGTGGCAAGTAGACACAACACACAGTGATTTTATACGGGACAGCTGTTTGAACGGCTACTGCTTGTAAAGGAGTTATTAAGTTTAGAGAAACAGCATCGATACAGTCACGGGCTAGGATGGCTACGCCACCTCTAGCTCGATCTTCTGTAACGAAGTCCGATCTAAAAACTGAATACTCCCTTAAATGGAAATTATGCGATTCGTGGAGATGTGTCTCCTGTAGACATACAAACATTGGATACACATCTGGCACGAGTACTTTAAGTTCTTCTATGTGACTCCTAACACCGTTGACGTTCCATTGTATCACTGACTTGCTAATTGCAGACACTTATTAACTCAGTAATGGATTGATCTGACACCCATTGGTGCTCTCTCTTTTCTTGTTTGGGATGTTTCAGGCGTCCCAGGCTTACATTTTTCAGATTACATATTCACCCATTCAGGGATGGAATCTGAGGAAGATTTGGGTTAAGCAGGAGCAGTTTTCACATTTCCTCCTTTGTTAGCATTTTTTCTAATACCCGGTAACGACGGTTGCGATGTGGTCTGACGTAACACTGGTCTACGTAGTTTGTTTTTTCCAACATCTTTTGCACAGAAGCTTTATTACCCGGAAGCTTTATTACAATGTTTTCTGCACAGAAACACAAGGCTCACTTAATGATTTATTTCGTGCTCCAATCCCCCCAGTGGAAGGGATTGGTACAAGAGGAAAATCACTATTCGCCGCTGCAGGTTGTACTAAATTTAAAGTAGGACCATTCGTGACTAAGGACAAAAGGCGAGAAACTTGTTCAGTTAGAACTTCAATTTTTTTCGACAGCTCAGCACAGTTGTTACAAGATGATTTGGAAGCGTTCAGAGGAAAATCACTATTCGCCGCTGCAGGTTGTACTAAATTTAAAGTAGGACCATTCGTGACTAAGGACAAAAGGCGAGAAACTTGTTCAGTTAAAACTTCAATTTTTTTCGACAGCTCGGCACAGTTGTTACAAGATGATTTGGAAGCGTTCAGAGTAGCGGTATAAGTCTTACTGTCTGATTTCGACTGAGTAGATCTATACATTTTTTTGACATCTGGAAACGACAGCTTGTCTTTCGCCATGATGCCTAGGATAGCTTTCTCTTCCTTAAAAGTAGGACAGTTGTAGGATCCCGCTGGGTGGTCACCATTACAGTTGGCGCATTTCGGAGAGTTAACACATTCCTTATCACCATGGCCTTCAACACTACATATACCGCATACGTTCTGCTTCGAACAGATAGAGCTGATATGCCCAAAACGCTGACACTTAAAGCAGCGCCTAGGGTTAGCCACGTATGGTCTCACTGAGATCCTTTGGTAACCTGCATGTATAAATCCGGGTATTTCCGGCTTTCCAAAGGTTACGATAAAAGATGCTGTTGCTACTTTTTCTCCTTTGTCCATTTTCATTATAGGGATAATGTCCGTAACTAACTGAGAAGACAGTTCGGACTTAATTTCATCGATTGGAAGGTACATTAAATCCCTACATGTGATGACCCCCAAGTAATTCAAGGATCTGTGGGGAGCCACAGATACCATGACCTGGTCAAAGAAGGATGTCATTTTTGATAGAGAACGGGTTTGTCTGTCGGTGGAAGTTGCAACTAACAGTGTTCCGTTTCTAAGTTTCTTAATAGAGGCTACTGGACCTCTAGCACAGGCAGTAATAGCCTTGTTAATCAGGAAAGGAGAAACTTTGGAAAGGTCTTTCCCTTCTTCGGCACTAGAAACAACTAAATACTTTGCTGATGGCAATGTCTGTGTCGTTGCCATCATCAACTTTTTACTCAAATCCCTGTTATTATGATCGTCAGGAGAATCCTGGCGTGTTCTCTTCAAACTAGTCATATTTGACAAGGTT
This sequence comes from Prosapia bicincta, assembly GCA_036971475.1. Classification (NCBI taxonomy): domain Eukaryota; kingdom Metazoa; phylum Arthropoda; class Insecta; order Hemiptera; family Cercopidae; genus Prosapia; species Prosapia bicincta. Next base: position 560,908 of record JBAIZL010000058.1, read on the forward strand.
TTTGAATCTATAAATTTTTTAAGCCAGCCATCATGTCAAGCGTTACGGGCGAGACTATAGGAATGGGTACACCCTTGGATCACAATAAGATCATTTCCAACCCTCAGAACTCTGAGACCTATAGCTTTTCTCCTTAGCTCAACTGGATGGGCATTAGACAAGAACTCGTAATACTGTGCACAGGCTCCGACACCCATGCACCGCGGACACTCCCTGACCAAGGACCAAAGCGGCTGGTAGACCAGAAAACCGCGCTTACGTCTTCGGCAGAGCAAGCTCACATCAGCATCCCAGACCAGAGTCTGTCACGCTCTGGACTTTTCAGCACTCCCAACGCGCAACATTTCTGACCAGTCAAAAATCCCTAAGAGAAGATGTGTGTGTGTGTGTGTGTGTGTGTGTGGTTTGTGAGTGGTGTAGTGTTAGGCTGTGATTAATTAAGATTCACCAAACATAACGGACTACAAATTTCAAAATTTTTTTAGTTGTTTATTTATTTTATTATAGTTTAGTTGCATTACTTTGGTCTAATTGAGTAAGCACAGATAATTTTTATTTGGATTTTTTTAAAAAATATAACCAATAAAAACATCTATAGAAAATGAAACTCAAAATTTTAATATTTTGTGTTAAATCTCTTTATCTTTTTACCAAATGTTCTACACAGGTAGACTACCAAGATAAATCAACAATAAATAAAAAAATGTTGAAAGAAATAATAGCAATACAATGACATAAATGTTACTCGCTATATAAAAATAATAATTCTAGCAGACCAAAGCTCAACAAACATTGGCACCTTGAATTAGATGATAACCATTTACAGAAAATTTTAAGAAACAATCACTTATCTACATAAATAATCTCAGTGTGTTCATAAAACGCTTTACTGAAATTGTATAATTTTGGTTTAACCTACAAATATGTGTAATATATTTTAGCTCTCTCAGAACAATACTGAATTACAAATATTAACACTAAAAGGGTTAATGAAGATTACAGATTATTTTCTCAAATATTTTTCTTGTAAAGAAAATGACAAACTTTGAGTGTGGCAAACATGGGGGTATGAGTATATATGCGAATATGTGTCATATTAAAAGTTATTACATCAATCTTTAATTGAAGTGAGATTACAAAATAAAATCGATATTATATTACAAACTCAAAATTTAACTAAGATGCCTAACTTATTCCTACCTCTCTGTCCATACTCTCCATACCATCATCGGTTTCATGGTTAGTCCTTGTAACAGCAGGTGGTGGAGGTGTGGCTGCTCCTCGCTCACCCACAGCTGGAGGTGATGGAGTTGCTGCCAGATCTTGTCTATCTATTAAGCGGTATGCGGTTTCAGGCCAATCCGCAGGAGGGGCTTCTCTTACGTGATGGATAGCATTAGCTAAAATTAGAGCTAATCCAGCTGGGAGAGTGGTAAGGTCACGTCTGGTATAACCTGCACAGTTTTGACACCATTTTATTATTAATAATAATGCTACACAAGTGTGTGTGTGTTTGTATGTATGTTGTAACGAGTTTAAATTGAGAATTTTAGCGTTACAATGGAAATTTAAAAAATACAAAATTCTAATGTTGGATGAGTAGCCATACATATAATAATAATACAGTGCCATAAGCAGCTATTTTAAATAATTGCATAAAGTAAAGCAATTTTAAAAGGGAAAACATGTTCATTGATTTGAGGGAGATAGGAACCAACCCGATGAATTAAAAAAAAGGTCAAAATTTATGTAGAAAGGCCACTGTAATTGGAAAATGTTCAGGGAGAAAAATTATGAAGAAAATAAAAAATAAGGAAATCGCCTAAAACTAAAATTTGAAAAGTTATAACCAAATATAAATTTTGTACTAAAAATCTGAAATGAAATTTAAACTTTGTAAAAACAGGAAGTTATGACAACACATGACGAGATTTCTATGGGAAGATGTCATACGAGATTGCATCCTCTAGTACCAGCCCTGTGATAGGACAAGAAAGCTGAATTGTGGAGGGATGAAGACACTGTGAGGGAAGTTGTTAATGTGTTTTGAACTAGCTTCAAGGAAGGTCGATGTCCAAACTCGCTCTGCTTTTAATGACTTGAAGGTGTTAAAAATTCAACATAAGGTGCTAAGTGCGATCTGCTGATGGCTGCAATATGTGACTGTAAAATTCCCAAGTCTTTTTTAGGGATTTCGGACCCTAAAATTGGTTAAATTCCAACAAAGAATGTGTTGCATTTCAATAGGTTAAAGTCGGAAATTTTAAAGGCTGCAAAAGCCACATTATAAACCGTAAACTGTATAACGAAATAGTTAACTTTTAGATTCGCCATATTAAATTTTAAACCTTTCAAAAGTGTACAATGTAAAAAAGTATAGAAATCAAATTTTTTAAAAAATGTTTTTAATATGACTAATAAAGACAGTGAAACTCATTAACTAAAAAAAATTAGAACTGTAAAATTTTAAAAGTTAAATATGTGGTGACACGGAACCATGAAGAGAAGGCAAAATCGCTGTAGAAAGAAGCTGGGAAACAAAACAAAAGCCAGGCTCAAAGAAATCTGGTCAGGATCTGCTGTATCCAGGATCAGCTTGACTAAAAAGGTTAGCTTTCTTCTCTCTTTCAAATGCATAAAATCTTAAATTCAATTATTTCTGGCAAAAATGATGAGTAAAATAATTCTTTTTAATTTAAAATATAATGAAAGAAAACTATATTTTAAAGAAAATGGCTTTATTGAAAATAGAGGGGAAGTAACATTAGAGAGGGGTGACACCATGTTTGGATGATGTCATAGAATCTAAGATGATGCGCATCCCAGTAACGAATGTAAACAAACACTTTTGGAAAATAAATTATATCTGAAATAAATCTTTTTTGTTTTTGTTTATATATAAGATTAATATTAACTGTACACAAAATAAATAAAAAGTCTAAATATTTGTAAACTAGGACTGATTTGAAGAAATTTATTATAGGGGGTAATTGCAAAAGTATCCTGTTTCAAAATTAACATAAACATAAACAAAGGGATTACTTGTAAGCAAATAAAGGGGCCAAAATTAAATAATTTAATAATATGCCTAAGGGTTTTACATGTTACCTTAATTAAGATTAAGGAACTTTTTAAGTTTGTTAAAATATGAAAATAGGGAAATTGCGCATTTGGTGGTTTTGGACAAGTGGAAGTATACAAAATATCCGAGTAGAAAGGGTTTAAGTAGAGCTGGTTGATAATTAAGAAATTAAAAATGTTATACATAAATGTCAGAAGACATTAAAATATGTGTCAAAAAACAGATGATCAGGCTTGGAAACTGATAGTTTAGGCTCGTCAAGAGTTCAAAGTTACAAAAAAGTGTCTGCCATAAATTAAGGCAATATTATTAAAAGACAAATATTGCTAAAAACGTTTTCTATAAATACAATATAATATTAATAAAGGGAAATAAATACAAAATATATTATTTTTTTTAGAGGCTTAGAACATTTTTTAATGCAAGATTTGACCCTTGAATTTTTAAAGGTGGAATCTTGTACAATGCAGAAAACTTTGTTAGTCTCGAGACAGTTACAATAGGCATTATTGTTATTTACTTTGTGTATAAAGCTCAATTTGTTCAACGTGGAAACGGAAAGAAAAATGCGTGGAATTTGTCAAAAACGACATGTATAATACGTAAAAGGCCGGCCTCTTTGTGGTAATTTATACTAAAATAGGACGGAGAGAGAGAATGATCAAATGGTTAAATTTACCTTAGTAGGTACCTAGAAACAAGGTCTGGACATTTATACAGTTGTTCTCCCTATGGATATCACAATCAGTTTGCTTACCTGCTTGTAGCTGTACACTTTGTGTTCATAACTATACTCGTAAAATGGCTAATTCATGTATATTGTAGTCATTAAATGAAAAAGTGAAAGTAATTAAAGCGAGTACCTGCCTTAAAGAATAGTATAACACAAATTTATAACATCCTTAAGCATAATGATAAAATAATGAACGAGTGGTTGGAGGGAAACGGACAAATGAAGAGAAGAGCGAAGTTAACTCAGGATGATTTTAAGGTCATATCACAAATAAAATATTTAAAAAATATAATTTTAAAACTACTTAACTAAGTGAATACTTAGTTGCTTACTTGCTGATACGTTTCAAAACGATCTACTTGAGTAGAGGGTTAGCTTCGTAAAAGGAACGATCGATTTGAAACGCGTCATCAAGTAAGCAATTACGTATTCACATAGTTAAGTAGTTTTAAAATTATTTTAATCAGTTAATTCAAGATGATTACATCAAGAAACTTTAAAAAAATAGTTTTACGTTTTTGTTTGATCTGAAAAAAATGTATTCTTTAATCTAGTAAAAATACCTGTTAAAAAAATAATACAATTTAAAATTCCAGAAGTGTTTTTGACATGGTAGATAATGATTGGGTTTATCGATTAACAAAGTCATCAAAATCTGGGTTATGTAGATAATCCATAGTAAAAAAAATATAATCAAACTGATACTTAAAAAAATAACACTAACTATATACAAAAACTTCAAAGCATATTATCATTAATCAAATAAAAAAATAAAAACCATTAAAATCCAATGAAATAATAACTAAAAACTGTAAGAAAACTTTTAAACATAAAGTACTGAACTATTACTAAGAGACAATCAGCAGGGTTTTAATGACATTGCTTGGGAATTGATGACTGTGTGCCAAACCTCTTTAGTTTCTATAAAATACCATCTTGGGTAGTAAATCTTTTTCTAAATATAGTTATAAACTAACCATACAGCCTACTGCCTTTTAATGTCACCCATTTTCTTAAAAAAAAGTATTTGTTAGAAAACAAATAATTAATTTATTCTGTCATGGGACTTTATTACAATGGCAAGCAATGGAATGTTTTAGATAGTGGGGATTTGAGTCACAACTGTGGGAAGGGTTAATTAATATAATATACAATAGTGTAGTTTTCAGTTAGTGGCCAATGAACTCAGGCGACAAACAAATCAGGTGGGAAAATATTTCATGTGTTCGAAAATAAAACAGAGATTTAGGAGAAAACTAAATTATGTCAATATTTTTTGCATGCTATTGTTGAACAAACATCAAGATTTCATCTGATAAATCAAATTATTAAAAATGTAATCCAACCGTAATTCCGTTTATCATATTATACTATTAAAGTCCTTACCCATTTCATTCAGCATTATTATACATTGTTGTTTACGTGTATATTTGGAATTTTTACTACTTTCTTTCAAAATAGTTTTGTCCACGTTACTAAGGTCTGACCTACTCCCTGTAGGTGCAACATATTGCACTAATGTGTCTAGCTGATCCATATCACTGTACAGCATTCCTACCAACTGAAACGAAATAAGTGAATCAGTTAATTTTTTTAACAAAAAATGTTTAGTCAATCAATTAGTAAAGCAGTTTAATAACAAATTTTTCCAAAATCTTCTATTTCCACTTTCTTTTTTAAGACACTTGTCTAACTGATATTCATTAAACTTGTCAACTATTTTTCCTCTAAATAACTACTAATTTTCTAATTAAATATTTCTACTTTGAATTTTATCTAACATCAATTTGAACAATAATAATTATATAAAGAATTACTCCCTAGATTAACAGACAATATGTTTCAACTTCTCCGTTCATATGCTCTGTCCTTTGTCCTTACAGTACTAAAAACAATTTTTAACAATTAATTTAAATTAACTGATACAAAATTGAATGATTTTTTCTAAACCTATAAAGTGAATCTTCAAATTGACACACTAACATGTATCAAAATAATTTGACGTGATACAATTTGGGGGTAGAATGTTAAATTTGTGCAAAACAATTTTGCACAGAAAGAAGTGAAAATATATTGGGAATTTAAAGAGCTAGTGACAGTAATTTACAAAAGTAATTCTCACTGACTACTCAACAAATTAGTGTCAGCGATACAATGTTACCATCAGTAATTGTTTTACACTGACTTATTTTTACTCGGCAATCAGTATAAAATTAAGAATGGAGCTTACTACAAAGTATCAATCAATGAAGTATTCAACAAAGTCAAAAAAAAAGCAATAGGCATAGTGACCTGTCCAATAAATACGCGAACTAAGGCTATAAAAACTTTATTTTACAAAACTTACCATAGCTTAACCAAAGCCAAATCTTGGCATCTCTAAATAGCCTTACAGTAGAGACAATGCTGACTTTGCTCTTCAACATCTTGTAAATCTGTGCAGTTCTGAAGGTGTAGGCCATCCATCTTGTGATGGTTGCACAGAGGGCAAATATCCAAGGCTGCTAACCCTATTCTACAAAAGTGGACTTGTAGATAATCATGCCACATAAGCCTTCTGAATTTGGCAACACCTTCCACTCTTGGTAGGCTACCAGCACTGTGTGCGCCAGGCCCTCCCTGCACTTGTTTCTTTTTGGCTTTTCCTTGGTTTTTAGTTGATAGTTGACTCAATCAGGCTTCTGTCTGGCAATAGGGATATTGAATTATCAAGCTTGATAGCAAGGGGATATCTTTCTTCGCTAGTTGGTCTCCGCATTCAATTCTTCCAATGCCGCCATAGCTAGAGAGCCATTGCAGAACAATGTACCACCCTTCTTCAATCATGCTTGTCAGGGACTTTTGTCTCAATTTTAAACCTCTATTGATGGTTTGCAACATTTAAAACTTTATTCTTGTTTAGAATACATATTTTTAGTGATATATATATATATATATATGAAGTTAATATATTACTATTGTAAGTAATTTTATCCACCATTAAGTGCAATAATTTTACCTTCAGTGATGAGGCACCTTTCGGTCAATTGACCATTGTCGAATCACTGTTTTTTTTTTTTTTTTTTAGAAAGAAAAAAAACATCAGTGATTCGACAATGGTCAATTGACCGAAAAGTGCCTCATCACTCAAGGTAAAATTATTGCACTTAATGGTGGATAAAATTACTTACAATAGTAATATATTAACTTCATAAAGTCAGTGCAACGGAAAAACAATGGATAACGTTAAATATCAAGAATATATATATATATATATATATATATATTAGTTTTGGTTGGTAAAGATTATTTAGATTTTTTGGACTAGGAGACTGACAGACTTACCTTGGTAAGAGTCCACTCTGTAGTCTTGAAATAGAAACACATAAAAGCACTTAAACAATGATATATTTCAACCACACAGTGGTCTTTGTCAATCGAAGAGAAAACACAAAAAGAAATATGAGAGAATGAAATAAAATAATTGTAAATAATTATAAATTGTAATCACAGATTGTGTAGAGTAGAAATCAGATGCCATAGATGCACAGATTAAAGATACATATATTGTTTTCATGAGCATATGAGTGGTTATAGTTTATATAAGTCTGTCACGGGAAAAGAGATTGGAGACGTCTAAGGCTATTAGGAGAAAAAAAAAAAAAAAAAAAAGGAGCCATGAGGAAGTTTGTGTGGTTTCTCTGCATCAGAGTCTGGTAGTTTAGGATGAACTATATTGTTTTTCAAGTTGGGAGGTTGCTTGTACCAAATTTGCGGTAGATCGGTGAATTGTGACTCGCAGCATGTTGAGCTGTTGGTCTATCCATATTCATAATTTTAACATCATGTCTGTGGCCATTCATTCTGATATTCAGACCATCCGTGGTCAGGCTCCTTCCCATGCAATATACCTAGATGCAAGACGTGTCCAATACACCCCTCAGCAAATAGTTTCAACAGCCAAACAACAAAAATGGTCTTCAAAATACAGGGTCATCATAATTGTACATCGAATAATGTCATATACCAGCTACAATGTAAACTTTGCTCAGCATAGTACATAGGCCTGACCACGGATGGTCTGAATATCAGAATGAATGGCCACAGACATGATGTTAAAATTATGAATATGGATAGACCAACAGCTGAACATGCTGCGAGTCACAACATCACAACTTTTGATGACTGCTATACCACAAAAATAATTAAATCACTCCCCCCTGATTGCAATCCCTCAGAACTGAGAAGGTGGGAACTATCATACCAGTGGTATACCAAGTCCAGAGAATCCCCTAACCTCAACATCAGATAAATCCATTCTTTTTTTTTTTTTCCAAATAGGAATGAAATGTTTTATATATATAACATTTAAAGTTATATTTTAGTAAGGGCACAGCCCAAGTCATTAACAACATCAATTTTGTTCCTATATTAAATATATTTAATTTTTCTTAATATTTTCCAACTTATATTGCACCCCACCTGATTTGCTTTACGCTCCCCAAGGTTAGGGCGCACCTCCCAGTTTGGGAACCAATGGTTAAATGATAATGTTGACACACAACAACAATGATACTATTTACCACTTAATTAGTGTTTAGAATTAGGTTTATAATTCTGCTTGTGATTTCGATATTTTGGTGTTTTACTAAATGTTCTAAATTAAGAAATGCTTCCTTCAAGCTTTCTCCAGTCAGAGCATGGAATCGTATATTCAAAATTACCACTGCTCCAGCAGAAACTGCTCACCTCCCCCAAAATATATATAATTTAATATTTTTATTAGATATTTTAATAAATGTTATTTAAGATAATTCCAAAATCATAGGATATATTAATATTTAGGGTAGAACTTCAAATAATAATATTAATAAAAGGTAGAATTTATTATTCTTTCTTTAAAGAAAGTTTATAAATAATCAAATTTTGTTTGTATTAATTTGTATCTCAAAAACCTGTTTCTGATAAAAATTGATCTTATAATTTATTTTAGTTATAGATTTTTGTAAAATTATGCAAGAAAAAAAAATAGTTTTTTAAAAATTAAAAGTGAAATGAAACCTTTTTTGCTTTTTAGTGGATGGGTAAGGTTGCCCCTCCTCTAAAGTTAATTCCTATGTACTCCAGGGGTGTCTACCTAGATTAAGATAAGATTTTCAACCTTACATAAAAGAAAAACTGTTTACTCATTTTGTAATATCAATCCTGAACAAAAAAATAATAAACAATATCTCTGATCAGTTACTAAACTCAAACATTCTTCTGTACTATTACCTGAAGCATTTCCTTTGACCTTGAATTGCCCTTAGATATACAGGGATAAGGTTTGAGTCCAGGAAGTCTTACTAATAAACCATACAACTGTTGGAATATACAGGGAGGTGTTGTTGACATATAGCTAGGAGGTGAAAGTTTTCCTAAATCTTCATCACTAATCTGGGTCTGGAAAACAAACATCAATTTACATCATTCATGAGGCAAAAATGTCATTAGATCATTCTGAAATTATTCTAGAATGGTTCTGGGGTAACAACATTGGTTTTACGTTTATAGGTCATCAATTTGTGTATGTGTGTGTTGCAACGCCCCCGCCCTCTTTCATATTTATTATTTTTTTATTATGATATGAGCAATCTCATCTGGTCCCACCCTTACATCCGCTTCGTTTGCTTTTTATACCGTATGCTAGTGGTGGTGGTGGTGGTTTTCAAAAAATTTATGTTAGTTGTTTTGGTAAAATATATTTTCTACTGTTTCCAAAACCCATGCCTTAATTCCCGGTGTTCAAACGTCGGTGCCGCGCCTCAGCATAAGCCACGACCCACCGACTCCTACCTCACTGTTTGTATGACCCCCTAAAATGGTTAACGATTTTTTGTCGGGTCTTTTACAGTCATATTTGTCAGTAATGTAATCAGCTGGAAAAAATACAAGATTAACATGAACACTTAGAAACAACAGATGCTCTTACCATGTTCCTAGATCTGCAGACACGGCAAGGGAGCAGTGCAAATTATGAACATGCTTAATTTACCTGTTTAAAGGCTCCTGTGTTTTTTAAACATGATCTGCCAGTAGACCTAGTCTCTGGTCTTTAATGTAAAAACCAACTATTTTTCAGAATACCTCAATATATTTAAATAAATTTGTCCTCAGGAGAGAACTCTCCTGGAGAAACATTAGGCTCTGAATTTTATCTGATTTATTAATTACTGAATTTTAATTAATTTTGTGATCTTATTTATTAATCATTATTTATTAGTTGGAAAAAACTAGAAGTTTTATTTATTGTTCAACACAGGATAAATTTAAATAACAAAAATTGTTTTGATAAATTTAATTGCTGTTTCAAGCTTAAAGAAATTATCATATACTGAAATACAACATAATATTTCTTGTTACTGTTACTTTATATTTTGTATATTCACAAATAATTATTTAAACTGTTCTCATATTTGATACACTTATTTACAAAACTTTATACTAGAATTAATTAACTATATCCACTTTTTTAAACAAAATTTTTTTCATAGTTTAGTTGAACTTACTCAACTGAACCGTTTGCTGACATAGTTTAACATTAAAAAAAATTTTCACATCATTTAACTTTCAAAGTGAATTGGTAAATTCTAATTCTTATCTCGACAATTATAAAATTTGTATAAATTCTCATAAATTTTGCCTTTCTTAAAGATGACTCATTTATGGTTGAAATCGCTCTGCGAATTTAAATTTAATATTCTTTCAATAATATTTTCATGGTCACACCAGTGTATAGCGGTTAACATATTAATTGAGCAATAGACAAGCAAGAATTTGTCCCTCTTGCTAAACTGACTTGTTCATGACATCTTATTTCTTAGGCATTTTTAATATACAAATTATTTTTATCTTATTTAACATTAATTTAAAACTTTTGATCGAGTCCAGATCCCTGGAGCACTGGAAGCAGCCAACCCTGGTAAGTCGATGTGCGTCCTGCTACATTCTTTTATGATCTTAACGTACCGGATGCTGAGTCTGGAGCCTGCATTCGTGATTTTAGTTAGACGACAGTAACATTGTTGTATGGATCCATCTGGTCCTTGGTGATTATCTAGGCGCGAACTGGCGGCATCTCGTATTGAAATTTTTTTTTCAGACAACCCTACAAGCCGTTGTGTCTTTGTCTTTATTGCAGCGATCTAACGTACCCCCCCATGCTTGGTTATTCGCTACCTCAGTGCATTTTCCTGTATTGGTGGGTTGAACAACACGTTCGAATAAACAATCTTCTGTTATCGTTATTTAAAACACTCAAAACTATCTATTTCTTTAGATTCGCCGTAACTATTTTAATATATAAGTTTTTTGGATACGGTTTTCACTATCATTGCTGTGGGATGCTGCCGGTCATTTTGAAATGTTAATGATGGTTGTAGGTGGCCTAGTTCTCAAATTAGCATTCTTTTGATGTTTTTCGGCACTTAAGAATTTTCACTGCACTCCCATTTGTCAAATTTAGTTAGTTAATTACAATTATTTTTTATTTTAAATTTTTTGTTTGTTTTATTTACAGTTATACAAAAATGTATTTGCTTCTTCACTCCTTACTAAGTTTCTTTATTTTAAAAAAGTAAATCTTTATTACATAAGTTTTTAATCAATTATTCAAAATCTAGAAATTGTTAATTTCTTAACTTGGGTGGTCATTTAGACCGTCTCAACGTGCGTGTGTGCGTGCATGCGTGTGTGTGTGTGTGTGTGCGTATGTGTGTGTGTGTGTGTGTGTGTGTGTGTGTGTGTGTGTGTGTGTGTGTGTGTGTGCGCGCGCAGAAGAACTTCTAATTTTAACTTGTATATTCATTAATAGTCATAAAATAAATTTTAATTTACTCAATTTTTTTCCTGGTAAAAAACCAATTCTGGTTATCATTGCTAAAATTTTTTACTCAATTAAAATTATTATCTGTAACTCGTCATTTTAAACTATAAACCTGTTTGACAGTACCCAATGACTTGAACAATAAAAACAATAAATATAGATTTTTGTGAGAACTAAATATTCAATATGATTCTGGCTTCTCTAAATGGCAATGAATATACGATGGTAAAATGTGCTTCATGCCAATAACATGACACCTGCTGTAAGAATAATCCAATGGAATTATACAAAAACGCTACAACATTTACAGTAATTTATAACAAGTAACCATAAGAGACATGTTTAGATTTAGTTATGGTTCCTGAGTACTTTCTAAATATTACGGATAATTTTAAGTATTAGGAACTGTATGAGCAACAATTAAAGCTGGGATATTGATAGAAGACTTTGTTCAAGGCGTTTTGAATTCCTTTTAAGATTGCATTGTTAAATTACATTGTTAGGTATATCAAGAAGATATAATTTAAGGCTTGGTACATTTAAATTAACATTAAAACATTTGTTTAAGTCACTTTTTCCTCTTATTTATAAAAAAAAATCATATTTTCTGTGCCTTGGATATGATGATCCAATATTTTTTGACTTGTCTTTTTCCTTAGTTTGGTTTTGCTCTATTTTCAAGTTGTTATAACTAGAAATATCTTTTCATATAGCATTCTGTTACAAAACTCTTCTTTAAAACTATACATCTATGTTTTATTGATATCTGAAGACCCTCTTTCTAATGTTTGTTGCTCTCTGCCCTCTAAAAGTTTAATAAATAATTAATTTCCCTTATCTATTTGATCACTATCAGTGAAATTATCTTTTGATTATAGATTCTTAGAAAATAGCTCCAATTGAGGCCTGATTGACATTATAAATAAAGTTGTTGTGAGGCATACAAGGACCATTAACCCATTCCTTTAGGCCAACAGATTGTTGTAAATTAAGTAAACTAGGGATGCCTGTATCCTTGTTGTTACATAGGCTTATACTCTCATTATCACTTATTTGTAATGATTATTCTCTGGTCTAGGACTAAGATTGTGTAAAATAACATCATCCATGCATACATCATCACGTTCACTTTCTGCAGCAAAAGCAGTTAAAAACAATTAATATTCATTTCTTTATTTAAAAAATTTCATTTAAATTAGAATTGTCCAAAATCCCACTTTTTAACTCATGTTAGAAACTAATGTCCATAACTAATGTTATTGACAACTAAAAACAAAAATATAATATTAATACGCGCAGTTTTTTGTTGTACATTTGGAGTTTTTTCTTATAATTACACTTTTGGTATCAACTTGGCAAAACAAAAACCACTACTTAATGATATTTTTCAGCAGATGTGTTTCACACTAGGTAAGCGCATTGAGCAATCCACTGACCTAGTCCAAAACACATCTGCTGCAAAATATCAGTAAGTATTATTATTTTTTTTTTTGCCAAGTTGATACCAAAAGTATAATTATATTAATATTTCACTACAAGCTAAAGACATGAAAATGGTGAACGAATGTAAAAACCTAACATATAACTCCTCAAGGACAACAGCACATATTGGGTTTCTTTGAATTCATATTAAACAAACAAGTACTGACTTCACAATGAGTGTTGGCTGCCAACAAATAATTGGTAATAAATAACAAATGGACAAAAACGAAAAATATGGTGCAGCTGTCAGTTTATATTAAGCTGACAATATCCTGCACTGCATTTTTTTTCAGTATGATACAAGCTCCAGTAAGATTATATATATTTTTGGACTAGGAGACTGACAGACTTACCTTGGTAAGAGTCCACTCTGTAGTCTTGAAATAGAAACACATAAAAGCACTTAAACAATGATATATTTCAACCACACAGTGGTCTTTGTCAATCAAAGAGAAAACACAAAAAGAAATATGAGAGAGTGAAATAAAATAATTATAAATTGTAATCACAGATTGTGTAGAGTAGAAATCAGATGTCACAGATGCACAGATTAAAGATATATATATTGTTTCCATGAGCATATGAGTGATTATAGTAGGGGAGAAGGGATTGGAGACGTCTGAGGCTATTAGGAAGAGAAAAAAAAAAATTTTTTTTTTTTTAAATTAATAAATAAATAAGAATGGATTTATCTGATGTTGAGGTTAGGGGATTCTCTGGACTTGGTATACCACTGGTATGATAGTTCCCACCTTCTCAGTTCTGAGGGATTGCAATCAGGGGGGAGTGATTTAATTATTTTTGTGGTATAGCAGTCATCAAAAGTTGTGATGTTGTGACTCGCAGCATGTTGAGCTGTTGGTCTATCCATATTCATAATTTTAACATCATGTCTGTGGCCATTCATTCTGATATTCAGACCATCCGTGGTCAGGCCTATGTACTGTGCTGAGCAAAGTTTACATTGTAGCTGGTATATGACATTTTTCGATGTACAATTATGATGACCCTGTATTTTGAAGACCATTTTTGTTGTTTGGCTGTTGAAACTATTTGCTGAGGGGTGTATTGGACACGTCTTGCATCTAGGTCTATTGCATGGGAAGGAGCCATGAGGAAGTTTGTGTGGTTTCTCTGCATCAGGGTCTGGCAGTTTAGGATGTACTAGGATGTTTTTCAAGTTGGGAGTTGCTTGTACCAAATTTGCGGTGGATCGGTGAAAAGATTTTTGGTGTGGACGGAAGCTTGAAGAATTTTGAAGCCATCTCTCAATATCTTGTTGAGTTTATGTAGACCAGGGTGGTAGTCTGTTATTAAAGACAGTTTATTTTGTTATGTTTGTGGTTTATGGTGAACCAAGGATTGTGCTGAATGAATTTGGTTTTCAATGAGTCTTTTTGGGTATCCTCTTCTCTGGAAGGCTGTTGATATCTTTCTATTAAAATCTTCCAATTTCCTATCTTTCGAACAGATTCTCTTACCCCTGATTGCTTGACTGTATGGAATGGATCGTTTTATGTTTATTGGGTGGTTGCTGTCGAAATGGAGATATTGTAGGTGGTTTGTCGGTTTGATGTGAATTCCTGTGTTGGTATTTCCATTCTGGAGTGTTACCTCTACATCCAAAAAGGTGATGGCTGATGTAGATTTCTCCCAGGTAAATTGAAGTGTGGAGAATTGTGTCAGGCTGTCTAAAAATGCCTCAAGTGTTGAAGCACCCTGTGTCCAAATTAGGAAGATGTCATCTATATATCTATACCAACATAATGGCTGGTGTGTTTGTGTCTTTAGAAAACTTTCTTCCAACAATCCCATGTACAGATTTGCGTACGATGGTGCCATTCTGGTGCCCATTGCTGTTCCCTTTATTTGAAGGTAGTTCCTTCCCTCAAACTGAAAGTTGTTCTTCTAGAGTATGAACCTGGTCAGGTTCACAAGAAAAGGTGTAGTGGGAGAAGGCTTGCCTGTGTGTTGTTTAGAAAATTCTCTATTTCAGATAGGCCGTGTGCATGAGGGATGTTGGTATAGAGAGAGGTGACATCTATGGTGACCAAAATTGTTACCGGGGGTAGAGGTACAGATATTTGTGAAAGTCGATCTATGAAATGATTGGTGTCCTGGGTATGTGATGGAAGGTTCTTTACTAAGGGTTGAAGGTGTGAGTCGAGGAAAGCTGAAATTCTTTCCGTTACTGAATTGCAGCCAGCAATTATTGGTCTACCAGGTGGAGGGATTATGTTTTTGTGGATCTTTGGTAATATATAGAATTGAGGAGTAGAGGGATTTTCATTATATAATAATTTTAGAGATGTTTCCGAAATATTTTGTTCAGGAGCTGTATATTTGAGTAGGTCCGAGAGTAAATTGTTGAATTTTGTAGTAGGGTTATCTGTAAGTATTTTGTAGGTTGTGATGTCTGACAGTTGCTTATTTGCTTCTTTGATGTAGTCTTCTTTATTCATAATGACAGTGGTTGAACCTTTATCTGCTGGAAGAATCATAATATCTTTATTGTTCTTTTAACAAAAATATTGCCGCTTTTTCTAATTTGGTAAGGTTAGGTTTAGTCTTCAGATTTTTAGTGAAATTTATATCGGTGATGCTTTGCATGATAAAGTTGATGTAAAGTTCAATGGGGTGATCAGGTGGTAGTGGTGGTGGATCCCAGTTGGAGGGTGGTTTGAATTTTGCAAGACATACGTCTATGTTTGTATCAGTTTTGAAAGTTGGTGTCTGAGCTATATAATTTTTTATCCTAAGTTTTCTGGCAAAGCTGAAAACATCTTTTCCTAACTTGAATTGGTCTATTTTCTTAGCTGGTGTGAATGACAGGCCTTTAGAAATTACTTGTAGTTCATGTTCCGAGAGTGTGTGGTTGGAAATATTGTGCACGGCAACTGTTTTTGGTGAAAGGTTATTTCTTATATCGGGACTGTTTTTATTATTATTTTTGTTATTTAGCAATAATGATTGGGTTGGCAGTTTAGGGAGTTGTCCACAGGGTACTGGTATCTTGAAGAGAGAACTTAGGCTAAGTTTGTCACAAACAAGAGGTGATTTGTCGGCAGGTAAAACTGGATTATCATATTTTTTGATTTGGCCAAAAAGATTTATTTCTTGAATGCAGAGTTTTGAAAGTTTATGTATTTTATTCTTTGCAAGATTGTCTTGCAGTATGTATGCTTTATTGAGAGTATCTTCCATATGTTGTATTAGATATGGAAAATTGGAGGTAATTAATTTGGCAGTTGAGGTTAGTAATTCAGATAATTTGACTTGTTCTTGTTTGTGACACTGTAAGACCAAACGTGTAATGTTTTTTATAAGATGTTTGTTGTAACCATTTTCTATTGCTATTTTTGTAATGTTATCTAAGTCTTCATTTAATTTTTGTTTGTAATCTTGTGTGTATTTTATTGCTTTATTTATCATGTTACTGTAAGTGTTAATTTTGTTTGAAATAAAGCAATAAAATACAAATTAACACTTATAGTAACATGATAAATAAAGCATAAAATACAAACAAGATAACAAACAAAAATTAAATGAAGAGTTAGATAACATTACAAAAATAGCAATAGAAAATGGATACAACAAACATCTTATAAAAAACATATACAATAAATTTACAAAAATACCTAACCTCAACACAGCACTACAACCTGAACACAAAAATAATAAAAATAAAAAAAATCTACCTAAAATATAAATACACCAATAACAAAATAGAAAAATTAACAAATATATACAACAAAGAATACTACACTCTAACATACAAGCCAAACAACAAAATAATAAAATATCTTAATAAAACAAACCACAAAACAAATACAGAAAAATATAACCTATCAGGAATTTACAAAATTACATGTAACAACTGCAATGCATTTTATATAGGGAAAACAACCAGATCATTTAAAATAAGATTTGAAGAACATTACAGAGCATTCAAAAATAAAAATTAAAAAGCATCAAATGTTGCAGCACACCTAATATCACATAAACATGAAATAACAAATTACGAAAATAACCTAACCATACTTGAAATAAATAATAACCCAATAGAACTAAACTCACTAGAAAAATACCACATTTAAAAAACATACACAACAATTTAATGAACCTACAGACAACATATGCAGACGACGTACTATTCAAAAACATTATACACGCGACTCAAGGGGAAATGTGTGTGACATCAACAAATACCAACATCACTGACCGAATATCCACACCAGAAAAATAGAGAAAAATTAAGCAATGATTCGACAATGGTCAAGTGACCGAAAGGAGCCTCATCATACAAGGTGAAATTATTGCACTTAGTGGTGGAAAAAATTATTTACAAGTAATAATAATAACTTCATAAAGTCAGTGCAACAAAAAAATATTGAAATATCCCGATATATATATATATATAAGCAATTTTCAGTAAGGTATACACATCGAAAGTTATAAATATGGGATATCCCGTTATATGTGTTTGCCAATATTATGGACAATCAAGATAAGCTGTAATACTCATGGTACAAGTTAGCCTTTTTTATAAAAACAATTCATATTCTACTTGTAAAGAATCATTTATTGTTTCAAAAATATTGTAGAAAACTGTTTAAACCTCTAAAAAAATTTATAAATTAAACAAAAATCTGTATAACTTACAACAACAGGTTCCATAACACATAACTCTGGGAAATCTTTCCAATAATGGGTATCATATTCATGAAGTTTTAGGTCTGTTGCCAAATAATGAAGAAGTACAGCCAACATCGGTAAACAATCTGCTAGAAGTGAATTTAATTTAAGTTCCTGCAACAGCACATTAAATAACATTTAATCTAGCTTATTAAAAATATGCAACAGTTTATACAAGTTTGTATAAAAACTATTTCTTCATAAGAGTAACAATAAGCTTTATTTTTACTGAATATAAAATTTTGAAACATTTATTAAATTCCAAAATAAATACAAAGTGCACATGTAAGTACAATATGTTTAAGAGATAAATAATTGTTTAGAATATGAATAAAATATATTAAAAAACATTTCTCCTTACCTCATACAATAAATGCAGCGAAAAGAATACAATGTGGATATATTGAAACAAAGCAGAAGAACAGCTGAAATGTCCTTTAACTTCTGATGTACCCCCAATAAGGTTTGTATGCATGTTTTCGCCAACAGATAATAAATTGGCTACACCAAATAGTTTGGCTAATTCTTGGGTTTGACTTGCACTGTACTTGGAACTAATAAGGTATTTCCAGTCCTGTAAATAGATACAAAACACACTAAAAAAACAGATACAAATAACATGCTATAGAGAAAAAAATCATATATTGACCATTTATGAGTCATTAAGGGCAACAGAAATAAGACAGCAGATAAAAATCAAAATACCAAAAGGAATATAAAAAAACTAAAAGAACTATTTAAAGCTAAGATTTACAATACTTAAAACAAGAATTATTGAAGCAAAAATTTAACGCTTTAGCTGCCACGTCGGGCCAATTGGCCTGATGGCCCAGTAGGCTAAACCGAATACCAACGGGCCACTAGGCCTGACATTGTTGTCTAGTAACATTTTATGTTTATTTATACTACTCAACCAGTGTTGCTACTTTTGGAAAAATGAATGCACAGTATTAAACAACAAACTTTACACTACTTACAGATATAATTACGATGGTTTTTGTTTGATAGATAAATTCCGACAGTAACATAACATTATGTTATTTTAGGAACTCTTCATCAGGATTTAAGGCCCGACACATATTTCTTAACAATTTTAGTGAAGTTGAGTTGATTATTCTAATCAAACAGATAAGTTCGTTGAAGGAAGTTTATCTTTATATACGAGAGCTATTAAGAAAGTAAGGAACGTTTTTGAATTTTAAAAAAAATAAGTACAATAAAAGATTTTTATTATATACATCTGAATGAGCAACTAAAATACTACTTTTCTACGTAGTCCCCAAACAAATTGAGGCATTTATCGTAGCGGTGGACAAGCTTCGGAATTCCTCTATCATAGAAATCTGCTGCCTGCGATCTCAGCCACTCAGTGACGCGCAGCTTGAGCTCCGCGTCGTCGTCAAAGCGCTGTGTTGCTAGCCAGGTCTTCATTCTTGGAAACAAGTGAAAATCGCTTGGTGCAAGGTCAGAACTATAGGCCGGATGAGGAAAAACCAATGACTCAAGGAATTTTTTGGTGCGGTTTGCTATGTGAGGTCGGGCATTGTCATGCACAAACAAAATTTTTGACGTCAATTTCCCTTGGCGCTTGTTTTGAACTGCTCTCCTAAGGTTGCACAAAGTTTCACAGTACTGCTCAGAGTTTATTGTTGCACCACGTTCAAGAAAGTCAATAACAAGCACACCTTGCCTGTCCCAAAAAACCGTCGCCATAATCTTCTTTGCTGAAAATGTTTGCAAACATTTTCTTGGGTTTTTGGGGGAGCTTGTGTGCCCCCACTCCATAGACTGTAATTTTGTTTCGCAATTAATATGTCTTACCCATGCCTCATCACCATTTACGAAGCGATCCAGTAGTTAATCACCATGTCTGTCGTAGGCATCCAGAAATGTCAAACTATTCGCTAACTTTTATGGTGGTCAGTGAGCATTTTCGGCACCCATCTTGCACAAAATTTGTGGTAGCCTAACCTTTGTGTGACAATTTCAAACAACAAAGTCCGTGAAATTTGTGGGAAACAAAGCAAAAGCTCCGTTATCGTGAATCGGAGGTTTTCGCGAACCATTTCATCAACTTTAGCGATCAGTCACAACGCTCTTCGCTTCGTCATGAACGTCAGTTCGGTCATTTTTAAACTGAATGCACAATTTTCTCACAGAACTTTCATTTGTTACATTGTTTCCGTAAACTTCATACACTTGGCGATAAATGTCTATCGGTTTTAAGTTTTTTTCCAACAAAACCCGTATCACTGACCGCACATCACAACTGGCAGGATTTTCAATCACAGCGGACATCTTCAGTTGAAATTGCGAAAAAACGGGCAACGTGGAAATGTTCCCGTTGTCACTGTTGGACGCTGACTGAGTTGCCGAGTGCGCACGCACCAAAATATACGAGATCGGCGAGCGCCTAGCGGCGTCAGACATAAACGTTCCTTACTTTCTGAATAGCCCTCGTACTTTCACAATAAAATAAATAATTTTTAAAGACCTATTATATTGATTTTCACTATTGCTTTCAAAATTTCACAAAAGCTAAACAATAAGTCAGAAATATTTACTAAATATTTAGTTGTATAATAATTCTTACAAAAACGGTCTTGGTTGACGTTAAGTACAAACATTGGTACACTTAGATAAACTCATACTTACTAAAAGATATTCTATAACGTAAATTTTTTAAAAAGTAAATTACTAAATTTCAAAACTTTTGCTTGTTATGAAATCTTGTGTAGTATTTATCATATCTGAAGCATTACTAATCAGACAGAGAATATGTTTACACTTTCGTTCTATATACAAAATAATTATAAACTCAAAAATCAATCACAAGTGACACGTTTACGTCGCTTCGTGATAAGCGCCAAAATACTTTACTCGCCAGTCAGACTACTATGTGGGTAAACAGAACATGAAAATGTGGTTTTGTTGTTTATTGTTTACACACAAGAAAAAAATATTAATAGTGTGTTGCAGAGATAAGAAAATATAAATACCTCAAAAAAAATGTCGGGTCAATTGGCCCGACGGAGTTCATTTAGGTGTAATTTACAGTATAAAACAACTATGTCGGGCCAATTGACCCGACACGTGTTTATATATATATATATATATATATATATAGATTTTTTGGACTAGGAGACTGACAGACTTACCTTGGTAAGAGTCCACTCTGTAGTCTTGAAATAGAAACACATAAAAGCACTTAAACATCCTAAACTACCAAACCCTGATGCAGAGAAACCGCACAAACTTCCTCATGGCTCCTTCCCATGCAATAGACCTAGATGCAAGACGTGTCCAATACACCCCTCAGCAAATAGTTTCAACAGCCAAACAACAAAAATGGTCTTCAAAATACAGGGTCATCATAATTGTACATCGAAAAATGTCATATACCAGCTACAATGTAAACTTTGCTGAGCACAGTACATAGGCCTGACTACGGATGGTCTGAATATCAGAATGAATGACCACAGACATGATGTTAAAATTATGAATATGGATAGACCAACAGCTCAACATGCTGCTAGTCACAACATCACAACTTTTGATGACTGCTATACCACAAAAATAATTAAATCACTCCCCCCTGATTGCAATCCCTCAGAACTGAGAAGGTGGGAACTATCATACCAGTGGTATACCAAGTCCAGAGAATCCCCTAACCTTAACATCAGATAAATCCATTCTTTTTTTTTCCTAATAGCCTTATCACTTTTCCTCTGACAGACTTATATAAACTATAATCACTCATATGCTCATGGAAACAATATATATATCTTTAATCTGTGCATCTGTGACATCTGATTTCTACTCTACACAATCTGTGATTACAATTATTTTATTTCATTCTCTCATATTTCTTTTTGTATTTTCTCTTCGATTGACAAAGACCACTGTGTGGTTGAAATATATCATTGTTTAAGTGCTTTTATGTGTTTCTATTTCAAGACTACAGTGTGGACTCTTACCAAGGTAAGTCTGTCAGTCTCCTAGTCCAAAAAATCTATATATATATATATATATATATATATATGCTGATACGTATTCCTTCACGGATGGAAAAATATGATGAAATGTTACTATCTGGAGTACATACGTTCATTCTGCAGTCCATAAATTTGCAGTTCCGACGTTTCGCTAGAATCTCATCCAGCATTGACGAGGTGAACCCAACAACAGTAGAAGAGCGAGATCTTCTACTGTTGTTGGGTTCACCTCGTCAATGCTGGATGAGATTCTAGCGAAACGTCGGAACTGCGAATTTATGGACTGCAGAATGAACGGATGTACTCCAGATAGTAACATTTCATCATATATATATATATATATATATATATATATATATATATATATATTTTTTTTTTTTTTTTTTTTTTTTTTTTTTTTTTTTTTGCCAGATAATTTGGCAATTCTCTAGGAAAACGCCGATATTGTGACTGGGAGCTAAAGTGTTAAATAAAGCAATGGTATATAGAGATAAGGCGGATATGATTTAATGTTTTTAATATATGGAAAAAAGGCAGGATATTTAATAGTTAATCTGAATGAAGGAAATGAATAAATGAAAAGAATAGATCAAACAACTACAAATATTAAATATGGGCCCCAATTTTCAAACAGAATGTTAAAGAATGCATAAAGAAAAAAAATTACCAAATGCCAATTTTTTTAAAAATTTAAAATATTTTATAAATTTGACAAATTCTAATTATGAATTCAAAAATATAATTTTTAACATATCATTCAAACCATATGTCGTGATTTTATAACACTTGATTTTCAAAATTTTTTTTAAAAAAGAATCTTAATAAAATTGTTAAAAAATACATAGAGGGACTTTTGTGAAAGCCAAGGAAGGTTATTATAATATATAATTATCACAGCTTACAAAAGTTGTATATTACAATTAAAAAATAAATGAGATAAAAAAATGTTTAATTTCAGTTCTAAGAGTGGAAGGAAATAAAAAAGTTAAAACCTCGTTTAAAACTTTTTAAAAAATTAAAAAGTTAGAAGGAATTTCTCTTTTTCTACTCTATTTGCAGTATGTTTTGTTTTACTGAAAAAATCAGATGCTATGTCCTATGGATCTTTTCATTTATCTAGCTTCCAACCCTTTATACCTCCGGCCAGCTCAGCTCCAATATCCTACTCTTCGATGTTACTTCACACCTTGTCCATAGGAAAGTAATGGTTTATCTCTTGAATTTTAACTCTTGTCTGAAACCTGTAGCTCAAGGAATAAACTTCTCAGAAGAACCAACTCCTGAATTTATAATAAAACCAATTAGCTACCTATGAGCCTTTTAGGCTTTTATCAGGGTCACTGATTCTTTGAGAGACCTTTTGGAGTTAGAGGTTATAATTTTTGACCCTAGTGAAATTTACTCTATATAAAAGAAAACTAGATGCTAATTGGAAAATAATTTTTATTTAATACCTAATTTTGAATTATTTTACATATTATTTTACACTACCCATGTTTTTGCATGTGTTTATACGAGGGCTGTTTTTTTTCAACTTCCGACTGTACCGCTAGACGGCAGGGCGAGCGGCATCGGCCAGTAATGCACGGCAATCGACTGGGCACCTCTCCCACTACAACCTCACTCGTTTTCGGGCGTCCGACGCCATTACCAGTTTATCCAGTGACACATAAACATGGCTACCTTAATAGAATCTCCCGCCAAGTGTGAATTGCGAAGTGTCACTTGTTTCTTGCAATCTGAAGGGTTATCCGCAGCAGAAATTCACCGTAGAATGAAACGAGTATACGGTGAAAGCTTTATGAGTGACAGTGCAGTGCGTGATTGGTGTAGGAAATTTAAAGATGGACGAGTTGACATTCATGATGAAGGGGGCCAAGGACGAAAGTCGATCGCAAACGAAGACCTCGTTGAACGAGTTGACCAAAGTGTAAGAAACAATCGGAGGTTTACGATTACGGAGCTATCCAATCAGTTTCCTGATATTTCAAGGTCAGCCCTATACACTATCGTAACTGATAAGTTAGGCTACAAAAAACTTTGTGCTCGATAGGTGCCGAAGATGTTGACTGATGACTAGATTATCGCAAGCTGTGTTCTCGATGGGTTCCAAAAATGCTGAATGAAGTCCACAAAACCAAGAGCCTCGGATGTGCTTTGACTTTTCTCACACGGTACAATGATGATGGTGAGGATTTTTTACACAAAATTGTAACAGGTGATGAAACTTGGGTCAGTTATGCCACACCGAAATTCAAACAGCAGTCAATAGAGTGGCGTCACATGCAATCCCTGAAGAAACAAAAATTCAAGACGAAAATGTCTGCACGAAAAATCATGTGCACTGTCTTTTGGGATTGGAAAGGTGTTTTGCTGATTGATTTTCTCCCAAGAGATGAAACCATTAATGCAGCAAGGTATTGCGAAACCTTAAGAAAACTAGGACGGGCAATTCAAAACAAACGGAGAGGAATGCTCAGTAACGGAATTGTGCTGCTCCATAACAATGCTCGGCCACACACCGCTAGTGACACTCAAACATTGGTTCGACAGTTTCGTTGGGAGCAGTTCGATCAACCACCCTACAGCCCGGACTTGGCTCCGTCTGATTACCACTTGTTCCTGGACATGAAGCATGGGCTAGGTGGTCAACGCTTTGAAAATGACGATGAAGTGAAAACTGTCGTGGAGTCGTGGCTACATTCGTTGGCAGGAACTTTCTGGGTATAGACAAATTGATCGCTCACTAGGACAAGTGTTTGAACATCGGTGGCAACTATGTCGAAAAATAGTTTAAGATGTGTACTTTCATGTGAAAATAAAATTTTGTTGGAAAAAAATTGTTTTACTTGTTTTTTTTTTAAACCGGTACTTACTTTCTGGACATACCTGATATTAAATTAGATTTTAATTAGGTCCCTGTAATGTTAAAGACTTAAGCTAAGATTTCAATCTAAAATTGAAACCTGTAATTTCCCTAAACTTTGATCTTAGAAATTAAATTCCTAAAATTGTTTAAAAACCAATAGGCAAAGTATTTGCTTTAGCTAGCATAACTCTTGGAGGGTTATGATGTTTTAGAGGTGTTATTTGCTTAAAAACCTTTTGTTTAAGGAATTTGGGAAACTATATGTGTTTAATGTATGCAAAATTAATAACAGCTAATTGGAAACTAACCCTTTCCTATCCTTACTTACTTTCGATTACAGGATTTTCTGAAATAACTACATTCTTTTGGTTTTCTGACTGACAACATTTCATTTACAAATTAAACAAAAAACTTTATTTTCTTAAAATTTATCTAGTTTATGCAAACTTGAATAATTTCTTAAAACAACTATTTTTCCTTTTTTAACCCCAAACTTAAATAATTACTTTTCAAATCTTTAATTAATTTAGATTTCAAAATTACTTATATTGTTGAAGTTTCTGGTTTTATTTTGTTTCATGATTCAGCTATCCAGCACACATCTCCCTTAACTGTAATTTTTTTTTTTTTTTGGAAAACCTGCAATGCTTTCTTCTCCTTCAGTTGCTTCCAAGACATATTGTAAAAGATAACTTACTGTTTTCCATAGATTCCAGAACACACTGATCCATTGCCTGGATTAGTCTTGTAAGGTTTGTGGGAAGATATAAACCACGGATATCATCAGAGCACAGTTGATCTTCATCGGGATGTGTTGGTGCTTTATCTAACAGTAAAATAGCCTCCGAGGCAAATTCTTTGCTTTTAAAAACTTTTCAGTTTCAGGCACTAACCAATTAAAAAATCACTCTTTGAAAAATTCTCTATCCATCCAACCAGCACTTTATTTCTTATATGAAACCAGCATTGCTGACATGGAAATGTAGTTAAACGCCGTGCTGGCGGTTTAGCTTATTAATTCTGTGGCTCAGCCGACTCAAATTTAACAGAAGCTTGAACAATCGAAAATCAGAATTTCGAGACTCTACTGCAATTAATTATAATGGAAATGGCTACTGTTTATAGAAATATATATAAAAAAATAAGTTATTTATTCTGAATTGATGTTTATTATTATCTGATTATTACTATACATAAACTATAGTTATTAATACCTTATCTGTTTCATTATCAGCTGATTTCTTCTTCTTTACTTGCAAGGGAGTTTCTGGTACATCTGTGGTTACTTGCATCTGTGAGGGCAGTTTATCCACATTATAGCCTAGAAGACCTACACAACAGATGACAAATTATCAACAACTTACCAATATTATGGCAGATCAAAGCTGCATAATTGGAGAAGAATGTTACTTTTACGTGTAACCTGATGCCTATCAAAAAGTCATTTTGTTCACATTCTAAAGGCATGTCTATATTACCTTCCTGCCTTGTCTCTAAATATTACATAAATCACATTCGCGTTGTTCTTAAATCCATACTTCATTCAATAACTTCTGTTCATTCAATAACTTCATTCGATAATCTTTTTTGTGTATATTTTAAGAGAATCAGCCAATATAATTAATATTGGCCCAAAGCGTAAGAGAATCAGCCAATATAATTAATACTGACCCAAAGCATAGTTAAGAAAGGATTGAGAATATAGGGAGAAATAAAGTATGGCATAAAATCTTCTGTTAGAGAATAAAGCAAATATTATGGCATTGTATTTACAGGGTTGTTGAAGTCCATGGTATGCCTTCTTTCAATTAGAGTCATAAAGAGGTCTCTATCATTCAGCCCTTTATAAAAAGGAAGAGGAGAGATAGAACTAGAGAAATAAGGAAAAACATAAGCCTATGGAACTAGGAATAGGAAACATTATGGCAAAGCTTTGGCAGAGTCGCTAAAATGAATTATTGACTAGAGATGTCTACCTGATAAGAATATAAGTAAACAGAAAGAAACATTTTTATCACTAACTAGCAGAGTACCCGTCCTTCGTACAGGGTTGATGTATGTGATTTAATTTATATTTGTATTTGGGTTGAATTTTATTTACTGGAATTAAATCCCAATAAATATATCAAACTATAGTTTATAAACGTAGCGATTATTATATTGAAAAACAAAGAGAAAGAGAGCTTCTGCTTGTAACATGACATTTGTAAACTATAAGTAACCTAGAAAGATGAATAACAACAAACATTTACTATCATCTGTTTAAATGTGTTTAAAAGTGACTTTTGACAGGTGATTATCAGCTGATTAAGCCAAGTCAAGTATATAATGGAGTATAGATAACTGAGTGTTAATGGAGTTTTCAAGGTCAGTGGGGAAGTACCTTGAAGGAATTTTGAAATAAAAATAGGCTTATATGTTTAACCAAGGACCCTAAGAATGTCTATGTAAAATTTCAGCTATATGGGTCCAGTAGTTTTTACATGATTGAAAAAAAACACACACACACAATTAGATTTTTATATAATAGTATAGATATAAACAAGCAGGAACTAGAATTGGTGAGAAAAAAGGAATATACAGTGAAGAAAAAAAATATACACGAAAAAATATTTTTTGCAAAAACGACTAAATTTGTTCAGTAGAGTCTTATTCTTATTTATAATATAAATTACTGCTTCAATTACTGTTATTCAATTAAGAAAATATTTTAAAAAGTTTGTTGAAAAGAATTTTGTTTTTTAAATGTGTTTTTTATTTGGTTTAAGATACCAAGGTCAAATATTAAGAGATTTTATGGTAAAATGAAAAGATTGTTTAAATCAATAAATTGAAATGAAGTTTTTGAAAATAAATTAAAATCTGCTAGAGAAAAGTAAAGTAAATTTTCCCAATTAAATTAAAAGGTTTGAATTGAAGAAAAAATTAAATAATCAATTTTAAATATTAAAGAAAGTATTAATTTTGATTTTAAATTAAAATTAAATTTATAGTAATTTTTTAAAAAGGATGAAGGAAAGAAAAGGTGATATAAAAACTTATTTGTTTACAAAAGAAGTTATAAAGTTTATACTGAAAGGTTAAAGAATTGTTAAAAAATTAAGAAGAGGTTAAAATATAAAATAATTACAAACTGTGCTGTAATATAGATTAAATTAAAACAAAATAAAAACAAAAACAAAGTTTTTTACTAACTTGCACACAAAACAGTGATTATATTTATTTAAACAAATTTCTCACACAATCCTAAACCAAACGGTCATTAAGCTTCACGATGCCTTCAAACGAACTCTTTTCCCGGGAACGGATACCCAAAGAGTTAAATCTCAACCAGTTAGGTTCTTTCAATAAAGTCCAGTGACTGGTTCTCTGGCAGATTTTGGCAAGCATTGCACAGGGGTTTGGCCGCTGGCCAGACCGGCTCGTTTCAAAATTTGTACCGAGAAACGGAGGAATGGTGTTGTTGATATTATAAAAGTCGACAACGTATCAACTTCGAATTTTAACATTAAAACAAGGGGAATTTGAAATAAATTTTTTTTTATGAAACAATAATATAAAATCTGTAAAAAATGCTCAGCAATTGTTTAAAATGCAACAAAAGAGTTTTAGAAATTTTATAATTACAAATATTAAACATTTACCTAGTAAGACTGTATTAAAAAGCTTCCATTCCATCTGAGGTGTAATATCTTGACTGCCTGGTGCATTTCGGGCAGCATACCACTTTACCACTAGGCTTATAGCCAGATCTTTGGGGAGAACAATTTTTAATACACGTAAACACTCCAACACTGTAAAAGAAGCAATAATTATTCAAGTCTTCGTGGAACAGAATAGTTTAAAAATATAAGCAGACATTTTTTTCTACAAATTCCTTCAATTTCAGATATATTTTTGTATATAACCTCTTATTTTATTTACAATACTTTACTAACTTAAATATTATGTGTATTCATCTCCACATATTTGTTTTCTAAAAAATAGTGCAATAAAATTTTAATATATTTGTAGGAAATCTATTCTAAATTTAACAAATATGAAGAGTTGTAAAATAGTTACCAAAGAAATAATACAAATTAAACCCCCTAGGTTAACTGTTTCCTCCTCAAAAAAAAACCCAATTTTGTATGTCACTAGTGTTTAGGTCATTTATAATTTGTCAATACCTAATCAATAATAACTCCAATAAAATAAACCACTAAAACCCACTGAATAAACACAAACACTAATATTACACAAGTACCATTACAAACCTTGTTAAAATTACAAACTAGTTTTTAGGTTTAAGACTTTGACTTTTATTGAAAATAATAAATCACATGTTCATGGAAACAAACAGTGTAAACCTAATTTAAAATATATCTATTTTTTGTAGTTAACAAATATGAAAAACCATGTTTATAGCTTATTTAGAGATTATTAACAAAACGTTTTTCATAATACTACATGAATTATAAATACTTTTAAAAACACTCTTTTTATTTCAAAATGTTTGCCAACTGAAAACCGGTTTCAACATTGATTATATTGAGAAAATGAGAGGTGATAGAAAAAAGAAACCTTCAACAAGCCAAATGTAGTGCAAGAGTCAATAAAAAGAATAATGTGGTACATTTCTAAAAACTTACTGAGACAGAACGTTTTCGATCGCTCCTTGACGATCTTCGTTAGATCTTCGATGAAGATCGCCACAGAGCAATTGAAAACGATCTGTTTCAGTAAGGTTTTACAAATTTACAAAATTAAAGTTTGGATAGTCATAAACTAATGTTAAAGTGATTAATTAGTTTCACCAAACATAATGGACTACAAAATTCAAGAGAATAATATGGTCCTAACAGAATTTTTATACAACAAAAATTTACCTACACAGAGTATTTTGAAAACATTCATATTTGTTTCTCAAAAACTGACAAGCAACTTGATGACACTCAGTGAATAGCGATATATTACAAGAGAGTTTGTAGGGTAATAAAGGTTATAGATAAATGTATCCTATACAAAAATAAAAGTTTCAAATTTTAGATGTCTGTTAATTTGTGTTTCATTGTATTTAACAAGTGATAAACTATATATTTATCTAAAAATTCTCTAATGTTTGGGAATGATTAAATGTATCCAGGTCACTGTAAAACAGGTTTTCGACCTAATAGCATATCAGCTAGTCAAATATAGTGTCAACCAATAATAAAATACCTAAAATAGCTAATCTAAAACAATGGTGACCCATTCCTGCAGCATACACTTTTAATGTTATAATGGTATATTTATGAATTTGTAATATAGAATGCATTTTTACAATTTCATATAATTTGATTCAGTAAACCTGCATATCTAATTATTAGTCTAGTGTTTAGAAAACTTGTGATAATTTTAAAGTCAGATTGTTTTAATTTTTGATAATATTGATGCTGAATTTTGTGATGTTGATTTTTAATTTTTAAGACATTGAATGAGTATGAGTATATGGTATATGAGTACAATATAATTTTTAAAATTTATATTTTTGTTATAGAGCAGTTTTTGTTTTGTTTTTTTTAACATACTGGATTACCCTGTATTATTAAGTATAGGTGACATTCGAAAATGGTTTATATTTTGTATTATAAAACATTTATTTGAAACAAATACAACATTTAGAATTAAAAGTTAACTTTAACATTATTTTTACTTTTTTTTTTTTTTTTTTATCTTGGGAGCGGGTTTGAATTGCCCGAAGCACTGCTACCTTAAGGTATATTGTACTTACCTCCCTGATCTAGTCAAATAGCCCCTTCCCTCTTACCAGGTTTAGGAGTTTCCTGCCTAGAGTTTTACCTTCAGCATCCACCAAAGCCGTTCCATCACCAAAGAGGTTGAAGCGCCTCTCAGCTAGTACTTCACATCTGTAAATAATGTGTGTGGCAGTCTCCAGTTCCTGCCCGCATAATCTGCACACTGGTTCATCTTTGTAGATACCCATTTTATGCAAATGTTTCCTTAGTCCACAGTGTCCCGTGAGTAGACCTGTGGCTATCCTCAATTCCTGCCTAGACAGATAGATGAGACTCTTCTGCAGCCCCAAGGAAGGTTTCCTAAGGGTTAGCTTACTGTGTCTCATCCCTTCGGCCCTGATCCAGTGCTCACAGTGTCTTTCAGCCATCCACCTTCGCACTGCCATCTTGACCATGGATTAGGAAATACCTACCGCAGGCTCCGGTCCAATCAGGGGAGTCGTAGACCCCTCCCTGGCCAGTGCATCTGCGGCTTCATTTCCAAGTATTCAACTATGCCCTGGCACCCAACCTATCATTATTTGATTGTGCCTTGCCAGAGCTTGTAGGTTAATTAGGCACTCCCTGACTATGGCCGAGGTGACCACGTGTCGGTTTAGTGCCTTAATTGCTGCCTGACTGTCGGAGAAAATAGCAATCCGGGTCCCGTGTGTTTCCCTTCTCGCTATCTCTCCCAGACAGGCATTTATAGCATATACTTCGGCCTGAAAGACAGAGGTATGCCTCCCCAAGGAAAAAACTAGTTCTACCCTTGGGTTTTTATAATAAACCCCCGCTCCAGTGCCGAAGTCCATCCTGGAGCCATCTGTGTACCAGATCTGAGCTCCCGATGTTAGTGTCCCTGACCATTCCATCATAGTTTGGTGGACCTGGTCAGGTGCAAATATTCAAGTAATGTGGTTGCTGCCCATTTCCAAGACGGGTTCTTTGACCACGCACTCGATACTCATATGTCCCGAGACATCTGGGAGGTTAGCCCAGTTGCTCGAGTTGCGCAATCTCCATGCCGCCAGCCTCGCCTCTCCCCTAAGGACAAGCTCAAGGGGAGGGAGGTTAAGCATTACTTCCATTGCTGCACCTGGTGTAGTTGACATCGCTCCCAGTGTGCACAGACAGGCCAATCTCTGGATAGAGCTCAGTTTAGCTCTTGTCTGTGCCTGGTTGGCCTTTGTCCACCACACCAGAGCTCCATAGGTAATCATAGGTCTTATCACCCTCAGATACATCCAGTGCATCATTGATGGCTTCAGTCCCAATTTCTTACCCACCATTCTTCTCACAGTCATCAGTGCCCTTTTGGCCTTGTTAACTGTCCTCTCAAGATGTGGGTTCCAGGTGAGTTTCCTGTCCAGAGTAACTCCCAGGTACTTCACCTCCCCCACAAACTCAAGGTATTCACCAAACAAGCGGGGCATCCTGGTCGTCAGATCTTTTCGCTGTCTGGTGAAGTTAATGAGAGCAGTCTTTTTTGGATTTACCCTAAGGTTCTCCTTTTTACATCACTCTTCAATCAGTCGTAGAGGATTTCTGATTACCTCAAGGACTGTATCAGGGAATCTGCCCAGGATCAAAACAACTATGTCGTCCGCATATCCTAGACAGAAGTACCTCTGTTCATTCAGGAGTTCAATAAGGTTGTCAACTACTAGGCACCACAACAGAGGAGAGAGAACCCCCCCCCCCTGTGCACAGCCCAAACTTGTCTCTGCCCTTCTGACCTCCCCTGCCACCTCTACAGAAATGCTTCTGTTTGTTAACATGGAACTTATCCAACTACAAGTGGTTGCATCCACTCCATGACGTCTTGCACCACTTACCATCGTCTCCACTGAGGGGTTATTGAAAGCCCCTTCAATGTCGAGGAAGGCACCTATGGCACAACCTTTCTTGGCGATCATTTGCTCAATCCTACCAACCACTTGATGGAGAGCTCCCTCGCAGGATTTCCCCGGTTGATATGCATACTGGTTCCAATGCAGTGGTTTTATGGCCAAAGCACCCCCCCTAATATGCCTATCAACCAGTTTTTCAAGTCCCTTAAGAACAAAGGACATGAGTGTAATAGGTCTGTATCCTTTCCCTTTCGATTGGTTACCGGTGGGCTTAGGTATAAAGACCACCTTACTAGCTTTCCAGGCTGCCGGCACATGCCCTAAAGCAATGCTTAGCCTGTATAATTTAGTAAGTACCAGTACCAGCAAATCCATTCCCTGCTGCAGCAGCACAGGATAGATCCCATCTGGACCTGGAGATTTGTAGGGTTTAAATGTGCCAATAGCCCATCTTACCCTTTGTGGAGTTACTATCCTCCTTGCCACTTCCCAGTCCTCCCTCTTACCACGTCTTGTGGAGAGTTTGGCAACTGGTTCAGTGTCTGCTCCCCCAAGTTTCCTCAGGGTACTGGAAGGGAAATGTGTTCTGATTAATTCTTCCACAGTTTCCCCTGCAGTTTTTGTTATATTTCCCAGTGGGGTTCTTAGCATCCCCACCGGGTTAACTGGGTCCTTAGATAGCACTTTATGCAGTCGTGCCCCTTCCCGAGTTTTGTCAATCTCTTGACAAAACTCCTTCCAGGACTTCCTGCGTGCTTCTCTAATTGCCCTGTTGTATTCGGTTAGTGTTTTCCTATACTGGTCCCACTCCCCGTTCTTTTTTGCTCTATTAAAGAGTCTCCTGGTGGTCTTCCGAAGTTTGGCTAGCTTCTTGCTCCACCATGACGGATCCCCTACTTTTCTCCCCTCACTAAGAGGGCAGTTATCAGTAAAGGATTCTACTATAGCCTCGCCAAACAATGCGGCAGAGTCTTCTAGCTCTCTCCTCCCACCATACTCCAATCCAGCCTCCTCAATCCGAACTCCCAGGTCCCTCCTGTAGGAGTCCCAGTCTGTTCTTCTTGGATCCCTGGTTGGCCGAAGCATGGCTGGATTTAGAGAGATATCATACCTAATATGTCTGTGGTCAGAAGAAGATGGTTCATCCGACACATGCCAGTTTAGTACATACCTAGCCGTCTGGTTCGATGCCACCGTAATGTCCAGGACCTCCTGTCTGGCCCTCGTGACAAACGTCGGCTCTTCCCCCTGATTTAAGACTAGTAAATTCTTAGAGCTAAGATAAGCTAAAAGTTCCTCACCTCTAGTGTTGGTACCTGTACTTCCCCACGAAGTGTGATGGGAGTTAGCATCCATCCCCACCAGCAGCTCCTCATCCACAGCCCCGCAGTGCTCGACCAGCCTCCTCAGCTCTTGTGTTGGTAGAGCCCCCGCGTAGTCAAAGGGGAGATATGCCGTGGCAAGGTTCAGCCTCTTCATCCTCCCCTCCGCCCGCAGCTCCACCGTCACTGCTATTAAGTCCCTGCAGCAGAAGTCCGTTAGTACAAAAGCACTCAACCCCCTCCTAACCAGGATACACGTCCTGGGAACACCGGAGTCCTTATCGTACAACAACTTACCTCCAGATGTCGCCAGCCCGCATATTCGTCCTCCAGATATCCACGGCTCCTGGATGAGAACCAAGTCCACCTCTCCCCTGTCCAGCATCCTACACACGACAGCACTCGCCGCCCTGCTATGCTGTAGGTTCACTTGGAGGATCTTGATCATTGTTCTGCTTAATTTGCAGTCGCCTGGGTCCGCAGAGCAGCCCCAGGACTAAACAGCGTGCTCAACTCTACAGCCACTTCACCGGTTTCTGCAGTCGGCAGCTTGACAGCCGCCCCCGCACCCCCAGTGATGGTTGCCGTTGACACATCTGCTACAGACTCACGGTTTGCCGTCTCATTGGCTCCCACTGTCTGTGCAGTCTCGAAATCAATTCTTTTACTTACTTGGTCCATCAAAGTCCCACGAGTATGGGGGAAATAACGGTCGACCAGAGCAGAGCCCCCACTGCCCTGGCAAGACAACATACAATGAGGTTTTGTCTGGTTCCTCAAGGGGATCGTGTGCAACTGCATTTTATACCCTGCAGCCATTCATCCTTCGGCACGATGCCTTCCACCTTGGATTGGGTATTCAGTCACTGACCTTGAAGCACACCCCAAGTTCAGGACATTATTAACTGTTGCTCATGAAGCGAACAGCCTACTTTACTCTCTTTTTTACAACTGTGTCGTTAGGGTAGTTTCCCGCCCATACTTCATTGCCCTTGGTTCACCCGGAAGGTGAGAGTAGCATTGTGAGGACTTAATTCCCAACTACCCCAGTCAGAGCAGTTATTTCTACCGCCCTCAACCGGTAGACTGACGAGGAGGGATAATTCCTCACCTTTGAACCATAGCCTTGGTCCAGGCCTGCATATTCAGAAACCTTCCGGAATCCTTATTCACAGGTAACCTACATTTCTGTAGGCCGTCCCACTATCCGCCACCTGTGGACCCGCCCGGTTGCTCAGGCCAGCTTGCCGGGTTATTTTTACTAAACACTTTTAAATATTTATAAATTTGCCTATAGTAGCACTTACTTATATTTGTTGAGGACGGCCGTTTCGGGAGATGTGTCCCATTGTCAACTCAGATCGTAACTCCTCCAGTATGTTTACTCTTTTCACTTATTTTATAAAAATGGTTGAGTGGAACCCCTCACATCCAAACTAATTGGGGCTATTGTCTGTTGAATTTGGAAAAGTTCGGAATAGCCGAAAAAGTTCGGATTTCGGATTTCCTGTGTATTTTGCATTTGACGGAAGAGCGTCTTTTTATTAACAAACAATATTAGAGCATTCATTACATATTTCTGTATCAATACTCTAATCTAGACCTTCATTTAAAAAAATATGTCTCAACCTCTACCGCTAAATGTCTTGCTTCTAAAGAGGAATCTTCTGCACCAGGCTTTAAAACTAGCAAACAGCGTCTCACAGTTTAAGCCTGCCGTAATTCCAAGGGAAAAAATAAGCTACCATTAAGGGTGATTAGAAAACTCACCAATCCACGAGCCCTTAAAGATATGAACTTGAATGCTCTCCCTGTTCATTACAGAAATCAGTGTAAGGCGTGGATGACTGGTAATATTTTCAAGAAGTGGTTCTAAAATGAATCTGTTCCTTCAGTAACAAAATTTAATGAAAAAAATGGACTATCACCAAAAGCTCTTCTTGTGATAGACAATGCTCCTTCACATCCTTCAGACATGCAGTTGATATGTATAGACATAAAAACAATTTTTCTCCCACCTAACGTGATATCGTTGCTTCAGCCTATCCATCAAGGTGTGCAGCAGAATATTACACTGAGCTACAGAAAAAGCTTCTGCAAGCATTAATTAAAGAAGATTGTTCTCTTTCTATTCCAGAAAAACATAAGGCAATTACAATAAAGGATGTAATTTACTGTGTAGCTGAATTCTGGAATCTGTGTTATGAACCTTTTACTGCAGAAATCTTGGAAGAAGCTCTGGCCTAGCCTCGAATTTGTGGAAACACCACTTAGAACACGAATTGATGAAACTGGGCCTACCAGTATGTGAAGATGCTTAAGAAAGTTGTCTGGAAGAGTGGACAGCACTAGATGACAGTAAAGAATATACCGAGCAAGACATGGTGTCTATGGTCCAGGATCAACACTATGAGAGTGTAGCAGATAGTGATAGCGAAGAAAAAGATGCCTCCATTAATGCTTTTACTCATGCCGACGCTATCGTCGCTCTCGACATTGCATTACGTTACATAGAACAACATGCAGCTGCAAAACATAATGATGTTATGCTAATGCGATGGTGGCGCAACATCGCATCCTTGGAAGGTTTACGTCTCTTCGCCAGATGAAGATTACTGATTTTAAGTGAAAAATATAGTTGTGTTTGTGTCGTTTTTTTTTAAGTGAAACATATAGTTTATTGTTTGTCTTTTTTATTTTAATTTTACTGCCAATAAATTCCAT
The DNA here is from genome assembly GCA_036971475.1 of Prosapia bicincta. Lineage (NCBI taxonomy): Eukaryota > Metazoa > Arthropoda > Insecta > Hemiptera > Cercopidae > Prosapia > Prosapia bicincta. The sequence goes on from JBAIZL010000058.1 coordinate 597,262, forward strand.
GTTAATGAAGTGACCTGTGTAGTACAGTATAGGCCTTCATATTATATTATATTATGTTTTTACAGTGTCAATTCCAACAACATCTCAGTCCTGTTTTACGTAAATAGCAAACTTTCAGTGCATACTTTTTTAAAATTTGGTTTTCATCAACTCATGTTCGGATTTTGTAGGGGTTCGGATTTTTGGGGTTTGGATTTTAAGGGTTCTACTGTATATCAAAATACTGAGAAGAATGTTTTTTAAAATAAAAGCTAAGATATAAAAACTTTCTAGGCATACCCATTTATAAAGGTAAATAAATTAATTTTGTTTATAGAAACTTGAAACTCAAGTCTACTCATCAGAAATTAGTAGGAAAACATTTTGGAAATTTTAAAGAAACACAGAGTCCAACATTATAATCAGGACATTAGATAAGGACTCTTAGGCTTGTCGCACACTGCATCCGTTCAATTCAGTCCGCTGAGCTCAGTCGCTTCTGCCAAAATTCGGAAACAATGTAATCAAAAGTAGAACAGCACACAGCAACCATTTTGTCAGTTCAGTTCAGTTCAGTCCGCTCCGTCTGTCTCAGCCACTTTTTGGTCAGCGAGCGATTTTTCCGAATGCGTATGAGAACTGAGACGTTGCTCATGCGCAGAGTACAGATAGTCAGTAGTGTTGTGCAACTGAAATCAGGCGGTCTGATTCGCAGTGCCGCGAGGCAGGGACACATTCGCAGTGCTGTGATTAATTAGATTGTTAATTTATTTTTTTTTAAGATGTGTTTTGATGAACGACTTATTTCAGCAATACAGGCATATCCAATGTTGTACGACCTGTCACTCAAGGATTACTATAATATTACAATGAAGGACGATACTCTCCCTCACTATCCCTTGCGCATTAATACTGTATACCCAAAGCTTTCTTTTTTCCTTGATGCTTGATCATCCTCTTCTGCAGCTAGCATCAATGCTATTACAACAGTTCCTTTGTCACTACTTCTGGAACTCATAATCGCACAAATGTAAAAGCCGACACAAATAATTTACATGCAAACATTGACAGTGTCTGTTGTCCACTGGAAGTTGCCGTTCAAACTGAGCGGACTGAATGGACACAATGTGTGGGAAAACTGCCGGAATGGAGCTGACTGAACTGAGCTGAGCTGATCAGACAGAAATGAACGGATCCAGTGTGCGACAATCCTTAATATTTTTCTTTCATTCAGCACACAGGATATTGTTGTGTAGTAATCGCCTTTTACCCACAATCCCCACTGGAATGTAGTCCAAGAGATTACCTGATAACGTCATGGAATTACTACACCTTTCAGGTTTAGGACTAGTTTCAGAGTAGTTAATCTCATTAATCAGTATGACAAGTTAATTTCCTCCAGTCTTCAATAACATAATGAAATAACTGCAAAGACCTAGGACTAAAAATAAAACAATATTTTTTTTATACTTCCTTCTCCTTTTTTCAAGTATCTACTGTATGTAATTTAGGTCACAGAAAATTTTGGTCTCTTTAGAGTTGATAAAAACGAAACTGAAACCGTTTTCTTCTCCTTCCATGACATAAAAGTTGCTTTTCCTATTTAAACACCATTATTTCTTCGTTTTTAATTTTTTTTTTTTTTTTATTAGCCCCACCCTTATCTCTTCCTTTCAACATAGTTCCACTGGTCCATAATATCTGTTTTATAAGACAAGTATGCCAGCAAGCTCTGGTAGATCTATACAAATTGTCAACAGTTAAAACAATAACGTTTGCAACCAACACCTCATCTATTAATGACAATACTACCTTGGTTGAACCTAGAAATGTGCTACAAACACAGAACGTAGAGCTATCGATTTTCACGCAGAACAGTATTTCAAAGTGTCGATTTTCCTGTAAATCCCATTTAACTGTACTGTAGTTATATTTAATCTTGGATTGGCAAAGTATACAAACCTTTGATAAGAAAAATAAACTCTTTACTTAAGAAATATATTACATCCAAAACAGAAGTTCTTTAAAAATATGGTTTCATTAGTACTTACATTTTACTCTGGTGTACAAAGTGATTAGTTTCTCCAAAACAAGACAACCATGATTAGTTTTTTTTTTTTTTTTGTATGGGGATCCATACTCAGTACACAATGTTACAAAATCTAAGTGTATAACCAAATGATATTATAATTATGTCTAAATAATTGATTCTAGTTTTTATTCTTACACTCACCTAAAGGCGAACTGCATACTTCAGGAAAAGTGACTCGGAACATGCTTCCATTACTATATTCCTGTGAATATTTTTTCAAATATCAATATTCATTTTATACCCAACACACACACACACACACACACACACACACACACACACACACATTGATTAACAGTGATGGTTGGCGCAAATAAAGCTGGTGACTGTAAGTTGCTACCTCTGATAATTTATTGGTCAGAATAATCTAAGGTCATTAAAAAATATTTCTAGAGCTAGCTTGCTAGTGATTTGGAAGTTGAATCGGAAGGCTTGGGTGATAGCTTTTTTTTGTGGCCTGGTTTGGTCATCATTTCATACCTCAAGTCTTAAGGGTACTGTCGGTCTAAACAAATCCCTTTTAAAGTAATTCCTATTAATTGACCATGCACCTAGCCATCCTCCTATTACTTTTTCGACGCACGTGTAAAAGTGTTATTTTGGCCACCAAACACAAATAATTTGCTTCAACCGATGGATCAGGGAGTCATCAAAACATTTAAAGCTTATTACACAAGAAGATCATTTAGGCATCTGCATGAAGCTGAGACAGAACAAGAAGGTCTCTTTTATAGGTTTTGGGAAACAATTTAATGTTTAAGATGCTTTGAGAATAAAATTTCACAAAAACTTTGAATGGGGTTTGGAAAAAGGTGTGTCTATTTTTTTCTCCACTGAAACTTAAGCGGAATCAGTGCCATAGTCTGATGAAATTGCTGATGTGATTAAAGAAATTGTCAGTTTTGATAGGCAACCAAATTTGGAAGTGGATAATGATAACGTTCAAGACTGCTGGATTTACACAACCAGGAGCTTAAAATTAATTGACGAGCTCATAGAAATGCAAGACCAAGAGCAAGTCCTTAAAAACGTAGATTCTTTAGACCCTGTTAACATAGAAGATGAAATGGTGGTTAGAAACTTGACAAAAGGGTTTAGTTTAATTGAGCCAGGCTTACAAATTTTGGAAAACATAGTAGACTCCAAGGATGAGCGTATTTCTGCTACAAAACAAAAAAAATTTGCAAGCTACGAGGAAATTCTGCATGAGAAGAAAAAATCTTCAATTGTTCAAACGAATTTACTAGATTTTAGGAAGCCTTCTATGTCAAAATAACTTCTTTTTACTTACTTCTTTACAATATGTATAAATATAATTTTTGTTGTATATTATGTATTTAAGATTTTAATACATACACATTTTCCTTCTAAATTATTATTTTATTTAGTCTTTGCTCCCAAATACAAATGATTCCTATGTGATTGTATGTAAAATTATACCCTGACTTACGTAAATTCGACTTACACGGTTACCGCTCGGTCCCACCTATCGCGTAAGTATTAGGTATTACTGTAAATACATATATATTGTGATATTTCATGTTGTTCATTATTTTTCCGTTGCACTGACTTTATAAAGTTATTATTGTTAATTGTAAACAATTATTCCACCACTAAGTGCAATTATTTTTTACCTTATGTGATGAAGCACCTTTCGATCACTTGACCATTGTCGAATTACTGAATTAATTTTCTCTATTTTTCTGATGTGGTTGTTCAGTCTGTGATGTTGGTATTTGTTAATAAAATATCTTAATAACACAATCCACAAAACAAATACAGAAAAACATAACCTATCTGGAATCTATAAAATTACATGTAACAACTGCAACACTTTTAAACCTATCAAACCACACATACACTTGTGTTTTTCTCATAGCAGCTTCTTTGTAAGCTGTTTTACATTGTAGCACTTTTAAACCTAGTAAATCACTCATATACTTGGGGTTTTCTCATAACTCTATCTTTCTATGCTGTTTTCAACATATTATCACTTTTAAACCTAGCAAACCACTCATACACTTGTGTTTTACTGATACACTTGTGCACCATCTTTGTAACCTGTTTTACATTATAAAACTTTTAAACCTAGCAAACCACTCATACACTTGTGTTTTTCTCATAGCACCCTCTTTTTTAGCTGTTTTCAACATATCGCCACTTCAGGGTGTCTAGTAAAATAGCTTGAAGAAATTCCCTGAGTTTTCCCTGACTTTTCCTCTTTTAGATGTCTATAGAAAGCCCAGTTTACATTGGGCCCACCCATTGATATCTGAAGGATCTTGGATAAATCCAGACTTTGAACACCTTTTAAGAACAAATTGAGTAACTCTTTTGCTTTTGTGTCTGTAAGGAACACAGAACCAAAATATCGAGCTTTCACTTCATCCGTCTCTGCATCCCAATACCTAACACTCAAATCCATTTGGGCTCTTTGTGATATTTTGTTTAAACTTTCATCAAAGCCAATTACATAGTTAGAATTTGAATTTAATGATGTCAGTAACAGGTCTTTACCCGGCAAGCTGGCCTGAGCAACCGGGCGGGTCCACAGGTGGCGGATAGTGGGACGGCCTACAGAAATGTAGGTTACCTGTGAATAAGGATTCCGGAAGGTTTCTGAATATGCAGGCCTGGACCAAGGCTATGGTTCAAAGGTGAGGAATTATCCCTCCTCGTCAGTCAACCGGTTGGGCTTGGTAGAAATAACCGAGTGCTCTGACCGGGGAGACTGGGGTAGTTGGGAATTAAGTCCTCACAATGCTACTCTCACCTCTCGGGTGAACCAAGGGCAATGCGACAGTGAAGTAGGGGCGGGAAACTGCCCAAACGACACGGTTGTAAAAAAGAGAGTAAAGCAGGCTGTTCATCTGAGCAGTTAATATGTCCTGAACTTGGGGTGTGCTTCAAGGTCAGTGACTGAATACCCAATCCAAGGTGGAAGGCATCGTGCCGAAGGATGAATGGCTGCAGGGTATAAAATGCAGTCCCAAACGATCCCCTTGAGGAACCAGACAAAACCTCATTGTATGTTGTCTTGCCAGGGCAGTGGGGGCTCTGCTCTGGTCGACCGTTATTTCCCCCATACTCGTGGGACTTTAATGGACCAAGTAAGTAAAAGAATTAATTTCGAGACTGCACAGACAGTGGGAGCCAATGAGACGGCAAACCGTGAGTCTGTAGAAGATGTGTCAACGGCAACCATCACTGGGGGTGCGGGGGCGGCTGTCAAGCTGCCGACTGCAGAAACCGGTGAAGTGGCTGTAGAGTTGAGCACGATGTCTAGTCCTGGGGCTGCTCTGCGGACCCAGGCGACTGCAAATTAAGCAGAACAATGATCTAGATCCTCCAAGTGAACCTACAGCATAGCAGGGCGGCGAGTGCTGTCGTGTGTAGGATGCTGGACAGGGGAGAGGTGGACTTGGTGTTCATCCAGGAACCATGGATTTCTGGAGGAAAAATATGCGGGCTGGCGACATCTGGAGGTAAGTTGTTGTATGATAAGGACTCCGGTGTTCCCAGGACGTGTATCCTGGTTAGGAGGGGGTTGTGTGCTTTTGTACTAACGAACTTCTGTTGCAGGGATTTGTTAGCAGTGACGGTGGAGCTGCGGGCGGAGGGGGGGATGAAGAGGCTGAACCTGGCCACGGCATATCTCCCCTTTGACTGCGCGGGGGCTCTGCCAACACAAGAGCTGAGGAGCCTGGTCGAGCACTGCGAGGCTGTGGATGAGGAGCTGCTGGTGGGGATGGATGCTAACTCCCATCACACTTCGTGGGGTAGTACAGGTACAAACACTAGAGGTGAGGAACTTTTAGCTTATCTTAGCTCTAAGAATCTACTAGTCCTAAATCAGGGGGAAGAGCCGACGTTTGTCACTAGGGCCAGACAGGAGGTCCTGGACATTACGGTGGCATCGAACCAGATGGCTAGGTATGTACTAAATTGGCATGTGTCGGATGAACCATCTTCTTCTGATCACAGACATATTAGGTATGATATCTCTCTAAATCCAGCCATGCTTCGCCCAACCAGGGATCCAAGAAGAACAGACTGGGACTCCTACAGGAGGGACCTGGGTGTTCGGATTGAGGAGGCTGGATTGGAGTATGGTGGGAGGAGAGAGCTAGAAGACTCTGCCACATTGGTTGGCGAGGCTATAATAGAATCCTTTACCGATAACTGCCCTCTCAGTGAGGGGAGGAAAGTAGGGGATCCGTCATGGTGGAACAAGAAGCTAGCCAAACTTCGGAAGACCACCAGGAGACTCTTTAATAGAGCAAAAAAGAACGGGGAGTGGGACCTGTATAGGAAAACACTAACCGAATACAACAGGGCAATTAGAGAAGCGCGCAGGAAGTCCTGGAAGGAGTTTTGTCATGAGATTGACAAAACTCGGGAAGGGGCACGACTGTATAAAGTGCTCTCTAAGGACCCAGTTAACCCGGTGGGGATGCTAAGAACCCCACTGGGAAATATAACAAAAACGGCAGGGGAAACTGTGGAAGAATTAATCAGGACACATTTCCCTTCCAGTACCCTGAGGAAACTTGGGGGAGCAGACACTGAACCGGTTACCAAACTCTCCACAAGACGTGGTAAGAGGGAGGACTGGGAAGTGGCAAGGAGGATAGTAACTCCACAAAGGGTAAGATGGGCTATTGGCACTTTTAAACCCTACAAATCTCCAGGTCCAGATGGGATCTATCCTGTGCTGCTGCAGCAGGGAATGGATATGCTGGTGCTGGTACTTACTAAATTATACAGGCTAAGCATTGCTCTAGGGCATGTGCCGGCAGCCTGGAAATCTAGTAAGGTGGTCTTTATACCTAAGCCCACCGGTAACCAATCGGAAGGGAAAGGATACAGACCTATTACACTCATGTCCTTTGTTCTCAAGGGACTTGAAAAACTGGTTGATAGGCATATTAGGGGGGTGCTTTGGCTATCAAACCACTGCATTGGAACCAGTATGCTTACCAACCGGGGAAATCTTGCGAGGGAGCTCTCCATCAAGTGGTTGGTAGGATTGAGCAAATGATCGCTAAGAAAGGTTGTGCCATAGGTGCCTTCCTCGACATTGAAGGGGCTTTCAATAACCCCTCAGTGGAGACGATGGTAAGTGGTGCAAGACGTCATGGAGTGGATGCGACCATTTGTGGTTGGATAAGTTCCATGTTAACAAACAGAAGCATTTCTGTAGAGGTGGCAGGGGAGGTCAGAAGGGCGGAGACAAGTCTGGGCTGTGCACAGGGGGGGGTTCTCTCTCCTCTGTTGTGGTGCCTAGTGGTTGACAACCTTATTGAACTCCTGAATGAACAGGGGTACTTCTGTCTAGGTTATGCGGACGACATAGTTGTCCTGATCCTGGGCAGATTCCCTGATACAGTCCTTGAGGTAATCAGAAATCCTCTACGACTGATTGAAGAGTGGTGTAAAAAGGAGAACCTTAGGGTAAATCCAAAAAAGACTGCTCTCATTAACTTCACCAGACAGCGAAAAGATCTGACGACCAGGATGCCCCGCTTGTTTGGTGAATACCTTGAGTTTGTGGGGGAGGTGAAGTACCTGGGAGTTACTCTGGACAGGAAACTCACCTGGAATCCACATCTTGAGAGGACAGTTAACAGGGCCAAAAGGGCACTGATGACTGTGAGAAGAATGGTGGGTAAGAAATGGGGACTGAAGCCATCAATGATGCACTGGATGTATCTGAGGGTGATAAGACCTATGATTACCTATGGAGCTCTGGTGTGGTGGACAAAGGCCAACCAGGCACAGACAAGAGCTAAACTGAGCTCTATCCAGAGATTGGCCTGTCTGTGCACACTGGGAGCGATGTCAACTACACCAGGTGCAGCAATGGAAGTAATGCTTAACCTCCCTCCTCTTGAGCTTGTCCTTAGGGGAGAGGCGAGGCTAGCGGCATGGAGATTGCGCAACTCGAGCAACTGGGCTAACCTCCCAGATGTCTCGGGACATATGAGTATCGAGTGTGTGGTCAAAGAACCCGTCTTGGAAATGGGCAGCGAGCACATTACTCGAATGTTTGCACCTGACCAGGTCCACCAAACTGTGATGGAATGGTCAGGGACATTAACATCGGGAGCTCAGATCTGGTACACAGATGGCTCCAAGATGGACTTCGGCACTGGAGCGGGGGTGTATTGTAAAAACCCAAGGGTAGAACTAGTTTTTTCCTTGGGGAGGCATACCTCTGTCTTTCAGGCCGAAGTATATGCTATAAATGCCTGTCTGGGAGAGATAGCGAGAAGGGAAACACATGGGGCCCGGATTGCTATTTTCTCCGACAGTCAGGCAGCAATTAAGGCACTAAACGGACACGTGGTCACCTCGGCCATAGTCAGGGAGTGCCTAATTAACCTACAAGCTCTGGCAAGGCACAATCAAGTCAAGATTGGTTGGGTGCCAGGGCATAGGGGAATACTTGGAAATGAAGCCGCAGATGCGTTGGCCAGGGAGGGGTCCTCGACTCTCCTGATTGGACCGGAACCTGCGGTGGGTATTTCCAAATCCATGGTCAGGATGACAGTGCGAAGGTGGATGGCTGAAAGACACTGTGAGCACTGGATCAGGGCCGAAGGGATGAGACACAGTAAGCTAACCCTTAGGAGACCTTCCTTGGGGCTGCAGAAGAGTCTCATCTATCTGTCTAGGCAGGAATTAAGGATAGCCACAGGACTACTCACGGGACACTGTGGACTAAGGAAACATTTGCATAAAATGGGTATCTACAAGGATGAACCAGTGTGCAGATTGTGCGGGCAGGAACAGGAGACTGCCACACACATTATTTACAGATGTGGAGTACTTGCTGAGAGGCGCTTCAACCTCTTTGGTGATGGAACGGCTTTGGTGGATGCTGAAGGTAAAACTCTAGTCAGGAAACTCCTAAACCTGGTAAGAGGGAAGGGGTTATTTGACTAGATCAGGGAGGTAAGTACAATATACCTTAAGGTAGCAGTGCTTCGGGCAATTCAAACCCGCTCCCAAGTTAAAAAAAAAAAAAAAAAACATTTCTTTAAAATAATTTGATAAACCGAATACAGCACTATAGGAAGTTTTATCTTTCCGCAATCTCATGTTCTGTGCAATGGTGCTATCAGGGAACATCCTTGGAAAGAGGTACATACTACCTTCTGCATTGCGTAAAAAAGTGTTGCATTACTAAATTCACGCACCATATAATCTCTGCTTCGGTCATTTCATCTTTCAGTTTATATTTATCCTAAGGAAGGAGGGGAGGTAATGACGACATCTGCATGACGCGATTGCCCGCTACGGCAATGAAAACCGGAACCTTCCATGTTGAAATAAACAGTGTAAAAATAATCACCATCAAATAAAACACATACTATCACGAGTCTAGACAAATAGCTGGCTACGAATGTTTACACAGCGTTCTGTGTGGACAGAAACAGACTGAGTTATCTGTTATCCCCACCCGTCCATATGATAACAGAACCACTGCGCACGCCAAGCCCACGGTCCAGGCTAAAACTTCCCAGCTGTACCAACTCGACACATTTATTATTTATTGACATAAGTCCTGAAGTCATAGCAATAGGCTTATCAAATAAATAATGGGCATCTAAATAAAGAAGTGTTATTTCCTGACTGCCCTGCCCCTAAACCAGCCTGCTGGCTTACAATACCAAATATTCGAGAGCAATGGCCACTAGTTTTGTTTCTAATCAAAATAAATATTTTCCCGATTTTTTAAAATTTTCCCTGACTTTTCCCTGAATTTTCCAGAATCTTAAAATTCCCTGACTTTTCCAGGTTTTCCCGGTTTTCCCTGTTACTAGACACCCTGCACTTTTAAACCTAGCAAACCACTCATACACTGGTGTTTTTCTCGTAGCACCATCTTTGTAAGCTGTTTTACATTATAACACTTTTAAACCTAGCAAACCACTCATACACTTGTTTTTTTCTCATAGCGCCATCTTTGTAAGCTGTTTTAAACATATCGCCACTTTTAAACTTAGAAATCCACTCATACACTTGTGTTTTTCTAGTAGCACCATCTTCTCAGTCAACTAAGTTCTTGATCAAATAAGTTTTTGTTTGTAAAATAAACTCTGAATGGCCTAAAGGTAAAGACATGTAAAATAGAATAACCAATATAAAGAACAATATTGACAAAACAGAATACACGGGAATTACGTTGCTGTGGAAATAAATAGCTGGGGACACGAGCTACACATGGGCGTGGCCAACTAGCGTTAACTAAATGGCCCGATCTGTACTCGAACATAAGCTTCCTCAAAAATAAAATGAAAAAATATTTCTGAAAGTTAGCTCATAAAAAAATTAAGAGCAGTTATTGTTCATAAATATACCATAGAATATATTCTTGTTCATTATTATATTATGTTATGAATGTATATATTATGGAAAAGTGTTAGTAAAACAAATTTAAACACTAACCAGAGTGAGACGATTTCCAACAGGATCTCTCAAACCACTAATACCAGCATTATTAGGTGTTGATGAAACAATTGGCAAATCATGCTCTGAATGGCTTGACGTATAGCTTACTGAAGCCACTGGAGACAACAAATGCATTCTTTCATCAAATACTGCTTCACCTGCTTTTGTTGATGATAATAGACTACTTCTTCTGTAAAATATGTGAATTTAATATATTATTTCAAATGCAATTGTGTTTTTTAATTTTACTACCTACCTTTAGTAATTATAATAAATGTTGGAAAAACACAATTACATGCCTTACTTAAATACACAAATAAACCCAATCTACATAAATGAAACTGTCAGTTAATATGATGAGTAAATGACACTGACTAATTTCTCTGTATAATCTGAAAATAATTTCCCATGTCCCGATAATAAAAAAAGATATAACAAAATGTGCATACAAAATAACAAAGGTTCATATAAAAGTCAAATGTAAGAAATAAGATACTTAACATTATATTAATAAATAAATACTACTGTTAAAATTAGCAAGCATAGAAAAAGCATTTGTACCTGGTACATTAATGTAATATTACGTGGAATATTAACACAACACCAACGTCTAACGATAGAGATAATAATAATGACAAATAGTCAATAATGACGGATAGTCAATGGATTACTCTTCATGGAATGAATTTTTAGAAAATTCAATGTAAATGAATTTGGATATGAACTTGATTTCCTACACATCGCCTCACTCAATGAGTCTGACTAAAATTTCAATTTATATTTTATTCCCCTTAGTATAACATAGTTATCTTAAAAAACTGATAATATTAACTTTAATATTTATCGAATGTTAAAAAAATTTGAATGCATAAATATACACACAAAGGTTCTATCTAGCATAAATAGCTACAAAGTGTGGCTAATAAATAACGAAACTGATGCTGCTGTGGATCAAAGAGACATGCCTTAACTGCCATTGTTCAACAGCTCTTTAGTGTGAACCTTTCTCTTTAGTATGCAGTTAGTCTCGCTTCTGTAACCACACCGTTTAGTCTATGTTCCCGTTATTGTTGTCTTTTTGTTATGCTGGATCAAATTGTTAGTGTAATAGTAGAGCAATGAATTATTGTGAAATTTCACTTTAAACTTGGAAAAACTGCTACGGAAACTTATAATTTATTGAAAGAAGTGTATGGCGGTAAATGTTTATCACGGGCACATGTTTTTGAATGGTTTAAGCATTTTAAAGATGGCAGAGAAGACGTTGAAGATGACTTGTGGCCAGGTTGCCCGTCAACGTCAAAAACAGATGAAAATGTTGAAAAAGTCGGTAATTTGATTCAGTCTGACCATCAATTAGGTATTCATGCAATTGGTGAAACTATAGTTATTGATAAAGAATGTGTATGGTAAATTTTACATGACAATTTTAACATGCTAAATATTTTTTTGTTATAATTCAGCATGTTACATATTTGTTTTATTTTAATTAATGTAAAATCGGCCTAGTTTTAAAAAAAAATTTTAATGTTATAAGACAATGTTAAAAAAAAGAATACAATGATAAATACCGTGAACCAATGAAAACCTCTTTTTATGAATGCTTAGAGTGGGGGGGGGGGTTTGTAACCTAAAGTGAGAAACCTTGTGCCTCTGATCTGTTGTAGGGGCAGAGAAGAAGTGTATATTGTAGGTGATAATAAGTAATTATGTATAAAATAAAAAATTATATTTTTTACAACAGTCTCATTATTTAATAGCCATACCTCATATAACCACACATTCATTAATAAATATATGAAAACTTCTTAACCACAAACTTCTTTTATTTTACCCTTATGTACATTTCAGTTACCAAGTAACCATCCTCAGAGGGATAACATACAAAGACTAATACATACAAAGAGTCTTTGTATGTTATCCCTCTGAGGATGGTTACTTGGTAACTGAAATGTACATAAGGGGTAAAATAAAGAAGGTTTGTGGTTAAGAGGTTTTTATGTATTTATTATTAAATTCAACCACAGTATATTCCTAATAAATAGTCATACATTCATTATAATGAAGGCAAAGTTATTTATTACACAGGAAGAATCTCAGAATTTTAGAAGATAAAATATTTAGAAATTTGAAAATAAACACCCATTATGTCTGAAAAAATGTAGAACTTTAGTTTACACTCTTTCTGCAGCTACATAATAGACTTATTCAACCAACTTTATTATTATATGTCCAAGCCACTGCCCAATATATATTCCTAATGATAGCATATATTAATTGTTTGAGAAATTGTGATAGTGTGACAACTGGAAACTGGATATACTTGAAAATAGTAACTAAAGGGTGATTTTATGATTTATTGTTCAATATTATTACTAATAATGAAACTCAAAATAGTAAGGCAGAGAGACACATTGAGACGGTCAAAATGGCTGCTCAAGTTAAGAAATTATTAATTTCAAATTTTTGAATAAAAAATTTAATAATTAAATAATAAGGTTTTAATTTATTGTATAATGAAACGTTGTAAAAAGTGAAGAAGCCAGTAAAATCTTGAATAATTATTATTAAGACAAATTAAAAATTAAAATAAAATAAAACTGTAATAACTAACTAAATTTGACAAACGGGAGTACAGTGAAAATTGTCTACGTGCCGAAAATGCTAACTTAAGAACTAGGCCACGTAGAACTATCACTGACATTTTAAAATGACCAGCAAAATCCAAAAAGAACAATAGTGAAAACCAAATCTAAAAAACTTAAATAACAAAAAAGTTACAGCCATTTTAAAGAAATAGACATTTTTCAGTATTCCAAAACCGATAACAGAATTATGCAGGTTTAATCGTATATGTTGTCCAACCCGCCCGTACAAGAAAAAGGCTCGGAGATAGCCATGAGCTAAGAGCGGGGGGGGGGGAAGGGTAACATAGGTGCAATAAATACAAGAACTTGTAGACCTGTAAGGCAGTCTGTGAAAAATTTTTAATATGAGGTGCTAACGGTTGTTATGCCGGTCCACGTCTAGGACAACCACCAAGGGCCAGATGGAACCAAACAGCCACGTTTCTGCCGTCTAATTCGATCCACGGACAAGGGCTTCAGACTCAGCCTCCGGGACGTGAAGATCAGAGGAGAATGGAGAAGGACTTCCATCGACTTACCAGGGATGGCTACTTCCAATGTCCAGGGGCCTAGAATCAAGACGAGAGGACTCTAGGACCGGCAGGGAAATTCTTGGCAAGTCATTTTCTCTATTATATAAAAATAACGTCAAATTTAGTCACTTAAAAATATTAGATTCAAAATTTTCAATAAAAATTAAACAATGACTTCACTCCAAGTAGAAATTTTAAATAAATGTTAAATGTAGTAAAAATAATTTGTATGATAAAAATGCTTAAGTAATAAATATTAAATTAATAAAGTGGGTTTGGCCATAAGCCAATCATTTTCAGGAAGACCAGATTTATAGAATTACACAAATTTTAAAATTGTTTGTTATAAAACGTACAATTTACCAATTCAATCTTAAAATCAAAGGATAAAAAATTTTATTGAGTTAAATTAGGAAAGATTTTTTGTTTAAATATGTAAATGTAACTAATGGATTATATATAAAATGTAGAAATTAAATATATAAAATATAAGAAAAATTTAAACAATTATTTGTGATTATAAGGAAAACTAAGAAATAGTAAAGAGAGAGTCAAATGTATTTTAGTTGAAAATATATTTATTTTTATTTTAAAAACAAGTAATTAAATGTATTATAAAAACTTTTGGTATTTAAATTTATCCTGTGTTGAACAACAAATAAAACTTAGTTTTTTCCAACTAATAAATAATGATTGTTAAATCAAATTACAATTTTAATTAAATTTCATTAATTAATAAATATATAAAATTCAGAGCCTAATGTTTCTTCAAACGAGTTCTCTCCTGAGGACAAATTTATTGTAAAATAAATTAGCTATTCTGAAAATTAGTTGGTTTTTTATAATGAAGTCCAAAGACGAGATCTACTGGCAGATCATGTTTAAAGAACACAGGAGTCTTTAAAGAAGGTAACTTAAACATGATCATATTTTGCACGTGTCCTTGCTGTGCCTGCAGATCTTTTAAGATGGTAAAATTCTTTAGAAATTTTGTGTGTTCATGTTAATAGTGTTTCTTTCCAGCTGACTACTTTACTGACAAGTATGACTATTTAAAGACCCGACAAAACATGTTAACCATTTTGAGGGGGGGGAGTCATACAAACTTTAAGGTAGGAATCAGCGGGAAGTGGCTTGCGTTTAGGCGTGGCAAATAACGGGTGAACACAAGACAAATTTTAAGAACGCTCTAGGCTACACGAGCACGAGAGCGGAACGGAGATAAGCAGGCGCGGATAAAAATAAAATGTAACAACTCCGTAACACCATTAAAGTTACGATAAGTAAAAGTAAATGAAGAGGGGGGGAGGTTGCAACATGTTATTAAAAAAATAAGGAAAAGCAGAAGGCATGAATCGATGTATCGAAATTGTGTCATATTTATCCAAAAGAATTAAGATTATTAGAAAAAAAACAATACATTACATACTCACATAGATTTAGGTGTAAATCAAGTTTTTTTAGCTATAAGGTGGGTTTAACATTTTTCTACCAACCAATGTGTTAAAACTAACATAGGCTAAGTGCTAGCTTAGTTACATGCTCATTTACATGTGAGTATTTCAATTTTTATTACATAATCTTCCATGTATGAAGAAAAAAATCTAAGGGATTATAACAACTTTAATTAGATATTGATATTCCAATTTTAATAAATTTGATGGATTAATTTTATAAAATAATTATACTTACTTTAGAAATGGTGAATCTGGAAATAGGTTTGAAGGAAGTGGAGATATATACAGCGAATTTGAAAGAACTGCATTAATTCCTGTTATGTGAACTTTCGCCACCGGAGTTGTTCCTGTGTACAGACATATTCCTCCATTCGGCTCAAGTACAGCAACCATATTTAATGCCTAAAACCAAACATTTCAAGAGTTTAACCTGAGATTATTTTCCATTTATTTAAGTTTTAAATTTAAACATTATTTTCAACATTTATGTGTCATGTTTTTCTAGACCAATTTTTTTAACTCGGATATTCAGTGCAAGTATTTTAAAATTTCATATGCTTAACTTTCTAAGTCTCACAACAATTTATTTATTACTAGTAGAAAACCATTTATCAACTATCTTCAACCAAACATAACAGATTAACACTTCTCTACCATATTATCATAAATACTTTATTGAAAATTCCAAAAGAAAATAATAAATTATTAGGTATAACAACTAATTGTTTGCCAGCAAAAGATCCTCTCATGGCAAGTTGGGCATTCATTACAGCTTTAAAGTAATTCTCATGAGGGTTTTCTTATAGAAATGTCAAAAGTTTGCTAATGTGTTCTACTTCTTATGATCTGTCACTTCAAATGTCAAGATTATTAATTACAGTAGGACCTTGTAATTTCAGACCTCTATATTCCGGATCTCTACATAATCAGAATTAGTTTTTGTATTTTTTTTATTTTTTAAAAATTGTTTTTGAAGTTGAAATTATGATGCTGAAATATTAATTCTGGACATAATACTGTATGCTTATAGGCCTTTCAGTACACTACATATTGTAAAAGTACTTGTTTTTTTATATTGTAATCGTGGCCAGATGCTACTCACAGCATAGTGAATGGGCCTGGAAAAAGTGCAGTATAGAGATGTGTGCGTAGACGCAATGGCCACCAGTTGGGGTTACCTTCTTGCCACCTAATGTGACGGCGCTAGTGCAGCCCATGGACCAGGGAATTTTTGAAAACATCAAGCGACAAATCCTTAGGCAACTGATTGAAGATGACGAACATGGAGTTGTAGAAATCCTCAAATCTTTTAATGTTAAAACTGTCATTTATATAATAGCCAAGTTGGACTAGCCACTCTCACTACATCATGGAAAAAGCTATGGTCCGGCGTATGTGATCTTCTAGAAAACTGAGCTGAAGAAGAACGAATAAAAGCAGAGAAAGTAACCAACAAAGGCCGGCCTGAACAGTTTATGTACATGTTACAAACGATAGACGGGTTTTCTGATGTTGACCTTGCTGATATTGATAACTGGCTAGAAGCAGACAATGATGTAGGTTACAAAGCGCTAACTGATAAAGCTGTTGTGACCAAATATGAAGAAAATTACTGTGATACAAACAATGACAGTGGCAATAAACCAAATATTTTGACTATACAGAGGAGTATCCCACTACTCCTCTGAGTGTGTGCACATTTGAAGTGCTACACAACACTAACACAGCAGTCCATCTCTTTCTTCTTTTCAAGGAAATGGGTTTTTGTGTTTTAATTTTTCAAATGTAAAAATGTGTACATAAACATACAATATATGTATTTTTATTGTGTGTGTGTGCGTGTGCTGAGATGGGCAAAAGGTCTCAAAGTTACAGATTTTGCACATAGGCAAAATCTTTTAAAATATTAAAAATTAAAATATTAGAAAATAATAATGAATATATAATCACATAAATCAGTATGAACATTTTGATTGGTTTTTAAATTAAGGGTAAGGGATTTATCCACTCGCAGATCACGCTGGCACGCCACAGGTACCAGGATATGGTAAGTCGGGTGGGATCATATTTTGACCGGGGTTGAACTGGTGCGTTTCTGACCTACAGTGTCCATCATCATCATGTACATCTTATGCAAAAAACGTGTAAATGTAGTAACTGAGTTGATAGGGTGTAGAACTCGTGTTTTGGGGGCGATTTCCCAGAAATTTGTAGGTTTGGCCATGGCAGGGCGTGTGTGTGTGTAACTTTATATATTTCTCAGTTTTTACAATATGATCAATATTAATACGTATAGCAAAAAATTAGTGATTAAAAGATTTTATCAAAAACATAGTAATTATTTTCCTAAAACATATTTAATAAAGTACCAGAATTGGTGAAGCATCTTTTGCTGTAATAAGTGATACAGCTCCAATCAGGATCTCTGGGTTCCTCTCATTGGTTTTGCCCAGTCTAGTGCACATTAGCTGATTCTGGCGTTTCAACAAATAACAGAGATATGATTGACCTAGTACATCTGACATCTGAAATATTCTGCTTGCCTGAACTATCTCCCCATTCTTATAGCTGTAAAAGAAAATAAATCATGTTATAAAACTTTTGGAGTTACAGCTAATTGAAATTAAAGTTAATTAAACAGTTTAAATGATAGTGCATTACAACTTTTTTAATGTGAAATTTATAAGACTGGATCCATTTCAGATTTTAGAAACCATTGTTGCTTTCAATGCTAACATTGTCAACATATACATGACAGAGCAGCCATATATTGTAGTCTGAGATAAATAAACTGAAATATTGTTGGCTCTTCAAATCAGCACTATAAAAGCAATCAAAACACTCTTTCTATTTGACAGACAAAATAATTAAATAAGAAAAAGTTGGATGTGCATAATATATTTCTTTAAAATTAGGTATAACTGAATTTTGAATATTTTAAGAAAAAAAAAACCCGATAACTATGGAACCGCCACACAACTTTGCTAACTACTAACTGGATGCTATCCAGCTTGGAAATTTTCTGCTTCATGTCACATCATCCCAAATCACGTCTTCCCAAGTTGTGTCCTATTATGTTTACAATCTATTTGATTGTCTTGCATCATGTCGCTCTATGTCTGTGTTTCAGCTTTTACAGGTAGGTGTAATGTTGGGTGGGTGCACATTGGATTGAGTTTGGAGGGGCACCTGACACACAACGGCCCTGTATCAGTAGTACATGCATAACCTGCAATGATACTTGCTATAGATAGTAAGAAGTCTACTTAAGTTTGGCCTGAAGGTTGTAAACAGTCGTGGAAGGAGTCCTTACAATACAGTCACAAGCACTTATAAAAAGCTACACGGCAACAATTCTTTTATAAACTTACAGCCAATGGTGTGGTAACGCAACTAGATGGAAAAGTCATATGTGAAAAGAAAATAAATTTTATTGAAAAACAATCACAGTATGAAAAGTGTATGTGGAACTTTGTAAAACAATTGTGAAGTATATTTCCTCTTTAAAAATACATATTTAAGATGCCAAATTTTACAAACTTTTATAAGACGCCAAAAAGTATGTGATTTTTGAAAAGGGATTCCAAATTTAAATTAACAAATTAAATTACTAACTTATTCAGAAGGGAAATTTATTGAAAGAAGAAAGAAGATGACAACAATTTTGTCAAATCTAATATAAATTTAATTCAGACTTTAAAGGGATGAATGCTGTCGAAGGATCAATAAGGAATGTTTGGCCATTATAAACTTTGAATTCTTTTAAATTATAACTTTATTTTGAAATATTAATTAAAATAAAAATGTATAAAATATCAATAGCATAAAAAAGATGTATTCCTCTTATACTAATAGAGTAATTTTACTAATTTTCAAAACTGGTTTTCTATACAATCATTTGTCTTTAATTGAAAGTAAATAATTATTATTTCAGACAATAAATTCAAATATGGCTTTATTAAACAAATAAATCATGTATAACCATTTTGTTAATTGTAGGTTATAATGAATAATAATTGTGTTATCAACAAGTATGTTTTAATATGAGCAGTAAGTTTAAAAAGAGGTTTTAACCTAAAACATAACTTTGGTAATTGTATAGTAAAAGGAAGACTAATATGATTGATTATATGTTTTGTCTTATAAAACATGAATTGAATAATTGCATTTTAAAATGAAGCATGATTCTGGTAATTTTTATTTTGTTTTCACATTTACTATAAATTGATAGTTATATTTCTTTGTAAGTATAATAGGGCTTAATGTTCATAATTGTAAATATATATAGATAGATAATTTGCTGTATAAACTCCAAAGTAAGTAATATTAATCACTTAAACAATAGTTTATGACTATCCAAACTTTAATTGACTACAAAATTCAAGAATTCAACACAGCAAGACAGGCTGCAGTCCAAGAATACAGGAGTACGGTTTTAAAGGTTAGGAAAATACAGCCCACATACAATTTTAAAGTTCAGATAGTTATAAACTATTGTTTAAGTGATTAATAAGATTCACCGAACGTAATGGACTACAAAATTTAAGTAATATTGATAAAACTATGTAATAATGAATTTAAGAAAGTAAATCAAAATAGATTAGGTTAGGTCGGTAGTATTTCTTAATTATTATACATTCATCACATTAAAATGTATACCAAATAGGCTAGAAATTTAGGGAAAATAAACAAGGAAGTTAGAGTAAATAAGGGAATGATTTGGGGTAGTAAAATAATAAATTTAAATCTAAATTAAATTATATTTATTTGTATAAACTAGTCCAAAAGTGTAAATGTAAAGTCAAACTAACAATTATTATATAAGTTGAATTCACTAATTAAACTATAATTAAATAATACTTAACTAAGTGAATACTTAAAGGCTTAATTGCTGAAGCGTTTTGAAACGAACGTTCCTTTTACAAAGCAAAGCATTACTTTACGAAGTAGAGTAAAAATCTATGCTTCGTAAAAGGAACGATTGTTTCAAAACGCGTCAGGAAGAAAGCCCTTAAGTATTCACTTAGTATTATTTAATTACAAAATTCTTATATGTAAACAAACCTGCATATTCAACTAAATTATATATAAAACTGATACAAAACAAAAAAATGTTATTTTCCAATTACAAGTTATTTTTTTTTTATATAAAGTAAGTTTCACTAGTGTATAATTTTAAAATAATCTCCAAAGTTAAAATGTCTCTCTATGAATCCTCCATGACCTCAATAAAAGTCTAAAGGGCTTACAGCTGGCTAACTGATTTTAATATAATTTCAGAAGTTGGATCTTCTAAGATTTATATCTTGGAATATAGGTTTTGAACCATAATTCAAACTCAAGAAATACATTATTACTTTCATATGGACAAGAGATGGTGGTGTAACATCAAACAGTGGGAGGAAGTGGATGAGCTGGCTGGAGATGAGCAGAGAAGGTGGATGCAGGTAAGGGTGGAGAGGTCTGTAGGATATCAAAGGTATATATGTGTTGCATCTAAATTTTTGAAGCTATTCTATCGGTCATATTTTAATTATGCTCCATTTTTACTTTTTGTGAGACTTGTTACCTATTACATATTTGAATCAGGGTCTGTTTTTTGTTTGTTTATATTTACATTTAAGCAAATTATGGCAGTTGCACATGTTTCCATAATGATGCAGGCTGATTAAAACCTGGTATAGTCCCATAACACTGCTGGTTTGACACCTATCCTTTTTACTGGCTAAAA
This sequence comes from Prosapia bicincta, assembly GCA_036971475.1. Taxonomy (NCBI): domain Eukaryota; kingdom Metazoa; phylum Arthropoda; class Insecta; order Hemiptera; family Cercopidae; genus Prosapia; species Prosapia bicincta. Next base: position 618,138 of record JBAIZL010000058.1, read on the forward strand.
TATACTATTATACCTAATTTCAAATGATAAAAATCCAATTTATTGGTTTCTTCTTCTATTGGATGATTTAGCAAATCTTCTATTCTTTTAACGTACCATGTACAAGCTGTGATTGGTTTACTGATGACATGCAAATTTTTGCTTATTTTCAGCTTATAAATATTATTATAGGGTTTCAAATTTAATACTGTACATATTTTCTGCCTTTCAATATAAGTACATTTTTCTGCCTTTCCTAAACTTACAGTAATTTCCTCTGTTGACGCGTTTCAGAATGATTCCATTTCAAAACTTAAATCGCACTCTTTACTGACAAAAAAGTGTTTTGAAAATGGAGTCATTCCAAAACGCATCAACAGAGGAAAATATTGTAAGGTTAGGAAAAGCAGAAAAATGTATTCAAATATATAGAAATTTTCCTAGCAAAATGAAGATGAGTCATATTTTAAACATAATGTATTACTTTTACTTTAATTTATTATATTTTTAAATCTCTTTTGAGAGTAACCTTTTACACATTTTTTTTAAAGACAGACATTAAGAAATTATGCGCAGTGCTTGACCCAAAAATAACAGCTCAATCTGTAATATTATCGAAGACGACATTTTCCACTTCAAAATTTCTGAGTGTCAAAAATGGAAATTTTGAATAAGTTTATGTACAAAATTATTGGTAAAGTTATTATTGATACTTATAAGTTATAGCATCAGTTGCATATTTTATCTACAGCAATGGATGTGTTGAACCATCAAATTGTAGAAAAGATTTGTAAAACCATTATGTGTGAAGAACTAATTTAATAAATAAACATACTGAAATAAGGAGGGTTTAGGAGTCAGATTACTCAAATAAATCAGTATTTATATTTTACACATTTATATAATCAATTTATGTATAATTTGAGATGCAGCCAACTGTCAGATGACATAGTGAGCTTATTGCTAGACATCTCCAACACATCTAAACATCACTCATGGTAGCGTTGGATAAATGACCTTAATTTTGTGTTAAAAAGGATGTTATTTTAATGAGTGTCCAAATTATTAGCACTGCTAGTTTCCATCAACTGGGTTTGTCTGAAACAGGTTGATTTTTAATAGCCTTATTTGTTAAGAAAGATGAGACCTTTAACAGAATTGCCCCTTTCTCAACATTCTGAAAAAAAATTATGATACTTTTGATAATTTTCTAATTTTCCGCTAGGTTATATATTCTTATTAAGAGTATCATAATTACCTACCATTCCCAGCATTGTTACCCTCCCCGTTGACGAGTTTCGGAGGACCTCCATCTGCCAGAGCTTTGTTTAAAAATGAAGAGGGAGTTAGTTAGATAAGATTAAAGACGATTCCCATGCAGGGAAGAACAGTTCATAAAACGTTCTGACAGATGAAGGTCCTCCGAAACGCGAAACGGGGAGTGTAACAATGCTGGGAATGGCAGGTAATAATTATGATACTCTAAATAAGAAAAATTACGATACTAGTAATTCCAAAGATTTACTTCTAACCTTTTCATTCTCCCCTGTTTCTTATTATTAACTGTGAGCGACTATATAAGTTTTATTTATGCCAAACCTTTTGTTAAGTTTTATGGGTAGGGCTATGAGTAGAGGTATGCATATAGATCACCTATCATAATTTCCAGCCTGGAGTTCTCTGGAATCCATAGTTTTCTCTTTATCTTGATTGGATTTGGATCAAGAACTTCTAACACCCAATATAAATTTATGAATTTAAATATGTCTACAAAATATTTTTTTTCCTGGGGTACTGCAAAAAAGAGATACCAAACACTATTTGTAGTGCTCTGTTTATCTTGGTACTGTAATGAATACAAAACACTTCCAAATATAGGTCAAATTTTATAGACTGGCACTGGGCTCTTAGGTAGAAATTGTGTATTAGTCATCTATAAAACATCAGGCACTGTCGTCATCCCTCATCAGGCCCATAAATCGAGGCTTGCTCGTCCTAACCCTTAAACAATCCTATCAGCACGCTTCTATGAACGGCCTATTTTCATTTTTGTTATTTTTACTATACATTAAAAAGAATTTATAAGTAACACAATAACGAGTCAACCCTATGAGTCAGCGGAAGTCCATGGGTCGATGTTTTTTTAAAATTACCTGCAAGCACCTCCACCCTACCCTTGTCCTCGGCCTCTCCGCAAGGCTCGCAGCTTTCAAGTGCCAGCTTATAAAATTTTACCTTTAGGTATAACTAGTCTGCAATATACTGCCGGTTGCAATTATTTTTAAAGTAAATTATAATTGAAGATTCATTACCTTGATACACCTTGATTCTCAGTCCAAATATACTCCAGGCATAACTCAGGTATAATAGGCCTCGGTTCATCAACACCTTCAGAAATAGCTTGACTTGCACCTAACCTTGCTTCTATTGGTGGAGTATTTGGGCTACCTAATGCCATAGTAAACTGAGCCTTGCGAGAACTCCAACTCATTGGAGGTGTTGGTGTATTCTTGGTACTAGGAGAATGAGTTCTATAGAAGCAATAAGAATATTTATTCAATATTAAAATATGTATTTTAAATAAAGCAAATCAATTTTAAAACAATATATAATTCAATATTTTTTGTCTAATTTCAATAAAAATGCAGATATAACATATGTTCTAGCATACCTAATCAACCTTCATATACTTGATATTAAAATTATTCTGAGCCTGTTCATCCAGGATATTAATGATTTATTCGTATAGCATACAGCACTTATATAGCATATAGCTATCATATAGCATATAGCTATCACATAGCATTAAGCTATCACATATTTATATGATATTTTTCATGATCAAAAATATGTTTTATTAATAAGTATGCTCTATCATGAAAAATATACTCTGCAACTATGATAGTATTTTATACTGCAAATGTCCTTTGGCATCAAGTATACTATTATTCACTGTTTAAATGGTATTTTTTTCATTTTAAGACAAATTAATTAATAAATAAGATAAAATAGTTGAACTAAATAATTTAAAAAATAATTAAGTAATAAATACAAAATCAGAAATTAGTAGACAAGTTAACTAATACAGATAAGACAATATACAGATAAAAAATATATACAGAATATTTTATTTTAATAAGTTTTATATGGAAATTTGGATAATTAGATTGGATAAATTGAAATAAGGAAGAAATGTAAGGTAAATAAAAGAAAAATCTACCAACAACATCTGAAAAATAATATAAATTAATACAAATATTAAAAGAAAAAGGCAAAGTAAAAACAAAAAGATAAGTAAAGCATACACTAAAAGAAAAAAGAAAAAGTGAGAAGATAACATTAGGAGGAAAAGAGGTTTGTATTTGTCTGAGGCAAACTATATAACTATAATTACTGCATCCCAATTATAGTGAGGAGTCCTTACTTTTTTTATAGCCTTTAAAAGACTGATCCCGTCTGGAAGCTAGTGTTTTGCTAGGTAGCATTCTGTCTCATCGGCATTATAAACCTGATCAGCCATTAGTTCTTCCTTTTTAATATAACCTTCAAACTCTGTTTCAAAATTTTTAGCTGTATTTGTGTCACCAGACAAACTTTCTCCAGGAACACCATTTTTTTCCATCTGTCTAAACACCCTTGGCTAGCAGAAAAACTTGGGTTTCCATTGGGCAACTGTTTGTTTAGGCTCAAGGCATTTGTTGGGTGATCGGTCCTGAAAGTGGCAAACTTCATACTCATTCAGCACAAAAGCACAGAAATAATGCTTTGCCAAGTGTTCCTACCTTAGCCTTTTTGCATTACACCAATTATCTAAGCTGTCTTTGGAAATCATCTTAAAACAAAAATCGTCAATGTTTTTCTATTTTTTTTCCAGTCAGATCCGGTTGACATTCCTACACCAAACTCAGCAGCAATAATTTTTAAAGGTTCGCCTTTATCCATTCTGGTTAAAGCGTCTAATTATCTTTCCAGTCACATTCACATATTTGCATTTTCTCGCCAACACTGACAAAAACAATGCTCACAAAAATCAACTCAGAAGTAATAAAACAATACACAGCACAGTAGCAAGCGTTTTGCTAAACTTTAGAGCAAAACTGTATGTAGTGTACTGTAAGGCTTATAAACATACAGTATTATATCCAGAATTAATATTTTAATGTCAATTATTACAATTTTAACATCAAGAATCATTTTTAAAAAATCAAAAAAATACCACAAAAATATGTCCAAATTATTTGGAATAAAGAGGTCCGAAATATCGAGGTTCTACTGTATTGGAAAAACATTCTAAACAAAAATAGTAGCCAAAAAAAGTTCAAATTTTCCTCTCCCTCTCCAGTCTTGTCTGTCATCCAACAAAAGCATAGGAGTAGCAAACTACAATATGTTTCATGTTTTTCAACTTCTTTTACTTTCTTCCATTATCCTTATTCATCATCTTGCTAAACTGAAGTTTATTAATTAACTGATTAATGAACAAATATAAACCCTTGCTACACATATTTACACAACCTCTATATACATTTTGCATAGTTAAGAGTCGTCAGAAGATTACAAATAAACTGAAATTTAAATCCTAAGACCTTGTATATACTCGCTATAGGTAACACTCACACTCCTCCATCAACATATTTATTGTTTAAACCAGCGACTGGATTAACTAATGCCAATGTTAAACGAAGAAACAAGACCACGCCCACCACTAACTTACACATAACAGATTAAACAAGTGTATGATCAGCATTGTTGTATTGTTCAACACACCAACATTGTATTGTATATTAGTTGTAGGCATGGAATCATTATTATATAATTATTAACATTGGTTACACAAACCTCAAACCTTGGTATTTAATAGTTGGTTTACTCATATTAAGAATGTGTTAATTTTAAGGAACAAAAATAAAGTTAAATAATGAATATGCAATAAGTTTACTTTAAAAGAAAAAAATTTTCACTTTTAAATTTTGCTTCTAAATTTTTTTTTAAATTAATTTAATTATGTTAGGCATAGCTTCTGATAAAAGCTCCTTTTTTATTAAGTCCTGGAACGCCAAATCCAACTGGCCGAGATATTCTATAAAACTAGAAATAATAATAAATTAAATGTTTATAAACTAATAAAATATTTTAGCTAATAACTTACCTAACTCCTCCAACTAAGGGACTTTGAGTACGAGAATTGGAAAATGAAAAGATCGGTGAGTTAGTAGAGAAGGGGCTAGAATTGTTCCCTGAACTGCCAGTATTTGCCAATGAAGATCTGGAATAAAATTTACAAATTATTAATTTCTAAAATTACTTTACTCATATATTGTAGCAGTCTTCTTATACTGGCCAACTAGAAGCAAAATTAATCTACATATTTCCTGCTTTTTCAATCAATTAATTTTGTAAAAGTATTTCTTCATTCTTTGAGTTTTATTCCTTAATTATTCTGACTATTCTTTTTATAAAATGCCTATAGGCATTTATTTGAGTTAAGTTTTTGTTCCTCATTTCATTCAGAGTTATTTACTACTATTTTATTATTATTGTTATCTGATTATTACTAATTATTTACAGAATTTCTGTTATTAATATAAGAAACATAAATTAACATAATGGCTACCAATGATCATGAAAAAGAAACTAATATGTTTTAAGGGAACTAATATAGATCTGCAATTTCTGTGGGGACTGAACATGTTATACCTTATTCATAGTTTTATATCATTGGGTTTTTTTTATATCATTGAATTGATTAATTGGATTAACCTTCGATGGGGCGCATAGAGGTTTCAAACGTGAGAGGACGCTTGCAGAGTATTATTCCGCACAAAAACTGTTCAAAATTTTAAACGGTTTTCATTTTTATATTTGGGTGACTAAACAATTAAATACTATATAAATACATTCTAAACAATTTCAAAAATTATTATGGTACAATTTTGAATTTCTGAACATTAAATTTCTAAAAATATTTTAAATTATCAAAACATGTAACCGATGTATACTAGACCACTGTTTTCACCTTCATATACAATATGCCAAACACAACTTTTATTTCTTCGATACTTGTAAGAAGACAGTCCCTTTCTCTGCTTTAGTTAACTTTAATTTTCATATTCCCTATATTTGTACATTTTACGGTATCATTGAAAAACTCTTTATCAAAAAATAAATTCCATATATAAATAGGTGTTTTTAAATCTCTTGCTGTAAGCTTGAACCTGATCCACTCTCATGAGAATTACATTCCTTCTTGCTGTCCTCCCTTGCCTTACTGGTTTAGTATACCACAACACTCTTTGGTTTTTACTAAAAGAAATGCTTCTTTCTCATTGTCAAACTGCACTGTAAAAGCTTCCTGGCAAATATTTAGTGAGATTTTCTCTATTACATCAAAATCTGACATTTCAACAAATTGGTCATTTCGGTCAATTTCAGATTAACCTATTATGTCTTCATTTGTTTCATTTTCAATTTTGTTGGCTTCTTTGTCAGGTTCATTATCTGACAGAGATTCGTTTTCATCAGAATCATTTAAGAGATGTCTAACAAAATTTCAAGCAGGCCATATTTCTTGAATTTCCTCTTTTTCGACACACAGCATTTTACGAATGCTCTCCTCTTCAAATGGATCCATTAAAACAAGAGTGAATTGTGAAACTTAGATACTAAAAAAACAAACAACACTAAAATAATAATAACAACAAAAACAGTAATAATTTAGCAGCACGAAGTCTGTTCTAATGTAAATATCATGAAGAGCTCTGCACAATTAACTTACACGAACGGGCACTTACGTACAAAACCCCCCCGCAATCTGACCGAGCCTGACAAAGATTAAATTCACACTAAAGCTACGAGGAAAAAATAAACAAAAGTAGGTTGGGCTGTTTCCTTGAATGCAAGGTGTGGAGTAATGAGCCGGAAATATAATTCTGACATTTGGAAAGACGTTTTCTTAACAAAATAATAATGCTTGCAGAAAAAAACTCCGCATAAGCCCTCTTGAAGATTAAATAGGTTGAATTGATAATACTGATAGACTCAGATCTCTTGTTTATCTTTCAATCACAAACTTATTACTAACACTTTCAACATAGATTTGGTCACCAAATCACATACTCTAAAAAACAATTTTTACATTGTGTATAAATTATAGCTTATATGCTACATACAAATCATCAGTTATTAACATAACAGTAAAAAAATGCAGATAAAGAAAAACTTTGTAATATTCTATAATTTATTTATGTTTCTTTCAAAGATTCTGATGTACTTTCAATATCTAAAATGGTAAAAAAATGTTCTCTTGTCAAAGTTATTTTCACAACGCGAGATTAAATTATCTGTGGGTTCTGTAGGAGGTTAGGTTTTGTTGTTAGTGGCCATGTTTTGCTGAGTATGTTACGCATTTGCCATTAATAGAATAATTTCTTATTTTATTTTTATCATAAACAGCAGTTTTTTCTTAAATAACCATGTTGTAGTAGTTTTTATTCTTAATACTAGTAACATGTCTAGTTTATAGTTCCGATATCAATATTATGCAAATAGGGAAGATGATCTCTTTAAGAAATCAAAGTAAAGTATAACATTTTGAATGTTTAAAGTTATATTTTATTTAAAATGAATGAATATTATCGTATTCAAAAATCCATTGAATGTTTGGTACAAGTTCTAACAAGTTCTTTTAATATAGCTTGGTTATCTGTCGAACTATTCCATACGATCTACTATGCATAATCCTCTGAGAACTTTGCATGCCTGTGTGATAGTAATGCCTTTTACTCTTCTAAGACCTTTATCCTATCCAAGTTAAGTCAGTGATAACTAAATTTAACAGGCATGTGACTTTATCATCATTCAAACTCTTGCCACTTCCGTCAGTGTTATCAACTACTCTGACTAGGCACCATCTCTATTCTCTTCTTGATTTTCCTCACCAAAATGGTTTATCTTGCACATTGTTTCATCCATTTTGATCTTCTAAACTTATTCTTCAATTAAGTGGTAAGATTAATTTGATCCAATTCAATTAATTACTCATAAATTCACACTTTTCACTATTTTTCCACTGAACATTACACAACCACAAGTGTTACCAAGTGGATAATTAGTTAATGAAACTATTTGTGTAAATTTATTTGTTTAGTAAACATTTCGACTTAGTCAATTTTAAGTATTTTAGTGAACAGTGCACATGAAAAAGTGGTGTGCATAACCAGAACATTCAACTACTATAAACATTTTATTCAAAGAAAGTTAGTGTTTTATAGCAATTTTCATTATTCAAACTTTGTTCATAAATTTTTTGTCAACTTATAATTCAAGGTAACTCACGGTAAGATTTGCCTTTTAAACTTATCTGAGTGGCCCTCCGGAAATGTTATTATTTTTTTTACTATCTTATCTGTCAAATTCAGGTGCCAAATGCTACATTTGGTCATTCCGGGCACGGATGCTTTTAAGGTATTAAAAAATTGAACCACTTATTTCAATACAGTTCACACTCAATTTTTCTATTTTTTTTGGCGATTTCAAATTGAACTCTGAACAAAGATTCACAGAATTCAAGAAGCTTTCGATAACATCCAAGAGCATATGCAAAATGCTGCTTTGTCAGAAGGAAAATTCGATCGGGCCATCGAGATTAACACAAAATTTAACAAAATCTGTTGTTGATTTTGAAATGTATAAAACACAATAAAAAAGGAAAGTGACACCAATCCTTTTCATTTAACAACTGGTTTTCCTTCATTATCTGTAGCTCACTTCTCTGCTTTGGTCAAAGACTGGGCCAACTTTAATGAAATGTTCAAGTCTCTAGTACACAACAATACTGACTTGAGTGACCTTCACAAGTTCCAGTACCATTAAGATCCGTTAACAGGTGACACATCAGACATCATCTCAGAGCTACCTGTTATGTCCAACAACTACAAGATTGCATATGAATCTTTACAAAGGCAATATGCCAATCATGGTCAACTGGTAGACTATTATTTCAAAAAAAAATTTAAACTACTCCGCCATGAAAGAAGCTTCTTATGACAAACTTAATAGTTATCTCTCTTGAAACACTGTAATATATCCTTAAAACACTCCACTTGCCACACATAAACTTTCTTTTCTTTCAACTGTTGTCAGCAATCTGCACCCTACAACTCACCTCATTTTTTAAACACATTGAAAATTTTTAACGTCTTTTTTTTGAGATTTTAAATAAGTTTTTCACAGGACAGATAAGGGTTATGGAGTTCTTCCAGCCTCCATCAACTGCTTTTAACATTAATCGATCACCAAGGGTATTCATTGCCCAAGGTACTGGCATTAATGTCGCTAAAGACGCTTCTACTCGCTGTTTCTCAAACTTTTGGTCACGTCCGCACACACCTCATTCTTGCACTATTTTAAACACTTGAAAATTATCTTGACCACTCACACCACTACCTTCGACTTCTTCTTCAACCTCTAACTCAGGCAGCTCCACTACAATTTATTCTCCTCCACTGGCACTCATAATATATTTCACTGCAAAAATTTCAACAGTCTCCATTTCTTACTTCTTGGAGCATCGGGAGACGTCGACAACCAGATGTCCGAAATAAACACCCATCGCCAGTGCCCAGTGATTACTGTTTGTCAGGATAGTCTCTCTATATCTAAACATAGTCATCAGGTAAAACAGTACTAACACTATTTCAACTGTTTGGGCACATATTTTCAATGTAAATGTGCTTTGACTAAATCATGACAGTATTGTAAACATAAACATAACAAACTGCTAAGTGAAGACATTTTTTTTTTTTTTTTTTTTTTTTTTTACCTTGGGAGCGGGTTTGAATTGCCCGAAGCACTGCTACCTTAAGGTATATTGTACTTACCTCCCTGATCTAGTCAAATAACCCCTTCCCTCTTACCAGGTTTAGGAGTTTCCTGACTAGAGTTTTACCTTCAGCATCCACCAAAGCCGTTCCATCACCAAAGAGGTTGAAGCGCCTCTCAGCAAGTACTCCACATCTGTAAATAATGTGTGTGGCAGTCTCCTGTTCCTGCCCGCACAATCTGCACACTGGTTCATCCTTGTAGATACCCATTTTATGCAAATGTTTCCTTAGTCCACAGTGTCCCGTGAGTAGTCCTGTGGCTATCCTTAATTCCTGCCTAGACAGATAGATGAGACTCTTCTGCAGCCCCAAGGAAGGTCTCCTAAGGGTTAGCTTACTGTGTCTCATCCCTTCGGCCCTGATCCAGTGCTCACAGTGTCTTTCAGCCATCCACCTTCGCACTGTCATCCTGACCATGGATTTGGAAATACCCACCGCAGGTTCCGGTCCAATCAGGGGAGTCGAGGACCCCTCCCTGGCCAGCGCATCTGCGGCTTCATTTCCAAGTATTCCCCTATGCCCTGGCACCCAACCAATCTTGACTTGATTGTGCCTTGCCAGAGCTTGTAGGTTAATTAGGCACTCCCTGACTATGGCCGAGGTGACCACGTGTCCGTTTAGTGCCTTAATGGCTGCCTGACTGTCGGAGAAAATAGCAATCCGGGCCCCATGTGTTTCCCTTCTTGCTATCTCTCCCAGACAGGCGTTTATAGCATATACTTCGGCCTGAAAGACAGAGGTATGCCTCCCCAAGGAAAAAGCTAGTTCTACCCTTGGGTTTTTACAATACACCCCCGCTCCAGTGCCGAGGTCCATCTTGGAGCCATCTGTGTACCAGATCTGAGCTCCCGATGTTAATGTCCCCGACCATTCCATCATAGTTTGGTGGACCTGGTCAGGTGCAAACATTCGAGTAATGTGGTCGCTGCCCATTTCCAAGACGGGTTCTTTGACCACACACTCGATACTCATATGTCCCGAGACATCTGGGAGGTTAGCCCAGTTGCTCGAGTTGCGCAATCTCCATGCCGCTAGCCTCGCCTCTCCCCTAAAAACAAGCTCAAGGGGAGGGAGGTTAAGCATTACTTCCATTGCTGCGCCTGGTGTAGTTGACATCGCTCCCAGTGTGCACAGACAGGCCAATCTCTGGATAGAGCTCAGTTTAGCTCTTGTCTGCGCCTGGTTGGCCTTTGTCCACCACACCAGAGCTCCATAGGTAATCATAGGTCTTATCACCCTCAGATACATCCAGTGCATCATTGATGGCTTCAGTCCCCATTTCTTACCCACCATTCTTCTCACAGTCATCAGTGCCCTTTTGGCCCTGTTAACTGTCCTCTCAAGATGTGGATTCCAGGTGAGTTTCCTGTCCAGAATAACTCCCAGGTACTTCACCTCCCCCACAAACTCAAGGTATTCACCAAACAAGCGGGGCATCCTGGTCGTCAGATCTTTTCGCTGTCTGGTGAAGTTAATGAGAGCAGTCTTTTTTGGATTTACCCTAAGGTTCTCCTTTTTACACCACTCTTCAATCAGTCGTAGAGGATTTCTGATTACCTCAAGGACTGTATCAGGGAATCTGCCCAGGATCAGGACAACTATGTCGTCCGCATATCCTAGACAGAAGTACCCCTGTTTGCTAAGTGAAGACATACATGCCTACCTCTTAATCTCCATGACATTTTCGATCTCGACACCACTCAAGCCTAAAAATTGCTTAGACTTAAGAACCAAAAAGTGTAATCGTTCCTTGACTGGTATCACATTGAATAGCTCTTCTTTCAAGATCTCTTCTTCTTTCAAGATCTCTTCTTCTTTCAACTTAATTATCTTTCCTTACCATAAACAACCTCAAAATTCTCTTCAGCCCCTGATGTCTGTTCATTACAATCCAGGACTTATCAGGGTAGATGGGAAGTTGCAACACTCTGCTCTCATCTATGGTAGTAACCATTCTCTGGTTCTACCCAAGAAGTACCATCATTTCAACCTTGAATCCAACTACTTGCATCATCTATCTCTCCACTCTGGACCTCATACTAGACAACCTTTCTAACTTAAATATTGAATCACCTCTCTTCATGCTCTTCTTAAACAATGCTTTCTCTTCTGCAACTCATCTCTACTCTCTATCAAAATCTACTCGCCTCTTCTACTCTCTGAAGAACTCTTTCTGTTAAGGACAGTTTCTACTCTCTTTCCTCATCCTGTTTTCCCTCATCAACCATTCTCTCTAGCCTTCTCCTCCTTCTCTCTTGTAACTTATGGTTAAAAACTAATAATTTTTTGTGTGAAATATGTTTGGTACAAGCTCTAACCTCTTTTGATATAGCTTGGTTATCTGTTGAACAACTGGATACGATCTACTTCAAACTATTTACCTTACATGGTCTACTGCGCACTTTGCATGCCTAATCACAGCTTTTTACTCTTCTGTGATCTTTGTTCTATGAAACTTAAGTCAATGACGCCTAAATTGAACAGGCATGTGAAATTCAGCATTTTGAAAACTCCTACCATTTCTGTCAATGTTAATCAACTACTCCAACTAGGCACTTGTCTCTCTTCTCTTCTTGATTTTCCTCGCCATTTTGGGTCATCTCGAACATTGTTTTTATTTGTTTTGATCTTCCAAATTATTCTTAGGATAAGTGTTAAGATCAAAGAGCCAGAATAAGTGCTACAATAAAAAAATTATTTATTTTAACCAATTTAACTAATTAATAAAAATTATTAATATTTTTCACTATTTTCTCACTGAACGTTATTTCAACCACAAGAGTGTTAGCATGTGGTTAACTGGTTAGTAGAATTATTTGTGTAATGAGTAAACATTTCAACTTAGTCAATTTCAAGTTATGTAGAAAACAGTCCACATGGAACACAACTACAATTGAGTGGAGTATATTCAAAGAAAATTAGTGTTTTTTAGCAATTTTCATTATTCAAACTCTATTCATAAACTCTTTGTCAATTTATAACTCAAGGTAACTCTCCGGTTTGCCTTTTAAATTCATCTATGAGGTCCACTGGAAATTTAGTTTTTTTTAGTATCTTTCCGTCAAATTCAAGAACTGAACACCGCAGCGTTTTATGCAAAATATCGATTACTGCACTAAAGAGATACAAACTTCAAGTAAAACAAATAAGAAACATTCTGTATTGGACTAAGATGAAACAAGTGTACTTATCCCTGGATTTAAAACTACAAAAATCTCTATTTCTAGATAACCCATCACAATTTAAATGAACTATAATCGATGTCTATAAAGATAAACATCAAAACCACCTACTTCTCTATAAGCCTCCCAAAAGGTAATGTTTGGTTAACATGAAATTTTCTATTCTAGATTTTGGCAGGTAGAAAACTGACTAGTGTTCAAAGATTAATTATTTAGTTAATGTGCCATTAATGGAATAAAATATTGAAAAAAATGCTAGACATCTCCCCCACACTGTTTGTTTAAACTGAATCAGATGACATAGTATCAATAAAGTCTTACAAAAGTCATTAGACTATGATAAACAATAACAGATTTCTATTGTGTGTAATATATAAAAAGTATATTTTTTCAAACTATTCTTCTTATCATGAACAAATAAAATATATACTCAATTTTTTAAATAACAATTAACCAACCTATTGACAATAGAACCTCTTTTCGAAACAGAAGATATCTGGCTAAAGTTACTAAACACTGCAGAAGACTGATTCTGTGTAGAGCCCAATGAGTTTTCAACACACATTAGTTGACACTCCTGAAACAAAAGGTAATAAACTTATATTTATTTATTTACAATTAATAAGAATTGTATTTACTTAGGCTTTCTAACAAGCCAGAAATAGATTTTCTCCCAAACCTTGCTTCACTAAGTCAGTACTACCAGGTGTTTTAAATATTTAAAAACAAGAAAACTTTTGGTATCCTTTCAGTAACACATAAAAACCTCTTACATTCAAATTAATTGTGGCAGGTCTATGTTAGATTCCAAAAAGTTTAGATTTGCCGAACAATCTTTATCACTTATTACTTACTGTTAGTAATGGTGTAAGTGCCATCTCATATGGTTTATAGGTATTCAAGCTGCTATGGTGTGTGGTGAAGGGGTTCTTGACCTTATCTATCAATTTTATTCAAGTCAATTTTTAAACACTTTTAACAAATGGGATATTTAGCTGAGTGTCTTTCTTATAAATTAATTATACCACATAAACAGAAACACAATATTTGCATAAAATTTGTAATACAACAAGTGAGAAAACATTAGAGCAGCACCTGAGATATTTTGCTATTAGGATTATTGTTTGTTTTTGTATAATGTGAAAAGAAAAACTGCATTTTGTGATTATTGTTTTTATCTATACTAATATATATATAAATCTAATGGTGTCTGTCTGTGTGTGTATTATTTAATCACTTAAAAACTACTGAACTCATTTACCTGGAATTTGGTATTTATTTCCCGTTCCCACGTGTTCAATTTTAGCGAAAAAAATTATATCGGGCGACAAAGAAAGACATCGGATATCTGAAAACAAATTATAAAAACTCTTGCTCAGGCCCCAAAAGTTTACAGTTTTGGAAAAATGTAATTACCCACAAATGGGGTTCTAATAGTGCTGGTAAAAATCCACACTGCCCACCAATACAATGCATATAAAATGAATCAAAAACATGTCCTGAAGCTATATTGACAATTATTGTTTTTTAATGCCATAAAAGGTTAATTTTATATACCTATGAAGTATCCAATTTTATTTTATTTTATTTATTTCCCTGAGCGAGTTTTCATTATTTTTTTCGTATCCCTGATGACTTTCTGCATCGCCCGATTTAATTTTTTTCAATATTGAACACATGGAAATGGGAAATAAATACCTGAAATTTTACATGGACATTCTTAGGGTCCCTGATTTTTACATAGGCCTATTTTTATTTAGAAATTCCATCAGGGCACCACCCCACCTGCCTTGGAAACTCCCTTAACGATAGGTTTATAAATCATAGTTTGATATATTTATTGGGATTTAATTTCAGTTAATTAAATTCAATACAAATACAAATTAAATTCAATACAAATACAAATTAAATCAATACAAATATTCGTCAAACCCTGTACGAAATGCAGGTACTATGCTAGTAATGTAATAAGACTGCATAACTGATAGTCGTGTTTATATGACTGCACAGTAGTGCATACTATATTAGATATACTGTACATTAATCAATTATATATTATTATATCTTGTTACTTTCTAAAACGTAGATTACAACCATACGCTTTTCTTGCTGCAAACTTTTTTTGTTCAGTTGTAAATCTCATATGTTCTGATCTGTCAGGATTTCTAAAGATATATTTTATTATTATTCATATGCATATCCCCTACAATGGTTTTATAAATTTAAAAAAATTATATATTATTTTATTTTATGATAAAAATTGTATGAGAAATAAGTACAATGGGAAGGAGTTAGCCAAATGTTTACATGAATTGTGTGAAAAAACAAAATTTTGTTTAGACTGGTCTCCCATACACACTGTGGCGTGAATGGACAGTATTATTATTACTGTGTATTTAATTTTAAATTAAAATAAAATTTAGCTAAAAACAAATTATAGGTAAAATGAGAAAACTATATAAATAAGTTTATTTAAATAAAAGTAATAGCCTGGTAGAGCTTCGCCATCCTGGTGTCAAAAGATTCCTACACTCTGTAGGCATCTGGCAGTGGTAGCGGGAGGACTGTATCTCTTCTACTTTTCTCATTGTAACTAGTACAAATAAAAACAACAATTTCAAATCTCCCCACTAGTATATTGTGTTTAGTAATTAGGTTTTTATTGCCAAAAAACTACGAGTCAATTGAAATCCATTGATAACTTTTTAAGGAAATTGAAATAAGGTGAGTGAAAGCAGAGTAAAAGACTGCTGTATTGATTTTAAGAAGAGCAGCTCCAATTTTCACAATGAGGACTCTAGTGATCAGCCTACTCTGGTCACTGAAGACTTGTTAATGAAAAACAATAAAAAATTTATGAAAATTGCTATTTCCCAATTACTGAGCTTTTACAACATTTTCCTCAAATCTCATGAATTTATTTTATGAAATCATTGTGGAGAAGCTTGGCTACCACAAATATTGTGCAATGTGGGTATAAAAAATCCTTATAGAAGGCCCCAAAAATCAAAGAGTTGTTGCATTACTGACTTTCCTTGAACACTACAATAAACATGGTAATGAACCTTTTGACTGTATCGTAACTGGTGATGAAATATGGGTAAAGCATCGAAATGTGAGTTGAAAAGGCAGTCTATGGAATAGAAAAATAAGCATTTTACCATAAAAACCTAGAAATTTTCCAAAACTTGGTAAGAACCAAGACAGATCATGGCAACTGTTTTCTGGGATGATGAGAGTGAGAATCTGGTTGATATCCTTAAACAAGCCTTGACAATTAACAAAGGAAGGCAAGGTGAAACACTGCAGAAACTAAGGCAGGAGATACAATACAATCATCACACAAACTTTTGATACTCACTATAAAGGGACAAGTGGTGTAGTCCAAGACCATCAAGTATCTTAAACTTTCCTATCATGATACAGACAATAAAAACATACAAAACATGTTTTTTTCTAATGGGATGACAATTTACAATAAACTTACAAAACAAGCAATTTACTGATCTTCGTTTTAATCCTATTACACAGATTTTATCTTGATTCAAGTGCCACCAGGTCAGGGAAAAACATACACATGTATTATTTTTTGTTAACATATTAGATCTTAGCAACAAACTTTGTTTCTTCATAAAAAGTACTTTGTAAGTAAAAAACATTCGATTGATAAAATGAAAAAATTACTAACTTAATATTTATTTAGCCTATAATTAAATTATAAAAAAAAGTTTTTAACAAAATGGAAGCAATTTGATTTTTTTTCAAAAATGATTTTTTCTAATTAACAAAACCATGCACTATGTTTTTAATTAAAATTTTCTAATTTTTAGCTAATTATTGCTAAAATTAAATGGATTCTGAAGTCTAGATTTCAGGTGTGACTGTGAAATAACTGTAGTTCAATGGCTTGAAAACAGGAGAAAAGAATATACAGTATAATTTAAAGCTGCTTTTCAGTATATATGTAATAAAGATGTTTAACATCTACATAAGTACATTCATTCCAAGAATACTGAAACATTATACTGTATTCTCAATCTATTACATTAAACACTGTTTTGTTACGATATCAATATGTACTTAAATTTAATTACAGTATGGATTCACTTAAATTAAGCTGAGTTCATATTGAGCAAGTCTTGGATAAGCAGGTTTTACTGTATTTTATATGAGCCTATGTAAGAGTTCAACTGTACATACCTCACTTGTAGATTTCCTCAGTTTCCAAACACTATGAAGACCAGTTCTAACATCAAACATGACACATAGAGATGGCTCCTCACTTGTATATACAACTTTCATACAAGGGTCATTCATGTATGATAAAACACCTCCTGAAAAAGTGAGTTTTTTAAATTTTCTACTTAAAAACTTAGAGAGGAAAAATATCAGCATAAATATCCTTCTTAATCAGAAGATTTTTGTTCTCTAGAATTTTTAATTAGAGCGTGCACAACCATGAGGGTGTGTATAAATGTGTAGAAATGTTTGTTTAAAATTATTTGTAGAAATGTCATACATTCTTAATACTTGTTTATTTGAATCATTTTTGTGCTGGTTTTTACTATAATCAAGAATTTCAACAATTAATATAAATAAACAAATTTTAAAGTACATTCCTACTGAGGCCAACAAACAAAAATTTTATTTGTTACTTTTATTTTATAATTACAATTAATATCAATATGTATTTTTATTGCTATATTTATTTACTGAATCATAATATTAAGAGGCAAAATAGAAAGCAAATTTCCTTGAAATTTCCCATTTTCCTACTGAAGTTCGACTACTTGATGAAAGAGGACAGATATAGAAGAAAAGACGCTGACAGTGTACTTATTTGCATAATACAATAACCACTGAGAAAATCTGGACGGACAACTTAAATGGCAGGATGAAGAAATCTGACAGCAAAGGTTTCTGAGTAATTGGGGATTTATGCTAATGGTTTATTAACACGTTCAGCACGGCTAGCGTACCGGCACGCTCTGGGTTCCTTTGCAAGGCACTGAGAGCGTGCCGGTATGCTCCCCGCTTCCATTCTGAGAGACGGCGAGCACACTGGCATGCTCACTCCCAGTCTAATTAAAACTTCTCTAATGTTGATAAGTGTTTGTATAAAGGTTTGATTTTTACGTCAATGCTTCAGAAGAGTTTGGAGAACATTGTGCCTGAGTCGTTTTTAAATCCGACCATCCCAAGTTAAACTTTTTGATACTTCTACTGAAACAATGCTTTAGGGAGTTTTATAAACATATTTAACTTTTATATTTTAATAATTTTTTAGTTTTAACCACTAAACGCGATATCTGGTAAAAAACAACTATTATAAAAATAAACTAAGCTTTCTGAATTAACGCAAGAATAAACGATAACTGTCCTATTAGAGTGAATGAACCTACTCAAGATTGGAACAGACTACTGTAAATAAGAGTCATTGATAAAATGTTTGGACGCCCGAAAACCTAATGTGTCATCTGAAGATTGTAGTAAACAAATGTCAGCTAATCTCGGCTATAAATAGTCTAGGATGTGACATATGCATTATCCATGTCTGCGTTTACATTATCGATCTCTATCACTTTGTGAAACACGTTAACACAATCACAAACATTCCGAGTTAAACGTTGAGTATTTAATTTTAGTATGTAGTATATTTTAGTAGTAGGTACTTTTACTTAGATTTTTATGTAAATTATCTTTTTTCTCAGACTTTTTTATTAAGATTTATTATCTGTCATACAGTATTTTATCATTTGTATTGGTTGATATTTTATGTAAATTTCCTTTTTTTAATTGTGATCTGATAAATAAAACAATATTTTAATGTCTAATACACTGTTTTGATGTCCCCAAAAAACCTGTATATGGTAAAAATAATATTATTGAGATGAAAACAACGGACACAGCAGTGCAATAATCTATTGGTTTAAATCTGCCGACAGTAACATTGTATTTTGTTTCTGGTACAAACTACTATTGAGTATTGTGAGAAATCAGTTAATTCAAATTTTTTATTTATAGCATAACATTAGCATTCCTCTTTAGCATTTTTTTTCTTAAATATTTGTTGTGGTGTGGTGTAAATTTTAAGGAAGATCTAAATGTAATTCTCGAAACAGAATGAAAATAAAAGAAGATATTATGATTACAACAATAAATAAATATGTATCAATATTTCTGAACTGGATGTTTGGTGAAGTAACAATAAGCCATTTGAAGAGGAAAATTATTCCAATATTTTCAAATTACGTTGAAATACATTCATGAAATATATTTGGCTGAACAGTATTTCTATAAGAAAAGTATGGATTTTGTTGTCATAACATTTGGTAATTCCATAAATTGAAACTTTGTAATTTCATGACCTGTCAAATTCATAATTAAAGTATATTATTAAAAACTCAAATGAAGCCACTAAGCAATAATCATTAGTGTCCTAGGTTCGCATAATAGGATGTCTTGTTGAGAGGGGAAGGACCAATTTCAAAGGCAGGAGTTCAACAATATGATCAAAGAGTTATGTGTTTGTAATGAATTTGTTCTTCCTCACAACAGAGAACCTCTTACACAAACTTATACAAGACAATTCACTGGCTGAGATACATCATCAAAATTTTCACATTAAGCAAATGAAATACACGTCAATCCAAAAACTCCTATCTTGCATAAATCAAATGGACCTAAAACACCACATCACTAAAGACCTCAAATCAGATCAATCACTAAATGTCCCAAACTTCACAACAAAAAGTTATACACAAAAACAAATATTCAAAATCTATTAAAAGCCAACAGACATACTTATACATAATACTACCAACTTTAATATAAACATTATGCGTTAAGATTTAAACTACATAGACTAAAAGAAGTACCAAAAACATCAACAAAGAATTCAACAAGAATAAATACCTAACACATAGAAATGGATACAAGTAAAACACTAATTAATACCCTATGGCTCAAAATACAAAACCCAAACAGAAATAACATAACTAAGTGAAAAATTAAATTCATTACATTTACACATACATTCATAAAAAAGACCTCACTTATCTAGAGCCAAAACATTCAAAAAAGATAGTACAAAATAACTTACATAGCAAATACAAAACACCTACACTCTTTGACTGTATTACTGAACAGTTGACTTTTATACCAGTGCCACTCAGGTTTACAATGCAAACCTAGACTCTGTAGATAATTGCTTACTGCAGTCAAAAACAATTTTATCTCAGCAAGTTTTTTAAAAAAATTTATCTTGGCATCACAAGTACTTACTTGGATGCCAGAAGTAGATTTATTCTCTAATGGGAACATAAAGAGGTACCTACTCACTACCCCCTATTGATAGAAAGATAGATAGAATTAGAAAAAACCATCATCCTCTTGTACTTGTAATAGGAGAAAATTATACCATCATGTCCAGCATTTACACAAAGTATAGGCAATGATGCAAGTGATGAAAGCAGTTGAAAGAAAGCACTTTGAGACAAAAAAAAGTAATCTGTCAATGCTTAAAGCTGTTTAGAAATGTCAAAGCTGATTTAGATTTATAGAGAGACCACATTATTAAGATTAATTTTTATGTGCAACCAAACAGCACTATGTTCTCCCAGATTGGTTGTACATAAAATTAAATATTATTTTATTTTACCTCCCTTATTTTTATTTATTTACTAACCGAACTAATTTATTTTTACTATCAAATTTGTTATTAATATTTCTTAGTACTGATTAATATGACTACAACTTGTTAAAGTGAAACTTCTTTCTTAACAAAAATTTTAAAAAGTTTAACTAAAAAGTAAGTATAAAAAATATTATTTTTCTTAGACATTAGGAATGAAATCCAGATGGTACAGGGGTAGTCTCAGAACAGAGTGATCACGCTGAGCTAAGACTGTATTTATCCTACATTTTTAACTTGCCCTTCTTCAATTTGATAATGAATAAAACAGGGGTGTGGATATACTTTCGGAGTAGAGAATCCCATCATCAGTCAGTCACTTACTTATGCATATCTTGTTTCTTCTACAATGAGGTTTGTGCTGTGAAACTACAAAAGGTAGTGATGACGAGAATAAGATGAAGGTTTGACAGAGACAGTATAAGAAGAGAAAATTAGTCACGGAAAAGGAACAACCGCTTTGGAAACTGCACTACGCTATATTGAACAACAGACACTACGCCAACAGATGTGCTCTGCTAAGACGTCTATGCAACACTGCAGCATGGAAACGATCGAAGAAGCAGAAGACATTTCACAACTTTTTCCAAAATATGTGATGAGTAATGTATTCCAAAGTAACATTACATTTATGTAAGTACTCTAATCAATAAAGTTCTATAAACATATTTTCTGCATTCTTAGTTATAGTATTAGAGTTCACTAGAAATCCTGTTTTAGGAAAATAGTTCCATATAATCCAAGTTTTTGTTAATTCGAGGGGGCTCAGTCCCCTCTACCTCAAATTATCGAGACTCTACTGTAATTATTAAACTAATGCATCTTATAATATAGCTGTGGTAAAAACTTGTCCTCTAAAAGTATTATATTCTGTTCAGAATACTACAAAACTCAGTGTACAAATTTTAATGTTTTTATAATTCTTTTTATTTGCTTCGATAAAAGTAAACTGTTAGATGATAGCTGGAGTCCTACCCACAAAAGAGCATCATAAGCAACCATAAAACATCGCTCTACACAGCTACAAAGTACCTTCCTACAATCCCAACAGGGTGGTCTGTTTCAGGTATGAGGCTTTGCACATGTGAGCCATTATCTTTACCTACAACCAAATCAGACAGTTTTATGTCTTTACTTCAAATATACATACCAGCTACAATGATCATGTTAGAATTTACACTGATGGTTCACTTGACCAACAAAAGAGAACATCTGGAGCAGATTTTTTTCAACGAATCTACTGATATCTGCTTTTCGTCACTACAAACTCGCACTCTAGTATGGACACAGAGCTTCTGACGCTAAATGCTGCGTTGGCAAGTTGCTTCGAAACAAAGGAGGAGAAAATATGCATATTCACTGATTCCAGATCTGCCCTCCAGGCTCTCCTAAATTCATCCACAGGGGACTACTCCTTTCGCATTGATGAAATAAGAAAATTTGCTAGCAACTTGAAGAACATGGGGAAGGACATAACTCTTCAATGGGTACCTGCGCATTGTGGAATACCAGGAAACGAGAGGGCCAATGAAACAGCTAATGCGGCATCCCATATGTACCCAACATTTAAAGCCAAGTATCCACTCATGTATTGTAAAAGCTTGGCAAATAAATACTTTCATAAATGTTGGACTGAATCTTGGAAAGAAGAGGCCACAGGTCGTCATCTTTTTCAATTTCAGCTTGAACCGTTGAGTGAGGACAAATTCAGGGAAGTTTCACATCTGATTATAGCTTTTGCAGCTCGAGTAAGATCCGGCAATCTAGTGATGGAGGAATATTTATTTAGATTTGGTCTTTCGAATTCTCCAATCTGTGCACTTTGTGAGGGTGAAGATGAAAGCATAAAGCTCATTTTGTTTGACTGCACGTACCCCATACCAAGGAGAGACCTTCTGAGAGCCGAAGTGGAAACATGGAAATATATTCTCATAAACAAGAAGCATTGGGGGCTGGCAAGGATAATATACCATGGACATCGGGCTATCGGCTACTCTTGAAGCTGGATGCCTGTGCAAAGAAGTAAACTTAGAACATAAAAAGCTTTACCTATAAATTTACAATCTTGTAAATTGTAATAATCTTACCTATTGTTCATATTTCATAATTTAATTCATATCTTTCATAGGTGCTAATAAATAACTTGAATGATTGTCATTCATGTTGGAAAAAACATCAATGGAGTTTAATTAACTTTTCATGATTTATTAGTTTGACTCCAAATGTTTCCATATAACATATATCTAGTTTTTATATAAATAATGCTAACCTTGTTTTAATAGGAACAGAGGAGCCATTTCATCCAAAGGGTGTAAGAGTGAGAAAAGCGTTGTTGGAATAAAACTTTTCTCTAATGGAGAATTCGCCAGAGTTGAAACACGCTCCAGTAACAGACCATATTTTGTGCTCCAAGCACTAGCTACCTGTAATAAACCATACAATTCCAAATTATAATAATCTTATTCAAACTGGAAATTATACATTAAATAAATTGGTTGAATTACCTTAAATTGTAAAGGTGACAAGAAGTCTTCGCCTTCTGAAGTATAGACTGTAACTTTAGTTGAATCCAGCAAGCAAACACTCGGCATTGGTTCCACTGAAAATTTTTAAACAAATTAGGCAATTTATAAGACACTTTCTCATAATAGCCTACCTCTGATTGTAAGCTTTCAGATACCTAATTAGTTAATTTTGTAAATTATTTATCACTGTGACTCAAAAATTACCCCCAATAGTCAATAATTTCATTCTTTCATTGAATGTTATTACCAAACAGTATTACAAAACTGATAGTAGCAGGTAAGATGATTAAATCTGCTGCTTTTCGTAAATAAAGTGCTTGTGATGCTATTTGTTACAAAACTATGAGTAATAATGTGGTGGAGAAATCTAGCCAACACTCTTCCTCAACTGAAAAATAGCTCTAATTACAGATTACGTTAATTATTCATTTATACTTTGCATTAAATAATCAACATTATGTTCTAATTAGTTTTTACTTTGTTCAAATTAATATAAATTGTTGTTATAATTCACTTTTTTCTTCAGGGGCTCATTTCTGGTCAATATGAGATTACAGATTCTGAGATATCCTTCTGGATCATTTCTTTTTCACATGCCTTTTACATTTTTGTTGATCACATTTTTACTAACTTTATGAAGGGAGGGGTTCATATCTGACATTATTAGAATATTCAAAGGGCTAGGAATCCGTTTACTTTTAAATTTCTTTTCTTCTATTTTTTTTTCAACTGTCATTATATTTTGCGTATTTGTTTCTCTTTCTCCAGGGAACCAAATACACGTTAGACCCCTTTTGAAAAAGGTACATTAGAAGAAAGATCTCCATCATGCCTTTAAATCAATCAAGATAGAAAGCAAATCACAGGTGTCAAGGAGTCGGAAAGAAGAAACGTGTGATGATGAAGAGGAGCAGAAAATTTTTAGTCAAATCTATGAAATTTTAATAGGTAAGAAAAATACAGTAAACTCCCGATTATCTGTGGACGGATTAACTGGTTTGCGGATTATCCGGAGTCTGCCATTGTTTTACAAATATCCAATTTTTATTCCAATGAGATTCATGTGTTTAAATTTCCAAACGGTGAATTACAACGTAAATACATATAAGGCTTAATAGAAGTTAAGATGAAGGGAATAGATACGTAAATATGTACGTACAAATTTTTACGTTGAAAGGGAAGCATCCCAAAGTGGGCCAGCGAAATAAAAGGGGCGAGCAGACTACTGTATATAAGAGACAATGACAAAATGCTTGGACGCCTGAAAACCTAATGTGTATCATAAGATTGTAAACAAAAGTCAGCTAATCTCAGCTATAAATAGTCTAGGACGTGACATATGCATTATCCATGTCTGTCATATACATTATCAATCTTTATGGCTTGTGACACATGTGACAAAAGTAGACACTGTGCGACAAAATGGTTCTCAAGAAACTTAGATCGCACATTAAAGCTAAATCAATGCTCACAAAAAAACATACGAAAGTGACAGATTTTTTTGTTAAAAAGTGAAAGTATGTTCTGTAAAGGAAATTACATATGTACATAGATACTTACTTTTGACATATACTTACGTACGTATTGTAAATATTTAGACATATAAATGTTATAATCCGTCAATTACATCGACATTTTAAATTATTTTCTGTATTTATTTTGTCCTCTGAAGATTATTTGTGAATTGCATTAACCGGGGTCATTATTTGTGTAACTTATGTTATATAAATCGATTATCGATCGTTTTGCGTATTCTCTGTTCATAGCGGATTATCCGGGGAATTCGTTATCCGGTGTTGCCGGGCCACCCTATTCCACAGATAATCGGGAGTTTACTGTAATCAGATTCAATATTAAGAAAGGCCTTGGTATACTTGAGGAATTACTGGATGTAACGATTAATAAATTATGGCTTTTTAAGAATGTTCAAGCTAAATATAAGATGACAAACAAAGAAACCATAATATCTGAATTATTTAGAGATGGAAGCAGTTTGTATGCAAACTAGTGAAAAAAATCACTTTAAACTCTGTAGAAATTGAGAGAGGCCAGAAGAAAACCAGACAAGAGTCAGGGCACTTTTAACACAAATAAAATATGGGAAAAAATAATGAAGAAAAAATCAAAATTGTCAAGTATTGACTATAATCAAATGTCGGACATTAGTGAATTATCTTGGAGCTTGTTATAGCAAATTCTAACTGAATATTCCGGAATAGAAAGGGTTACTGCCAAGTTTGACCCTCAAGTTCTAACTGACAGTCAAAAACATGTTCTAACTGACAGTGAAGTTGAAAAACATTTTTTTAATCTTTTGAGAAGTGCTCAAACTGATCCAGATTGCCAGTATAAGGTCATTACTAGAGATGGGACACTATGCTATGGCTATGATCTAGACAGAAACTAATAATTAAGCAAATGTAAGATGTCATTGTAATCCTGTCCAAAATAAAATCATCAAATCAAACAACGAGACAATGTTCACTTGCTTTTTTGATGTGAAGAGGGTGGTAGTTTATTCAGTTTGTTCCATCAGACCAGATTTAACAATCTAGCATTTTATTTGAAGATTTTAAGAAGATAAAACTTCTTTGCAGAACAGTGTTTTTCAAAAATACCCAATTTGTGGAAAACAAATTTACTTGTTTCCACCATACACTGCACCTGCACACACACAGCCAGTTTTTGGGAGAAATGGCATGGTTCTGCTGCCACACCCACCTTACTCACCTGACCTAGCTCTGTGTGATTGTCTTATTTCCAAGCATGAAAGAATTCAGAGTTAAAACCATTAATGATGTTAAAAAAACGAGAACGGAACTATCAGCCATTACTTAAGCTAAGTACAAAAATAATATTAACTTCAAAAATGTTTTGAACAGTGGTAGCACCGATGCCACGAATGTATCGCTTGTAATGGTTTCTTTTGTAATGTATTTGAAGTAGATAAGGTTGTTATATAAAAAAAATGATATAGCTTTCAAAAGATAATTTTATTTTTTTGGACTCTATGGGTAAGCCAACTTTTGAAAAGCAAATTATACCCTCAGTTGTATCTTACATTGTCTTTAATGATCAACCAAGATCAAAACAAACTACAAACATGATCTCATCTGACTGCCTAGGCAATTTTTTAGAGTAATTTTTATCCAGAAAACACAGTAAAACACAATATTACTTATCTCATAGTACGTTGTGATATATTATCCAAAAATCACTGATAGTTACAAGAACCTATCAACTAATGTGAAGGCATAATTCTTTTCCACGTTTTACCTTGTTTTTCAATATTATTGAATAAAAAAAAATAAATACAAAATATTTGATAAAAATAAAATGTGAACTTTTGTTGTACAATTGTTATATTTGAGCTTAACAAATTAACAAATTGATCAACTTATAACTTGAGTAAATTTATTAAAAAAACTTACTAAAACAAAAAATTTTTGAAACAAAAAGTGATCTTCGACAATGTCTTAAGTCAGCCTCTGGGAAGCACTGTTTAGGTAGGTGCCCAGGGTTTTAAAAGATTTGTTTTCTATAACATATAGAAAAACAGCTACCACCTACTCAAAAATACTTTTCAGCAGACAATAAAAACACTGACAATGATTGCTTAGTGCAGTTAAAAACTTTTTATTTCAGTAAATTTTCAAAATTATAATGTAATTATATGTTTGGCAAATCATTAATTTGTTAAGTTTAACATAAAAGTTTTGTTAATCATCAAGATTAATAATATAAATGAGTTAATTACAATATCATTTTTTTAAATTAGAACTAATTACATTAAAACTTTGTAATATAATATTTATGCATTAATTACCTTCAGTTTGACTTATAGGTTTAACAAAATTACACCATAACGCTTGTGTGATATTTGATTCCGTTATATAACTACGCAACAATACTCTTCCAGATGGGCGGTCAGGTCCATAATTTCCGATACTCTGCCCTGTTATACCATGACTCAAAATAGCTGTTTTTCCACTGATATAAAGTTCTTCTTCGTCATTAAAAAACATTTCTCCATCTTTGTTTGGTTTACTTCTCAAAGCCCACCAATCACTCTGTCAAAAACAAAAATAATATTTCAATATAATATTTAAACTGTAAAAATTTTAAACAAATGTTATTTATATAATAATTATTATAATAATTTTTTATAATAATATAACAATATATTATTATAATTCTTATTCTTAGTAACAAAAATAATAAAATATACTATTCCCTTCTATTTCCTTTTATAAAAAATGATAAATCTATGCCTTTTGATGGTTTCTTACCTGTGAATTTGATCTTTTATTTTAGATTGTTTCCTCTCATGAAACAAGTACAAACAACAATAATTATCCTTATAGGTTTCTCAAACATATATTATTTGTTTCCATTATATCTTTCTTAACTTAATCACTTTTACATTAGTTTATGACTATCCGTACTTTAATTTTGTAAATTTGTAAAAACTTACTGAGACAGAACGTCACTGAAGATCGCCACCGAACGATCAAAAACGTTCTGTCTCAGTAAGTTTTTACAAATTTATAAAATTAAAGTTCGGATAGTCATAAACTAATGTAAAAACGATTCATCAAGTTTCACTGAACTTAATGGATTACAAAATTCCAGAGCTTCTTAACTCAAATACTTCTACTACATGAGCTGTTATCTTGCTAAAGAATTTTGGAAAAATTCATAATTTGCCAAAATGCTTACATCTCTACTAACATGCAATGGATTAGCATAAAACCTTAATCCAGATTTCAATAATACACTAGAATCCATTGGCTTAGCTCATAGTTTTTCAAATTTTCTAATAAAGTATTTATTTTTTTACAAGTATAAAATTTAGTAGCTCAAGTTTAAGTGAGAAAAAATAATATAATTAGTATATAATACCAACTAATAGTTTATTAAGTAATAAACTTGAGAGAACAGAAAAAATATTTAAGGTAAGAGTAAAATATAAAACAGATTTGGAAATAAGACACAGGATATAACGAGACTATCACAGATTTTAAGTAGAGTATAGACTTATAGCATCAGTCTCAGAAAACCAGAAAAGAGTCATATATAATTAAGTCTTAAAAAAATAACATATTTTAAGAAACCATTAATTTCAAAAAAACCTGTATACAAAATGCCAGAAAATAATTAATTTTTATGTTGGTTAACACTATTTATTTGAAGCTAAACAACAAAATTTTAGAAGTTGACTATAATGTGTAGTAACAATCTAACCAAAACATTACCTGTTATAAACACAATTTTCACTTATATGTTTAACAAATGCAATGATGTGGTATTATTAATTTTAAATTACTGCTGCCTTTACCATTATACAAGGCAAAAGGACACGGATTTGCAGTTGCAATTTTTTTTATTACAGCTTTTTTTGAGTTGGTATTTCTTTTTAATATTTTTTATTTTAGTATACTTAACAGGTTATGAATTATATTATTTTATAGATTTCTGTGTATTTATCAAAATAATATTTATTTAAATTGAATTTTTAATTGTGAAAACAATAATCTGTTATCGAATCTTGTAAAACAGCAAATTACAATCCTAGAAATGGCACATTAGATCTAGATGCAAAAAAGGTACACATATACGTATATATTGTCCTCAAAGCATGTTCATTTAGAAATCTAGTACACCTTAACACGTTCACTACGGCTAGCATTCCGCCATGCTCTGGGTTCCCTTACGAGGCACAGAGAGCGTGCCGATGCGCTCCTAGCTTATTTTCTTACGTACGGCGAGCTCACCGGCACGCTCACTCCCAGTCTAATTAAAACTTCTCTAATGTTGATAAGTGTTTGTATAAAGGTTTGATTTTTACGTCAATGCTTCAGAAGAGTTTGGAGAACATTGTGCCTGAGTCGTTTTTAAATCCGACCATCCCAAGTTAAACTTTTTGATACTTCTACTGAAACAATGCTTTAGGGAGTTTTATAAACATATTTAACTTTTATATTTTAATAATTTTTTAGTTTTAACCACTAAACGCGATATCTGGTAAAAAACAACTATTATAAAAATAAACTAAGCTTTCTGAATTAACGCAAGAATAAACGATAACTGTCCTATTAGAGTGAATGAACCTACTCAAGATTGGAACAGACTACTGTAAATAAGAGTCATTGATAAAATGTTTGGACGCCCGAAAACCTAATGTGTCATCTGAAGATTGTAGTAAACAAATGTCAGCTAA
This sequence comes from Prosapia bicincta, assembly GCA_036971475.1. Lineage (NCBI taxonomy): Eukaryota > Metazoa > Arthropoda > Insecta > Hemiptera > Cercopidae > Prosapia > Prosapia bicincta. The sequence goes on from JBAIZL010000058.1 coordinate 647,618, forward strand.
TCTCGGCTATAAATAGTCTAGGATGTGACATATGCATTATCCATGTCTGCGTTTACATTATCGATCTCTATCACTTTGTGAAACACGTTAACACAATCACAAACATTCCGAGTTAAACGTTGAGTATTTAATTTTAGTATGTAGTATATTTTAGTAGTAGGTACTTTTACTTAGATTTTTATGTAAATTATCTTTTTTCTCAGACTTTTTTATTAAGATTTATTATCTGTCATACAGTATTTTATCATTTGTATTGGTTGATATTTTATGTAAATTTCCTTTTTTTAATTGTGATCTGATAAATAAAACAATATTTTAATGTCTAATACACTGTTTTGATGTCCCCAAAAAACCTGTATATGGTAAAAATAATATTATTGAGATGAAAACAACGGACACAGCAGTGCAATAATCTATTGGTTTAAATCTGCCGACAGTAACATTGTATTTTGTTTCTGGTACAAACTACTATTGAGTATTGTGAGAAATCAGTTAATTCAAATTTTTTATTTATAGCATAACATTAGCATTCCTCTTTAGCATTTTTTTTCTTAAATATTTGTTGTGGTGTGGTGTAAATTTTAAGGAAGATCTAAATGTAATTCTCGAAACAGAATGAAAATAAAAGAAGATATTATGATTACAACAATAAATAAATATGTATCAATATTTCTGAACTGGATGTTTGGTGAAGTAACAATAAGCCATTTGAAGAGGAAAATTATTCCAATATTTTCAAATTACGTTGAAATACATTCATGAAATATATTTGGCTGAACAGTATTTCTATAAGAAAAGTATGGATTTTGTTGTCATAACATTTGGTAATTCCATAAATTGAAACTTTGTAATTTCATGACCTGTCAAATTCATAATTAAAGTATATTATTAAAAACTCAAATGAAGCCACTAAGCAATAATCATTAGTGTCCTAGGTTCGCATAATAGGATGTCTTGTTGAGAGGGGAAGGACCAATTTCAAAGGCAGGAGTTCAACAATATGATCAAAGAGTTATGTGTTTGTAATGAATTTGTTCTTCCTCACAACAGAGAACCTCTTACACAAACTTACACAAGACAATTCACTGGCTGAGATACATCATCAAAATTTTCACATTAAGCAAATGAAATACACGTCAATCCAAAAACTCCTATCTTGCATAAATCAAATGGACCTAAAACACCACATCACTATAGCAGCTTCCACTGCCGTCAGAGGTGGAAGTTAACGAAAAACAGAAGTAGTTTGATGAGATCACCAGTATCGCCACCGTGCTGAAAGTGTTAAACAGGCTATAAATAAATTATCCTCAAAAATTACATTGGACATCCGGATGTGTAAAAAAATGAACTTGCTACATATCGGACCGATCCTTACAAAACCGGAATAGTACCAACAGAAGAGGGATAATCACTAGTCAAACATTAGAAACTACTGAAACAGATATAATTGAGAACCTACTCCTTGTTTTATGTCATAGACAAAAAGAGAGATAGATAGTTGATAAAGCTTACTTCAACATGGCTGTCAATGTTGACCTGACTTAATCTGTCTATGAGAAAAGATTCGGGCTGCAGCTGAGGCCTTGTAGTTGGCAAAACAATAGCACCAGGATGATGTAACATCTGCTGCCGCCCAAACGGAATAAACTCCTAGAACAAAATATAACTCAAAATCAATTGTTGTTGCACAATAAAATATTGACTACTTGAATAAAATTTATAGGTCATTAAAAAATTGTAGAGATCTATCTACATATACTGAAACCTGAATTTCTTCAAAATTTTAATTTTAAAAGTCTACGGTTAAAGACCAACGAATTTACATTTACATTCAAGTTATCATTTTTAAAACATTTTTTACCACTTTTCTATTTTAAAATGGAGGCCTATTCACTTGTCAATATGTTAGAATCTTAAAAAGAGTTTATTCTCTTTTTTACACCCAAACTATCCAAACATGAAAATAGATAGATATATTCTATTGTAATATTACATATTACTGTTTTACTAAAAACAAAATATGATATTTAGAAGTTTCAAGCGTATATTAAACTTACTTTTTTCAAAATTTTAAAATTTTTGAACCATGCCACCAAGTTATATTATTTTACTATATTATTATTTTCAGTGTACCTGAAGATTTTCTGCATTACTAGATATGATTTGTTTTGGCCAATGTCAATTATATTCTTGAATTTTGTAGTTCATTACGTTCGGTGAAACTTAATTAATCACTTTTACATTTACCGCTTAACCAACATATATAAATTAAACTGTAAAAACTGCAACAAATTCTACATTGGGCAAACAGGTCACAGATTCAAACAAATAGTCGAGGAACACAAACAAAACACCAAGTCAGCATTCTACAATCACTTAAAAGAAACAGGATACAAATACACAGACATTACCATAACCTAGAAATCTTACACATCAACATAAAAGGACCACATCTCAAAACACTAGAAGAATATGAAATTTACAAAAACACAAAATACAAACATATTAAACGAACAAACCCAATACAAATCACAAATACTCTTTGATACTATCAAAACCTGCCTTTAAAACCTCCGCCGCTTAACCTAACAACTCCAAGTAGAAAATTTAGACACTGATGATCAAAATGAAGCGATTGAAAACGTTCTGTCTCAGTAAGTTTTTACAAATTTACAAAATTAAAGTTCGGATAGTCATAAACAATGTAAAAGTGATCATTCAATTATATGTTAAATATAAATAGTTTAGCCTTCTATAAAGTACAGGGGATTAGCCCCTGTACAGTTAATTGAGCTACCAGTTTATCACATCAGCCATTTAGTTGAACCTAAACTTAAAGAACAAAAACCTTAATATTCATTATAGAAAAAACATTCTGATCATTAGTTAATCTAAAATACCACCTATTCGGTCAAGTATTTTTCTTATTGGCAATAAAACATTGTTTAATTTTACCTAAAAAACAGAAGCGACAAAGAAGAAATTGAATTAAAGAACCATTTCAATATTATTATTATTATTATTATTACTAAAACTCGGAGGGACCTTATCGGTGTAGAGCACTTAGCTGTAGCCTTTGTACTCTCTTCCCATCCCTACCACAGGACTAGCTTAGTGGATATCACTCTTGCAGAAATCAAGTACCCACCTGATGCTAAATCTTCTGATATCCTCTGGTGTACATACCTGCCAGCCAAACCACTTTCTCCTTGCAGCTCCCAAAGCAGGACACTCACAGAGTACGTGGATTGGGCTTTCCTCTTGGTCCTCGTCGCATCTCTTGCACACAGGGGACCTAGATTTTCCAATTTTGTATTGGAACCCCCTCAGATTCCCATGGCCTGTAACCAGCTCTACAGTAGCTCTGAGTTGATGTCTACTTAAGGAGAGTAGTTCTTTGCCCCACAAATCTCCTGAGTAACCCCACAATACCTTGGATTTGTTACACCCCAAGGTTACATTCCATTCTTCCCTGCACAACCTGTCTATATGTGCCGTGATCCTCTTGCGCCCCTCCTGAGGCGGCATGCCCACTGCCCTCAGCAACGGTCCTTGGGTTATACACCCTTGTTTTGCTAAGGCGTCAGCTCTCTCATTCCCTATCCAGCCAGAATGTCCTGGAATCCAGGTTAGGTTGAGTGAATTATACTTACTCAGCTCTACTAGAGAAGCCATAGTCTCAGCCACCAACCTAGAGCTGGTACTAGCCTTACCTAAAGCCTTCAGAGCTGCCTGACTGTCCGAGCAAATCCAGATTTTCTTGCCTCTCCTGCCAGACCCTATTATTTCCTCAGCACATAGTTTGATCGCGAGCACCTCCCCCTGGAAGACAGAGTTGTAGTCCTCCAAGCGATGACAAAATCTGTCTTGGTGTCTCGGTCCACTAAATCCTGCTCCCACTCCTTCCTTCATCTTGGACCCATCGGTGAACCAGATTTCACCATGTCTCCTTCTCCTTGTAGCTGTTATGCCTCTAAGGAAGAGCCCCTGCGCGCGGTCCAGCATTCTTTTACTTGTTTCTTTCTGTGCCCTGTCCCACCAGACAATAGAGGCAAAGACCAACCTCGGCACCACAATGGCGGAATAAATCCAGTTCATTTGACGTGGACCCAAACCCCATCTCGTGCCTATTGCTCCTCTGCATTGCCAGAACGTAGCTATGGCTTTTTTGCACTTATGCTCCAAATGCTCACGCCAGAGTAGCTTCCTATCCAGAATAACTCCCAGATATTTAGCGCTCTCAACGTAGCTTATTTTGGTATTACCAACTTCCATCATCTCCAGCGATTTAGTTTTATATCGCCTAGTGAAGATGAGTGCCACAGATTTCTCTCCTTGAATGCATAGTGCATTCTCTCTGCACCATGCTTCTGTTACCTTGAGTGCCTCTTGAAGCAGGTCTTTGAGGACCTCTTCAAATGGTCCCCTAACAAGGATAGCTATGTTATCCGCATATCCTACCACCTTGACACCCATTCCACTGAGTGTCCTTAGTAGGCCATCCACGACAAGGCTCCACAGCAAAGGGGATAACACTCCACCCTGCGGGCAGCCCTCCGAGACCATCCCATTTATCGTGCACCCCATCCAGGATGCAGTACTTATCCGGTTTTCCAAGGAACTCATAATCCAATTTATAATTCCATCAGAAATCCCATGATCCATAGCTGCTCTCTTGATGGCCAGTCTAGAGGTACTATTAAAAGCCCCCTCCACATCAAGAAAAGCCCCAATACATATCCCCTTGTTGTTGATCTGACCCTTAATAAAGTCTACGACCGACAACAGCGCAGTCTCCACTGACCTACCAGTTCGGTAGGCGTGTTGGTCCTGATGAAGCTGACTTGTGATTCTACAATCACTTAAAAGAAACAGGATACAATACACAGACATTACCATAACCTAGAAATCTTACACATCAACATAAAAGGACCACATCTCAAAACACTAGAAGAATATGAAATTTACAAAAACACAAAAAACAAACATATTAAACGAACAAACCCAATACAAATCACAAATACTCTTTGATACTATCAAAACCTGCCTTTAAAACCTCCGCCGCTTAACCTAACAACTCCAAGTAGAAAATTTAGACACTGATGAAGATCAAAATGAAGCGATTGAAAACATTCTGTCTCAGTAAGTTTTTACAAATTTACAAAATTAAAGTTCAGATAGTCATAAACAATGTAAAAGTGATCATTCAATTATATGTTAAATATAAATAGTTTAGCCTTCTATAAAGTACAGGGGATTAGCCCCTGTACAGTTAATTGAGCTACCAGTTTATCACATCAGCCATTTAGTTGAACCTAAACTTAAAGAACAAAAACCTTAATATTCATTATAGAAAAAACATTCTGATCACTAGTTAATCTAAAATACCACCTAATACCACCCAATTTTACCTAAAAAACAGAAGCGACAAAGAAGAAATTGAATTAAAGAACCATTTCAATATACTCAACAAAAAAATTGATACTGAACTGAGTCAGCAGCTGTTAGTTGCCAAGCTATCTAAATAGGCGAGGATATAAAGCACAAAAATAGGCCAAACCTACGATAATTGGTGCAGTAAGTCGGATCGAAATGCGGTTTTTTGCAGTCGATTCAGGAAGCCACTATGAAAGTTTGTGAACACTTTATAAGAAATCAAAATTGCATCAGTGCATTTTTTAAAAGTGCATTCACTGGCTCGATTAAAAAAAAATCTATAACTTGGTGAATAATCACAGAAATGGGCCGAATTTTAATACTCGGAGGTTTTGGGGGTAACTGAACACGAATATAATATCGACGATGATCCTCGGAGTACCTGGGGCCCAGGGCGGGTAATACCTACGTCATCTCCTGGAATTTTCCATAAATTTGGCTCGAAATTGATCGAAGCTCCTTACTCGGGGTTTTTCGTGGTCGCTGAACACGAATATAATATCGGCAATGATCCTCGGAGTACCTGGGGCCCAATTCAAATAGATTTGGTTATAAAAAAAAGGAATCTAGTTTGTTAACATAAAAACAATAATGTAAAAAGTAACTAAATAGCTGACCTATATTTTCCTCCTACTTAACAACAAAGATTGACTCCATATATTATTGTTGATACAGAAGACGATTTATAAGGTATAGTTGTTTTCCTGATATCTTTTGTTATTAAGTACAGTAGATCCAAACTCCGACTATCTGAATCACTTTCAGAAAAAAAATTAAGACAAAAACATACTGTGACTTACAAAATAATAATGTCTAATGCTGGTCAGGCGTAAACTGGCGTGTGACCTTGAAGGGCCCCCCTAGGCAGGGGTAAGGCTAGAGGAAGCAAAAAAAACCTTTCTACTGATAGATATTATAATATAATGTATAGTATTTATATTACAATGATGTAGATTTGACAAGGCCGAAAGCCCACTATAAATATTATTTTATTTGATTTGTCATATTAACCAGATCATTTACATAAAGTTATGAACAAATTTACTTATATCAGTTTTCTAAACGACCACAACGCCTGCATTTTCTTAGCGATGGCCTTTGTTGCAACACGCACTACAGAAACCAATGTTTTTGAATAGTCCTTGCTTTTTGTTTTCTATCCCGTGCCTGCTTACAAATGAACAGCTACACATGTGTTATTGGTCTTTTCTCCACGAAGATAGTGTAGACAAAGTGCAAACATTATTTAGATGCTGATCCACCATCTTAGTGAAGTTCTGTATAGTTGCCTATCATCCGTAGCCAGGTGCTTAGCCCGACCTGACTGTTTTGACTAATCAGTCAATGTATCTTTGATTCAGTCGGTCCATGGTTTTGTGTATTAATGTTTTTTGTCATTCACCATGGCTTCTAAAAGAGAACGAGAAGTCTTATTTTTAGCAGATAAACTAATGATTAATCGCACAAAGGAATTAGGGGACAACAATTGGCTGAGATGTACAGTGTTGGACAATCAATGATTTCAGACATAAAAAGAGCAAACCTAGACAGTACTTTTAAACTTGGGTTTAAAACTCTGTGTCAGTGTTTAAAATGTAGATGAAAGTTCTTAAAGAAAATTAATGAAGGCAGCAAAAAAAACAAAGAATTATAAGATGCTTATTACACTTTTGCTATTACTTGCGACCAAACTTTTTTGTTAACTAAAAGTTATTAAATTGTTAACTTACACTTGGAGGAAACATTTTCGTCGTACGACTTATTCAGCCTCGTATACAACGTTGTTAACAACTTTTAGTTAACAAAAAGTTTGGTCGCAAGTAATAGCAAAAGCTTCCCGGCAAGCTGGCCTGAGCAACCGGGCGGGTCCACAGGTGGCGGATAGTGGGACGGCCTACAGAAATGTAGGTTACCTGTGAATAAGGATTCCGGAAGGTTTCTGAATATGCAGGCCTGGACCAAGGCTATGGTTCAAAGGTGAGGAATTATCCCTCCTCGTCAGTCAACCGGTTGGGGATGGTAGAAATAACTGCTCTGACTGGGGAGACTGGGGTAGTTGGGAATTAAGTCCTCACAATGCTACTCTCACCTCCCAGGTGAACCAAGGGCAATGCGACAGTGAAGTATGGGCGGGAAACTACCCTAACGACACAGTTGTAAAAAAGAGAGTAAAGCAGGCTGTTCGCTCCATGAGCAACAGTTAATAATGTCCTGAACTTGGGGTGTGCTTCAAGGTCAGTGACTGAATACCCAATCCAAGATGGAAGGCATCGGCGCCGAAGGATGAATGGCTGCAGGGTATAAAATGCAGTTGCACACGATCCCCTTGAGGAACCAGACAAAACCTCATTGTATGTTGTCTTGCCAGAGCAGTGGGGGCTCTGCTCTGGTCGACCGTTATTTCCCCCATTCTCGTGGGATGTTAATGGACCAAATAAGTAAAAGAATTGATTTCGAGACTGCACAGACAGCGGGAGCCAATGAGACGGCAAACCGTGAGTCTGTAGCAGATGTGTCAAGGACAAGCATCACTGGGGGTGCGGGGGCGGCTGTCAAGCTGCCGACTGCAGAAACCGGTGAAGTGGCTGTAGAGTTGAGCACGCTGTCTAGCCCTGGGGCAGCTCTGCGGACCCAGGCGACTGCAAATTAAGCAGAACAATGATCAAGATCCTCCAAGTGAACCTACAGCATAGCAGGGCGGCGAGTGCTGTCGTGTGTAGGATGCTGGACAGGGGAGAGGTGGACTTGGTTCTCATCCAGGAGCCATGGATTTCTGGAGGACGAATATGCGGGCTGGCGACATCTGGAGGTAAGTTGTTGTACGATAAGGACTCCGGTGTTCCCAGGACATGTATCCTGGTTAGGAGAGGGTTGAGTGCTTTTGTACTAACGGACTTCTGCTGCAGGGACTTAATAGCAGTGACGGTGGAGCTGCGGGCAGAGGGGAGGATGAAGAGGCTGAACCTTGCCACGGCATATCTCCCCTTTGACTACGCAGGGGCTCTACCAACACAAGAGCTGAGGAGGCTGGTCGAGCACTGCGGGGCTGTGGATGAGGAGCTGCTGGTGGGGATGGATGCTAACTCCCATCACACTTCGTGGGGAAGTACAGGTACCAACACTAGAGGTGAGGAACGTTTAGCTTATCTTAGCTCTAAGAATTTACTAGTCTTAAATCAGGGGGAAGAGCCGACGTTTGTCACTAGGGCCAGACAGGAGGTCCTGGACATTACGGTGGCATCGAACCAGACGGCTAGGTATGTACTAAACTGGCATGTGTCGGATGAACCATCTTCTTCTGCCCACAGACATATTAGGTATGATATCTCTCTAAATCCAGCCATGCTTCGGCCAACCAGGGATCCAAGAAGAACAGACTGGGACTCCTACAGGAGGGACCTGGGAGTTCAGATTGAGGAGGCTGGATTGGAGAATGGTGGGAGGAGAGAGCTAGAAGACTCTGCCGCATTGGTTGGCGAGGTTATGTAGAATCCTTTACTGATAACTGCCCTCTCAGTGAGGGGAGAAAAGTAGGGGATCCGTCATGGTGGAACAAGAAGCTAGCCAAACTTCGGAAGACCACCAGGAGACTCTTTAATAGAGCAAAAAAGAACGGGGAGTGGGACCAGTATAGGAAAACACTAACCGAATACAACAGGGCAATTAGAGAAGCACGCAGGAAGTCCTGGAAGGAGTTTTGTCAAGAGATTGACAAAACTCGGGAAGGGGCACGACTGCATAAAGTGCTCTCTAAGGACCCAGTTAACCCGGTGGGGATGCTAAGAACCCCACTGGGAAATATAACAAAAACTGCAGGGGAAACTGTGGAAGAATTAATCAGAGCACATTTCCCTTCCAGTACTCTGAGGAAACTTGGGGGAGCAGACACTGAACCAGTTGCCAAACTCTCCACAAGACGTGGTAAGAGGGAGGACTGGGAAGTGGCAAGGAGGATAGTAACTCCACAAAGGGTAAGATGGGCTATTGGCACATTTAAACCCTACAAATCTCCAGGTCCAGATGGGATCTATCCTGTGCTGCTGCAGCAGGGAATGGATTTGCTGGTACTGGTACTTACTAAATTATACAGGCTAAGCATTGCTCTAGGGCATGTGCCGGCAGCCTGGAAATCTAGTAAGGTGGTCTTTATACCTAAGCCCACCAGTAACCAATCGGAAGGGAAAGGATACAGACCTATTACACTCATGTCCTTTGTTCTTAGGGGACTTGAAAAACTGGTTGATAGGCATATTAGGGGGGGGTGCTTTGGCCATAAAACCACTGCATTGGAACCAGTATGCTTATCAACCGGGGAAATGCTGCGAGGGAGCACTCCATCAAGTGGTTGGTAGGATTGAGCAAATGATCACCAAGAAAGGTTGTGCCATAGGTGCCTTCCTCGACATTGAAGGGGCTTTCAATAACCCCTCAGCGGAGACGATGGTAAGTGGTGCAAGACGTCATGGAGTGGATGCATCCACTTGTGGTTGGATAAGTTCCATGTTAACAAACAGAAGTATTTCTGTAGAGGTGGCAGGGGAGGTCAGAAGGGCGGAGACAAGTCTGGGCTGTGCACAGGGGGGGTTCTCTCTCCTCTGTTGTGGTGCCTAGTGGTTGACAACCTTATTGAACTCCTGAATGAACAGGGGTACTTCTGTCTAGGATATGCGGACGACATAGTTGTTCTGATCCTAGGCAGATTCCCTGATACAGTCCTTGAGGTAATCAAAAATCCTCTATGACTGATTAAAGAGTGGTGTAAAAAGGAGAACCTTAGGGTAAATCCAAAAAAGACTGCCCTCATTAACTTCACTAGACAGCGAAAAGATCTGACGACCAGGATGCCCCGCTTGTTTGGTGAATACCTTGAGTTTGTGGGGGAGGTGAAGTATGGGAGTTACTCTGGACAGGAAACTCACCTGGAACCCACATCTTGAGAGGACAGTTAACAGGGCCAAAAGGTCACTGATGACTGTGACAAGAATGGTGGGTAAGAAATGGGGACTGAAGCCATCAATGATGCACTGGATGTATCTGAGGGTGATAAGACCTATGATTACCTATGGAACTCTGGTGTGGTGGACAAAGGCCAACCAGGCACAGACAAGAGCTAAACTGAGCTCTATCCAGAGATTGGCCTGTCTGTGCACACTGGGAGCGATGTCAACTACACCAGGTGCAGCAATGGAAGTAATGCTTAACCTCCCTCCCCTTGAGCTTGTCCTTAGGGGAGAGGAGAGGCTGGCAGAATGGAGATTGCGCAACTCGAGCAACTGGGCTAACCTCCCAGATGTCTCGGGACATATGAGTATCGAGTGCATGGTCAAAGAACCCGTCTTGGAAACGGGCAGCGACCACATTACTCGAATGTTTGCACCTGACCAGGTCCACCAAACTATCATGGAATGGTCGGGGACATTAACATCAGGAGCTCAGATCTGGTACACAGATGGCTCCAAGATGGACTTCGGCACTGGAGCGGGGGTGTATTGTAAAAACCCAAGGGTAGAACTAGTTTTTTTCCTTGGGGAGGCATACCTCTGTCTTTCAGGCCGAAGTATATGCTATAAATGCCTGTCTGGGAGAGATAGCGAGAAGGGAAACACACGGGACCCGGATTGCTATTTTCTCCGACAGTCAGGCAACAATTAAGGCACTAAACGGACACGTGGTCACCTCGGCCATAGTCAGGGAGTGCCTAATTAACCTACAAGCTCTGGCAAGGCACAATCAAATCAAGTTAGGTTGGGTGCCAGGGCATAGGGGAATACTTGGAAATGAAGCCGCAGATGCGCTGGCCAGGGAGGGGTCTTCGACTCCCCTGATTGGACCGGAGCCTGCGGTAGGTATTTCCAAATCCATGGTCAAGATGACAGTGCGAAGGTGGATGGCTGAAAGACACTGTGAGCACTGGATCAGGGCCGAAGGGATGAGACACAGTAAGCTAACCCTTAGGAGACCTTCCTTGGGGCTGCAGAAGAGTCTCATCTATCTGTCTAGGCAGGAATTGAGGATAGTCACAGGTCTACTCACGGGACACTGTGGACTAAGGAAACATTTGCATAAAATGGGTATCTACAAAGATGAACCAGTGTGCAGATTATGCGGGCAGGAACTGGAGACTGCCACACACATTATTTACAGATGTGAAGTACTAGCTGAGAGGCGCTTCAACCTCTTTGGTGATGGAACGGCTTTGGTGGATGCTGAATGTAAAACTCTAGTCAGGAAACTCCTAAACCTGGTAAGAGGGAAGGGGTTATTTGACTAGATCAGGGAGGTAAGTACAATATACCTTAAGGTAGCAGTGCTTCGGGCAATTCAAACCCACTCCCAAGTTAAAAAAAAAAAAAAAAAAAAAAAAAAAAAAAAAAAAAAATAGCAAAAGCTTAAAAAGTCATTTACAACCAGCTCGTCATGTCAGCAACAAGCTTTCGATATTTATAAGATGCTGTTTTCAAGTGGCTTTTGCAACATTCTATTTGAAACCCAATTTTGGATCTGATTTTTTTTGAAAAAAATAAGACCTTAGTTCAGAAGTTTTAAAAAAATTAAAAAATAAAAACAAATTTTTTTGTCTTATTTGCAACATACATACAGTAAGTAATTGAAATTGACCCTTTTTCCAAAAAAAATCCAATTATCCAAATTTCCCTTAATCCGAATGTGGTACAGTCCCAATAGATTCAGATAATTATAATTGGAGTTTAACTGTAATACAATTTATGTTATTATTTATTTATTTCATTTCTATATTTAATAATTTCATATTAAAAATGAAAATTGTAAGATACATACAACTATTTGATACTCAAAAATTTATAATTGTTACACATTATGAATGTGTAGAGATGTTTAATCTACAGGGATATGAAATGACATAAAAATAAAGTTGCTTGGTGTAATCATCTTGAATATTTTATAACCAAATCTATCCTAAGTAGATACTTAAGCAAAGATATTAAAAGAGTAACAACTGAATTACTTTTAAAGACTGAGAAACAAACATTATAAATTCCCTCCAGACCAGGCCATTATACCTCTTTGTCCAGACATAACTGTCTGTCAAAATAATTGAACTGTGCAATTGTGGTCAAGTTAACAGTACCCTGGAATATAAACATTCCAAGGCTCATGAATATAAGATTAATAAATATGTAAACTCGGCTCTAGTATAAGAGTGGTTGGTAATAAGTGTGACTTTAATGCGTTGAGAAGGGTGCTATATGTAGTCCCTACTGCTAAATAATTCTACTCAATTTTTAAGGAACCTGATCTTGACAAAGGAAATACACATTTTTTTAAGGGATTTAGAAGACAGCCTTGAAGTCATTGCACAATATTTGGGTCCACAGAATGGAATTTTGGACCCATTTATGGTCACACAAAGGATCTTTAACCCCTATCTCCGGTTTGCAGTTCATAGTTTGGTCTTGGAGAAGTATATTCATTGATTCAATCACAAGGATTAATTCTATACAACCTATCTATAGTCCTGTATCTGTGTATGTGTATATTGATATGATAATATAAAAGAAGCATCTACTTTATACTGCAAATATGGGTAATTATTAAGATCAGCGACTACCGCTCTGATCAGCAAAGTTTTGTTTCCCGATCAATTTGACCTTGCTGAACACGAGTCTGAAGTTTTTTTTTACTGCAAACACAATTTTTTTTTTAAATAATAACTTAACCTAACCTGACCTGGCCTGGATATCTTAGGTTAATATGTGCTTGCCGTTAAAAATAACTTCAGATTCGTGTTCAGCAAGGTCAAATCTGTCAGGAAAAAAAATTTCGCCGATCAGAGCATTAGTAAGCATCAGTCAGGTCAGGTTAGGTTAGGTTATTTTCTTATGTAAATATGTGCTTGCAATAAAAAAAAAACTTCAGATTTGTTTTCCGCAAGGTCAAATTGATCAGGAAAAAAATTTCGCCGATCGAGCCGTAGTCACTGATCTTAACAGTTACCCAAATATGCAGTGTTTATATTTTGTGGTACTCAGGTCCACACAGAGAAATTTCAGGGCCCTCGACAAACATGAGTACGAGCCCCTTCATTACTTCCAAAGTAGGCCTATAAAACCTTGTATTTTGCATGATATTATAAATTATTGTGTTTGTGTTAAATAAACTAGACCTACTGAATCTAATCTGTGTATGTTTAGTTTTGTTGAAATAAACTGCCAGTTGTTTACAGTAACTAACACAATGGATTATATGTGAATAGAACATTTCATTTAATGAGTATTACTTTGCCATTAAAAAGTTGAACGATTGTACATTGTACCTTTTGTACTTTATTGGTATAAGGTTATTATCTCTTTTATATATCTCGCCACACGAGTAATTATTTTTCACAGTAAAACAACACTAACCCGGTCAGGCCTGCCGGGCATTTGGCCCGCTTTCTGGGTGAACCCAGTGGTACTTTAAATTGTTTCTTGTTTGGAAGGAACGCAATATCAAGGTAACATACATGTGAAAATGAAAAATCAAAGTAGAATACCATTTGGTCAAGTATTAGAAAAAAACCTGTTTAAATCACATATAACCTTTTAGTTATAACCATCTGATAATGATAACTGTGTAAACAAAATCTACATAAATATATTTCAACTCTTAATTTTGTGGTAATTGTTTAGTTCGCTAAACCGGGCCTAAATTTGCATGAGACATTCAAAAACATGTAAAAAGGCTGGGTTATTGTTTAGTTCCCTAAACCGTTTTGAATGTTCCCTGCAACATTCTACTGCACTACGTCTGCTTCCGCAGAGTGATATCTTTTGCCAGCTGATGTCAAACAATTACTTACATACACTATTCAATGCAAAAAGTACATGATATAGCTTTTTTAATTGTTTTTATATAAAAGTAATGTCATTTCCGAGTTACGGTCTGAGTTGACAAAGGGACACATCTCCCGAAACGGCCGTCCTCAACAAGTAAAGTAAGTGCTACTATAGGCAAGTTTAAAACATTTTAAAACTGTAAGTGAAAAGTAATGTGTTTGTGTACAAAAGTAATTTGAGGATGAATGAATGAATTAATGAAAACTAACATAACCTACATATATATAAAGGAAAAATCAAAGGTAATGCAATGTTTGTAGTCAATTACCAAAATTGTTATTCCATCATTTGTATGTGAGGAGACCAATAAAATACCACACCAATTAATATTATACTAGTTAGATATTTTGTAACCTATAATATAACTTACATATATATTTCAAACATTATTTTAAAAACTATTTTATACATCAATATTTAAATATGATTCTGCAAAATATTTATTTAATTGCTAGGAATTATCTGATATTATGAGGTTTACATTGTATTGCATAGGTTAATTAACCTTTAATCGGCTATAAAATGCATGAGAATTGACAGCTAGAACTATATATAACATATGATTACATTTACCAGAGGTTCGGAGGCAGCAATCATTATATCCTCTTCGTCATCCAGATTTGCAAGAAATTCAATTTAACTAAGTTTAAAAGAAATATTTTTTGACGACGACGTTTTTTGTTTTAAAGCACTAGATTTCCAAACGCCTTGACTCGTATCTCCCAGTTATTCCCCACTGCAACCAACCTTCGTCTCACGTTAAAATTATAACTCATCTTCATTCTGTTATAACTTATTTACTACAACAACAAAAATACTATAGAGATTAACCAAGTAAAGAATAAAACTAAGACATTATACTAAAGTTTGATGTTATGTATTATATCTATTATATGTTTGATGTTATGGCTGTCATGCCATATAATGTAATGTTAACATTTCTGTGTGCTGTTCTGTGTACTAGTCTCATGGAACAGTATTTTTTTTTTTAATAATTCTTGAAAAAATTATTATTTAGATTTTCTTAATTTATTAAATCCGTATTCTGTTTTAATTATATAAGGTGAAATTTTGTTCAATATTTTTAAATCAATAAAATAATATTTTGCTATTTTAATTATTTAAATAAAACACTTGTAAATATTTACAAGTAAGTAAGTGCTACTATAGGCAAGTTGTAATTATTTACAAATGTTTTAGTGAAAACTAGTAGCTCACGTGAAGATGGAATAAACAAACATATTATTTACATAATTAATAAAAACCATCAATTTTACTGACATTTCCTGACAAAATCGTTTTTTGCTAGTTCAATATGAGTAACACATTCAAGGTTACCTCAACTGGTATACAATTTTTTAATACATAAATAAATTACACAGCATATAAACAATCTATAACTACGGGAAATGTGTTATACATCAGCCACATCAGGCCTATACATTTACTTACATCTAACGAAATCATGTAGGCCAGATTGAAGCCTTAGCTGTTAAATACCGCTAAAATTTTCCAAATATTCAAAAATGTTCATTTCGAAAATGTTATAAAAATTAACCCTTTTTCTTATTTATAAAAATCCTTTTAAAAAAATTCGAGGAATACCAATATCTCACGCAAAAGAGCTGCAGCACTTAACATTGCTTTATGGGACTTATAATATTAATCCCAAAGATAAAATTATGCATCAAATAAAATGTGTTAATTTACCTTTTTTTCTTTAGATCAGAAAAGTATCAACAACAACAAAAATCTGTCAAAATTATACCTATAAAGTATTTTATACCTAACTGCAAAGTTCAATGCAACTAGACTATCAAGTAACAAATAAATTTTCGTCTAAATTATCGTAATTAGTTAATTCTTAATGGATTGTAGTTACCTCTACATTACCTGTATTGTGAAAACACTGTGATTGTTGTGGATTATTGTTAAAATAGAATTACAATACCTTGTTTACTCTTTTGTTTTTTATACGAAACCACAACTGGGGCAACCTAATTATGACATACACAATATTTTATCTAAGATGATAAATATTATTCTCAACCTTGTAGGCTCAGAGGGCCCTTCTTTAAACACTCAGGGCAAACGTACGTGGTCAATAACTACAATTTTAGTATGAAACTGAAGATGTTTGGGTAAATTGAATATTGGATAATGTTATTTAATTTTTAATGTGTCTATGAATAAATAGAGAATATATTTAATATATTTCAATCTACAATAGATAATGCTGCAATCCTAACGTGATAGAGACTTGAGCCTCGCTCAACAAATATTTTAAATAATTGTTAAAAATGCATAACATAAGTCTGTATAGTAATGATATCCTTTGTAGAATTGTAAACCTTGACATTTTTTGTTTACAACAAAAGTTTGTTCAACCTTTGCAATGTAATTTTAAAATAACTATAATTTGCACCAAATAATAAATTTTAAAAATATGGACATTTTTATAATAAACAAAAATTATGACTTCGAAAATTCAGAGCCAAAAGATTTAAACTTATTTGGGTAGAGAAGACAGAGAATTTCAAAATCTTATTAGGTAATTTTTTTCAGAAAAATAATAGATTACACTTTTAATAGAAAATTTTGAATTGATAGAATAAATTAAAGATTCTGTTTTAAATATTCTGTTTAGTAAAATATAAATAAATCTTAGGTTTACAAAGTATAAAGGTTTCCGTCTTGATAATAATCTCATCACTATACATATTGATCAAGTTAAATGTTTTATCCCTACGTGCAAGAAGAATTAGAGGGATTAGATTGTCCAAGTTGTACCAAGCCAATAAATAATCTCTTCACTATACATATTGATCAAGTTAAATGTTTTATCCATACGTGCAAGAAGAATTAGATGGATTAGATTGTCCAAGTTGTACCAAGCCAATAATCTCTTCACTATACATATTGATCAAGTTAAATGTTTTATCCCCACGTGCAAGAAGAATTAGAGGGATTAGATTGTCCAAGTTGTACCAAGCTAATAACCTCTTCACTATACATATTGATCAAGTTAAATGTTTTACCCCTACGTGCAAGAAGAATTAGAGGGATTAGATTGTCCAAGTTGTACCAAGCTAATAATCTCTTCACTATACATATTGATCAAGTTAAATGTTTTATCCCTACGTGCAAGAAGAATTAGAGGGATTAGATTGTCCAAGTTGTACCAAGCTAATAATCTCTACACTATACATATTGATCAAGTTCAATGTTTTATCCCTATGTGCAAGAAGAATTAGAGGGATTAGATTGTCCAAGTTGTACCAAGCTAATAATCTCTTCACTATACATATTGATCCAGTTAAATGTTTATCCCTATGTGCAAGAAGAATTAGAGAGATTAGATTGTACAAGTTGTACCAAGCCAATAATCTCTTCACTATACATATTGATCAAGTTAAATATTTTATCCCTATGTGCAAGAAGAATTAGAGGGATTAGATTGTACAAGTTGTACCAAGCTAATAATCTCTTCACTATACATATTGATCAAGTTAAATGTTTTATCCCTAAGTGCAAGAAGAATTAGAGGGATTATATTGTCTAAGTTGTACCAAGCTAATAATCTCTTCACTATACATATTGATCAAGTTAAATGTTTTATCCCTATGTGCAAGAAGAATTAGAGGGATTAGATTGTCCAAGTTGTACCAAGCTAATAATCTCTTCACTATACATATTGATCAAGTTAAATGTTTTATCCCTATGTGCAAGAAGTATTAGAGGGATTAGATTGTCCAAGTTGTACCTAGCCAAAAATATCTTCACTATACATATTGATCAAGTTAAATGTTTTATCCCTACGTGCAAGAAGAATTAGAGGGATTAGATTGTCCAAGTTGTACCAAGCCAATAATCTCTTCAATATACATATTGATCAAGTTAAATGTTTTATCTCTACGTGCAAGAAGAATTAGAGGGATTAGATTGTCCAAGTTGTACCAAGCCAATAATCTCTTCACTATACATATTGATCAAGTTAAATGTTTTATCCCTACGTGCAAGAAGAATTAGAGGGATTAGATTGTACAAGTTGTACCAAGCTAATAATCTCTTCACTATACATATTGATCAAGTTAAATGTTTTATCCCTACATGCAAGAAGAATAAGAGGGATTAGATTGTCCAAGTTGTACCAAGCCAATAATCTCTTCACTATACATATTGATCAAGTTAAATATTTTATCCCTATGTGCAAGAAGAATTAGAGGGATTAGATTGTCCAAGTTGTACCAAGTCAATAATCTCTTCACTATACATATTGATCAAGTTAAATGTTTTATCCCTACATGCAAGAAGAATTAGAGGGATTAGATTGTCCAAGTTGTACCAAGCTAATAATCTCTTCACTATACATATTGATCAAGTTAAATGTTTTATTCCTACGTGCAAAAAGAATTAGAGGGATTAGATTGTCCAAGTTGTACCAAGCCAATAAATAATCTCTTCACTATACATATTGATCAAGTTAAATGTTTTATCCCTACGTGCAGGAAGAATTAGAGGGATTAGATTGTCCAAGTTGTACCAAGCTAATAATCTCTTCACTATACATATTGATCAAGTTAAATGTTTTATCCCTACGTGCAAGAAGAATTAGAGGGGATTAGATTGTCCAAGTTATACCAAGCCAATAATCTCTTCAATATACATATTGATCAAGTTAAATATTTTATCCCTACGTGCAAGAAGAATTAGATGGTTTAGATTGTCCAAGTTGTACCAAGCTAATAAGCTCTTCGCTATACATATTGATCAAGTTAAATGTTTTATCCCTATGTGCAAGAAGAATTAGAGGGATCAGATTGTCCAAGTTGTACCAAGCCAATAATCTCTTCACTATACATATTGATCAAGTTAAATGTTTTATCCCTACGTGCAAGAAGAATTAGAGAGTTTAGATTGTCCAAGTTCTACCAAGCCAATAATCTCTTCACTATACATATTGATCAAGTTAAATGTTTTATCCCTAGGTGCAAGAAGAATTAGAGGGTTTAGATTGTCCAAGTTGTACCAAGCTAATAAGCTCTTCGCTATACATATTGATCAAGTTAATGTTTTATCCCTACGTGCAAGAAGAATTAGAGGGATTAGATTGTCCAAGTTGTACCAAGCCAATAATCTCTTCACTATACATATTGATCAAGTTAAATGTTTTATCCCTACGTGCAAGAAGAATTAGAGGGTTTAGATTGTCCAAGTTGTACCAAGATAATAATCTCTTCACTATACATATTGATCAAGTTAAATGTTTTATCCCTACGTGCAAGAAGAATTAGAGGGTTTAGATTGTCCAAGTTGTACCAAGCTAATAAGCTCTTCGCTATACATATTGATCAAGTTAAATGTTTTATCCCTACGTGCAAGAAGAATTAGAGGGATTAGATTGTACAAGTTGTACCAAGCTAATAAGCTCTTCGCTATACATATTTATCAGGTTAAATGTTTTATCCCTACGTGCAAGAAGAATTAGAGGGATTAGATTGTCCAAGTTGTACCAAGCCAATAATCTCTTCAATATACATATTGGTCAAGTTAAATATTTTATCCCTACGTGCAAGAAGAATTAGGGTGATTAGATTGTCCAAGTTGTACCAAACCAATTATCTCTTCACTATACATATTGATCAAGTTAAATGTTTTATCCCTATGTGCAAGAAGAATTAGAGGGTTTAGATTGTCCAAGTTGTACCAAGCCAATAATCTCTTCACTATACATATTGATCAAGTTAAATGTTTTATCCCTACGTGCAAGAAGAATTAGAGGGTTTAGATTGTCCAAGTTGTACCAAGCTAATAAGCTCTTCGCTATACATATTGATCAAGTTAAATGTTTTATCCCTACGTGCAAGAAGAATTAGAGGGATTAGATTGTCCAAGTTGTACCAAGCTAATAATCTCTTCAATATACATATTGGTCAAGTTAAATATTTTATCCCTACGTGCAAGAAGAATTAGGGTGATTAGATTGTCCAAGTTGTACCAAACCAATAATCTCTTCACTATACATATTGATCAAGTTAAATGTTATATCCCTACGTGCAGGAAGAATTAGAGGGATTAGATTGTCCAAGTTGTACCAAGCCAATAATCTCTTCACTATAGATATTGATCAAGTTAAATATTTTATCCCTATGTGCAAGAAGGATTAGAGGGATCAGATTGTCCAAGTTGTACCAAGCCAATAATCTCTTCACTATACATATTGATCAAGTTAAATGTTTTGTCCCTACATGCAAGAAGAATTAGAGGGATTAGATTGTCCAAGTTGTACCAAGCTAATAATCTCTTCACTATACATATTGATCAAGTTAAATGTTTTATCCCTACGTGCAAGAAGAATTAGAGGGGATTAGATTGTCCAAGTTGTACCAAGCCAATAATCTCTTCAATATACATATTGATCAAGTTAAATATTTTATCCCTACGTGCAAGAAGAATTAGATGGTTTAGATTGTCCAAGTTGTACCAAGCTAATAAGCTCTTCACTATACTTATTGATCAAGTTAAATGTTTTATCCCTACGTGCAAGAAGAATTAGAGGGATTAGATTGTCCAAGTTGTACCAAGCCAATAATCTTTTCACTATACATATTGATCAAGTTAAATGTTTTATCCCTATGTGCAAGAAGAATTAGATTGATTAGATTGTCCAAGTTGTACCAAGCCAATAATCTCTTCACTATACATATTGATCAAGTTAAATGTTTTATCCCTACGTGCAAGAAGAATTAGAGGGTTTAGATTGTCCAAGTTCTACCAAGCCAATAATCTCTTCACTATACATATTGATCAAGTTAAATGTTTTATCCCTAGGTGCAAGAAGAATTAGAGGGTTTAGATTGTCCAAGTTGTACCAAGCTAATAAGCTCTTCGCTATACATATTGATCAAGTTAAATGTTTTATCCCTACGTGCAAGAAGAATTAGAGGGATTAGATTGTCCAAGTTGTACCTTGCCAACAATCTCTTCACTATACATATTGATCAAGTTAAATGTTTTATCCCTACATGCAAGAAGAATTAGAGGGTTTAGATTGTCCAAGTTGTACCAAGCCAATAATCTCTTCACTATACATATTGATCAAGTTAAATGTTTTATCCCTACGTGCAAGAAGAATTAGAGGGTTTAGATTGTCCAAGTTGTACCAAGATAATAATCTCTTCACTATACATATTGATCAAGTTAAATGTTTTATCCCTACGTGCAAGAAGAATTAGAGGGTTTAGATTGTCCAAGTTGTACCAAGCTAATAAGCTCTTCGCTATACATATTGATCAAGTTAAATGTTTTATCCCTACGTGCAAGAAGAATTAGAGGGATTAGATTGTCCAAGTTGTACCAAGCTAATAAGCTCTTCGCTATACATATTTATCAGGTTAAATGTTTTATCCCTACGTGCAAGAAGAATTAGAGGGATTAGATTGTCCAAGTTGTACCAAGCCAATAATCTCTTCAATATACATATTGGTCAAGTTAAATATTTTATCCCTACGTGCAAGAAGAATTAGGGTGATTAGATTGTCCAAGTTGTACCAAACCAATAATCTCTTCACTATACATATTGATCAAGTTAAATGTTTTATCCCTATGTGCAAGAAGAATTAGAGGGTTTAGATTGTCCAAGTTGTACCAAGCCAATAATCTCTTCACTATACATATTGATCAAGTTAAATGTTTTATCCCTACGTGCAAGAAGAATTAGAGGGTTTAGATTGTCCAAGTTGTACCAAGCTAATAAGCTCTTCGCTATACATATTGATCAAGTTAAATGTTTTATCCCTACGTGCAAGAAGAATTAGAGGGATTAGATTGTCCAAGTTGTACCAAGCTAATAATCTCTTCACTATACATATTGATCAAGTTAAATGTTTTATCTCTACGTGTAAGAAGAATTAGAGGGATTAGATTGTCCAAGTTGTACCAAGCCAATAATCTCTTCACTATACATATTGATCAAGTTAAATGTTTTATCCCTACGTGCAAGAAGAATTAGAGGGATTAGATTGTCCAAGTTGTACCAAGCCAATAATCTCTTCACTATACATATTGATCAAGTTAAATGTTTTATCCCTACGTGCAAGAAGGATTAGATGGTTTAGATTGTCCAAGTTGTTCCAAGCTAATAAGCTCTTCGCTATACATATTGATCACGTTAAATGTTTTATCCCTACGTGCAAAAAAGAATTAGAGGGGTTAGATTGTCCAAGTTGTACCAAGCCAATAATCTCTTCACTATACATATTGATCAAGTTAAATGTTTTATCCCTATATGCAAGAAGAATTAGAGGGATTAGATTGTCCAAGTTGTACCAAGCCAATAATCTCTTCACTATACATATTGATCAAGTTAAATGTTTTATCCCTACGTGCAAGAAGAATTAGAGGGATTAGATTGTCCAAGTTGTACCAAGCCAATAATCTCTTCAATATACATATTGATCAAGTTAAATGTTTTATCTCTACGTGCAAGAAGAATTAGAGGGATTAGATTGTCCAAGTTGTACCAAGCCAATAATCTCTTCACTATACATATTGATCAAGTTAAATGTTTTATCCCTACGTGCAAGAAGAATTAGAGGGATTAGATTGTACAAGTTGTACCAAGCTAATAATCTCTTCACTATACATATTGATCAAGTTAAATGTTTTATCCCTACATGCAAGAAGAATTAGAGGGATTAGATTGTCCAAGTTGTACCAAGCTAATAAGCTCTTCGCTATACATATTGATCAAGTTAAATGTTTTATCCCAACGTGCAAGAAGAATTAGAGGGATTAGATTGTCCAAGTTGTACCAAGCTAATAAGCTCTTCGCTATACACATTTATCAGGTTAAATGTTTTATCCCTACGTGCAAGAAGAATTAGAGGGATTAGATTGTCCAAGTTGTACCAAGCCAATAATCTCTTCAATATACATATTGGTCAAGTTAAATATTTTATCCCTACGTGCAAGAAGAATTAGGGTGATTAGATTGTCCAAGTTGTACCAAACCAATAATCTCTTCACTATACATATTGATCAAGTTAAATGTTTTATCCCTATGTGCAAGAAGAATTAGAGGGTTTAGATTGTCCAAGTTGTACCAAGCCAATAATCTCTTCACTATACATATTGATCAAGTTAAATGTTTTATCCCTACGTGCAAGAAGAATTAGAGGGTTTAGATTGTCCAAGTTGTACCAAGCTAATAAGCTCTTCGCTATACATATTGATCAAGTTAAATGTTTTATCCCTACGTGCAGGAAGAATTAGAGGGATTAGATTGTCCAAGTTGTACCAAGCTAATAATCTCTTCACTATACATATTGATCAAGTTAAATGTTTTATCTCTACGTGTAAGAAGAATTAGAGGGATTAGATTGTCCAAGTTGTACCAAGCCAATAATCTCTTCACTATACATATTGATCAAGTTAAATGTTTTATCCCTACGTGCAAGAAGAATTAGAGGGATTAGATTGTCCAAGTTGTACCAAGCCAATAATCTCTTCACTATACATATTGATCAAGTTAAATATTTTATCCCTATGTGCAAGAAGAATTAGAGGGATCAGATTGTCCAAGTTGTACCAAGCCAATAATCTCTTCACTATACATATTGATCAAGTTAAATGTTTTGACCCTACATGCAAGAAGAATTAGAGGGAATAGATTGTCCAAGTTGTACCAAGCTAATAATCTCTTCACTATACATATTGATCAAGTTAAATGTTTTATACCTACGTGCAAAAAAGAATTAGAGGGGTTAGATTGTCCAAGTTGTACCAAGCCAATAATCTCTTCACTATACATATTGATCAAGTTAAATGTTTTATCCCTATATGCAAGAAGAATTAGAGGGATTAGATTGTCCAAGTTGTACCAAGCCAATAATCTCTTCACTATACATATTGATCAAGTTAAATGTTTTATCCCTACGTGCAAGAAGAATTAGAGGGATTAGATTGTCCAAGTTGCACCAAGCCAATAATCTCTTCAATATACATATTGATCAAGTTAAATGTTTTATCCCTACGTGCAAGAAGAATTAGAGGGGATTAGATTGTTCAAGTTGTACCAAGCCAATAATCTCTTCAATATACATATTGATCAAGTTAAATATTTTATCCCTACGTGCAAGAAGAATTAGATGGTTTAGATTGTCCAAGTTGTACCAAGCTAATAAGCTCTTCGCTATACATATTGATCAAGTTAAATGTTTTATCCCTACGTGCAAGAAGAATTAGAGGGTTTAGATTGTCCAAGTTCTACCAAGCCAATAATCTCTTCACTATACATATTGATCAAGTTAAATGTTTTATCCCTAGGTGCAAGAAGAATTAGAGGGTTTAGATTGTCCAAGTTGTACCAAGCCAATAATCTCTTCACTATACATATTGATCAAGTTAAATGTTTTATCCCTACGTGCAAGAAGAATTAGAGGGATTAGATTGTCCAAGTTGTACCAAGCTAATAATCTCTTCACTATACATATTGATCCAGTTAAATGTTTATCCCTAAGTGCAAGAAGAATTAGAGGGATTATATTGTCTAAGTTGTACCAAGCTAATAATCTCTACACTATACATATTGATCAAGTTAAATGTTTTATCCCTATGTGCAAGAAGAATTAGAGGGATTAGATTGTCCAAGTTGTACCAAGCTAATAATCTCTTCACTATACATATTGATCAAGTTAAATGTTTTATCCCTATGTGCAAGAAGTATTAGAGGGTTTAGATTGTCCAAGTTGTACCTAGCAAAAAATATCTTCACTATACATATTGATCAAGTTAAATGTTTTATCCCTACGTGCAAGAAGAATTAGAGGGATTAGATTGTCCAAGTTGTACCAAGCCAATAATCTCTTCAATATACATATTGATCAAGTTAAATGTTTTATCTCTACGTGCAAGAAGAATTAGAGGGATTAGATTGTCCAAGTTGTACCAAGCCAATAATCTCTTCAATATACATATTGATCAAGTTAAATGTTTTATCTCTACGTGCAAGAAGAATTAGAGGGATTAGATTGTCCAAGTTGTACCAAGCCAATAATCTCTTCACTATACATATTGATCAAGTTAAATGTTTTATCCCTACGTGCAAGAAGAATTAGAGGGATTAGATTGTACAAGTTGTACCAAGCTAATAATCTCTTCACTATACATATTGATCAAGTTAAATGTTTTATCCCTACATGCAAGAAGAATTAGAGGGATTAGATTGTCCAAGTTGTACCAAGCTAATAAGCTCTTCGCTATACATATTGATCAAGTTAAATGTTTTATCCCTACGTGCAAGAAGAATTAGAGGGATTAGATTGTCCAAGTTGTACCAAGCTAATAAGCTCTTCGCTATACACATTTATCAGGTTAAATGTTTTATCCCTACGTGCAAGAAGAATTAGAGGGATTAGATTGTCCAAGTTGTACCAAGCCAATAATCTCTTCAATATACATATTGGTCAAGTTAAATATTTTATCCCTACGTGCAAGAAGAATTAGGGTGATTAGATTGTCCAAGTTGTACCAAACCAATAATCTCTTCACTATACATATTGATCAAGTTAAATGTTTTATCCCTATGTGCAAGAAGAATTAGAGGGTTTAGATTGTCCAAGTTGTACCAAGCCAATAATCTCTTCACTATACATATTGATGAAGTTAAATGTTTTATCCCTACGTGCAAGAAGAATTAGAGGGTTTAGATTGTCCAAGTTGTACCAAGCTAATAAGCTCTTCGCTATACATATTGATCAAGTTAAATGTTTTATCCCTACGTGCAGGAAGAATTAGAGGGATTAGATTGTCCAAGTTGTACCAAGCTAATAATCTCTTCACTATACATATTGATCAAGTTAAATGTTTTATCTCTACGTGTAAGAAGAATTAGAGGGATTAGATTGTCCAAGTTGTACCAAGCCAATAATCTCTTCACTATACATATTGATCAAGTTAAATGTTTTATCCCTACGTGCAAGAAGAATTAGAGGGATTAGATTGTCCAAGTTGTACCAAGCCAATAATCTCTTCACTATACATATTGATCAAGTTAAATATTTTATCCCTATGTGCAAGAAGAATTAGAGGGATCAGATTGTCCAAGTTGTACCAAGCCAATAATCTCTTCACTATACATATTGATCAAGTTAAATGTTTTGACCCTACATGCAAGAAGAATTAGAGGGAATAGATTGTCCAAGTTGTACCAAGCTAATAATCTCTTCACTATACATATTGATC
Organism: Prosapia bicincta; assembly: GCA_036971475.1. Classification (NCBI taxonomy): domain Eukaryota; kingdom Metazoa; phylum Arthropoda; class Insecta; order Hemiptera; family Cercopidae; genus Prosapia; species Prosapia bicincta. The sequence continues at coordinate 674,155 of JBAIZL010000058.1, forward strand.
AAGTTAAATGTTTTATCCCTACGTGCAAAAAAGAATTAGAGGGGTTAGATTGTCCAAGTTGTACCAAGCCAATAATCTCTTCACTATACATATTGATCAAGTTAAATGTTTTATCCCTATATGCAAGAAGAATTAGAGGGATTAGATTGTCCAAGTTGTACCAAGCCAATAATCTCTTCACTATACATATTGATCAAGTTAAATGTTTTATCCCTACGTGCAAGAAGAATTAGAGGGATTAGATTGTCCAAGTTGCACCAAGCCAATAATCTCTTCAATATACATATTGATCAAGTTAAATGTTTTATCCCTACGTGCAAGAAGAATTAGAGGGGATTAGATTGTCCAAGTTGTACCAAGCCAATAATCTCTTCAATATACATATTGATCAAGTTAAATATTTTATCCCTACGTGCAAGAAGAATTAGATGGTTTAGATTGTCCAAGTTGTACCAAGCTAATAAGCTCTTCGCTATACATATTGATAAAGTTAAATGTTTTATCCCTACGTGCAAGAAGAATTAGAGGGTTTAGATTGTCCAAGTTCTACCAAGCCAATAATCTCTTCACTATACATATTGATCAAGTTAAATGTTTTATCCCTAGGTGCAAGAAGAATTAGAGGGTTTAGATTGTCCAAGTTGTACCAAGCCAATAATCTCTTCACTATACATATTGATCAAGTTAAATGTTTTATCCCTACGTGCAAGAAGAATTAGAGGGATTAGATTGTCCAAGTTGTACCAAGCTAATAATCTCTTCACTATACATATTGATCCAGTTAAATGTTTATCCCTAAGTGCAAGAAGAATTAGAGGGATTATATTGTCTAAGTTGTACCAAGCTAATAATCTCTACACTATACATATTGATCAAGTTAAATGTTTTATCCCTATGTGCAAGAAGAATTAGAGGGATTAGATTGTCCAAGTTGTACCAAGCTAATAATCTCTTCACTATACATATTGATCAAGTTAAATGTTTTATCCCTATGTGCAAGAAGTATTAGAGGGTTTAGATTGTCCAAGTTGTACCTAGCCAAAAATATCTTCACTATACATATTGATCAAGTTAAATGTTTTATCCCTACGTGCAAGAAGAATTAGAGGGATTAGATTGTCCAAGTTGTACCAAGCCAATAATCTCTTCAATATACATATTGATCAAGTTAAATGTTTTATCTCTACGTGCAAGAAGAATTAGAGGGATTAGATTGTCCAAGTTGTACCAAGCCAATAATCTCTTCACTATACATATTGATCAAGTTAAATGTTTTATCCCTACGTGCAAGAAGAATTAGAGGGATTAGATTGTACAAGTTGTACCAAGCTAATAATCTCTTCACTATACATATTGATCAAGTTAAATGTTTTATCCCTACATGCAAGAAGAATAAGAGGGATTAGATTGTCCAAGGTGTACCAAGCCAATAATCTCTTCACTATTCATATTGATCAAGTTAAATGTTTTATCCCTACATGCAAGAAGAATTAGAGGGATTAGATTGTCCAAGTTGTACCAAGCTAATAATCTCTTCACTATACATATTGATCAAGTTAAATGTTTTATTCCTACGTGCAAAAAGAATTAGAGGGATTAGATTTTCCAAGTTGTACCAAGCCAATAAATAATCTCTTCACTATACATATTGATCAAGTTAAATGTTTTATCCCTACGTGCAGGAAGAATTAGAGGGATTAGATTGTCCAAGTTGTACCAAGCCAATAATCTCTTCACTATACATATTGATCAAGTTAAATGTTTTGTCCCTACATGCAAGAAGAATTAGAGGGATTAGATTGTCCAAGTTGTACCAAGCTAATAATCTCTTCACTATACATATTGATCAAGTTAAATGTTTTATCCCTACGTGCAAGAAGAATTAGAGGGGATTAGATTGTCCAAGTTGTACCAAGCCAATAATCTCTTCAATATACATATTGATCAAGTTAAATGTTTTGTCCCTACATGCAAGAAGAATTAGAGGGATTAGATTGTCCAAGTTGTACCAAGCTAATAATCTCTTCACTATACATATTGATCAAGTTAAATATTTTATCCCTACGTGCAAGAAGAATTAGATGGTTTAGATTGTCCAAGTTGTACCAAGCTAATAAGCTCTTCGCTATACATATTGATCAAGTTAAATGTTTTATCCCTATGTGCAAGAAGAATTAGAGGGATTAGATTGTCCAAGTTGTACCAAGCCAATAATCTCTTCACTATACATATTGATCAAGTTAAATGTTTTATCCCTACGTGCAAGAAGAATTAGAGGGTTTAGATTGTCCAAGTTCTACCAAGCCAATAATCTCTTCACTATACATATTGATCAAGTTAAATGTTTTATCCCTAGGTGCAAGAAGAATTAGAGGGTTTAGATTGTCCAAGTTGTACCAAGCTAATAAGCTCTTCGCTATACATATTGATCAAGTTAATGTTTTATCCCTACGTGCAAGAAGAATTAGAGGGATTAGATTGTCCAAGTTGTACCTTGCCAACAATCTCTTCACTATACATATTGATCAAGTTAAATGTTTTATCCCTACATGCAAGAAGAATTAGAGGGTTTAGATTGTCCAAGTTGTACCAAGCCAATAATCTCTTCACTATACATATTGATCAAGTTAAATGTTTTATCCCTACGTGCAAGAAGAATTAGAGGGTTTAGATTGTCCAAGTTGTACCAAGATAATAATCTCTTCACTATACATATTGATCAAGTTAAATGTTTTATCCCTACGTGCAAGAAGAATTAGAGGGTTTAGATTGTCCAAGTTGTACCAAGCTAATAAGCTCTTCGCTATACATATTGATCAAGTTAAATGTTTTATCCCTACGTGCAAGAAGAATTAGAGGGATTAGATTGTACAAGTTGTACCAAGCTAATAAGCTCTTCGCTATACATATTTATCAGGTTAAATGTTTTATCCCTACGTGCAAGAAGAATTAGAGGGATTAGATTGTCCACGTTGTACCAAGCCAATAATCTCTTCAATATACATATTGGTCAAGTTAAATATTTTATCCCTACGTGCAAGAAGAATTAGGGTGATTAGATTGTCCAAGTTGTACCAAACCAATAATCTCTTCACTATACATATTGATCAAGTTAAATGTTTTATCCCTATGTGCAAGAAGAATTAGAGGGTTTAGATTGTCCAAGTTGTACCAAGCCAATAATCTCTTCACTATACATATTGATCAAGTTAAATGTTTTATCCCTACGTGCAAGAAGAATTAGAGGGTTTAGATTGTCCAAGTTGTACCAAGCTAATAAGCTCTTCGCTATACATATTGATCAAGTTAAATGTTTTATCCCTACGTGCAAGAAGAATTAGAGGGATTAGATTGTCCAAGTTGTACCAAGCTAATAATCTCTTCAATATACATATTGGTCAAGTTAAATATTTTATCCCTACGTGCAAGAAGAATTAGGGTGATTAGATTGTCCAAGTTGTACCAAACCAATAATCTCTTCACTATACATATTGATCAAGTTAAATGTTTTATCCCTACATGCAGGAAGAATTAGAGGGATTAGATTGTCCAAGTTGTACCAAGCCAATAATCTCTTCACTATACATATTGATCAAGTTAAATATTTTATCCCTATGTGCAAGAAGGATTAGAGGGATCAGATTGTCCAAGCTGTACCAAGCCAATAATCTCTTCACTATACATATTGATCAAGTTAAATGTTTTGTCCCTACATGCAAGAAGAATTAGAGGGATTAGATTGTCCAAGTTGTACCAAGCTAATAATCTCTTCACTATACATATTGATCAAGTTAAATGTTTTATCCCTACGTGCAAGAAGAATTAGAGGGGATTAGATTGTCCAAGTTGTACCAAGCCAATAATCTCTTCAATATACATATTGATCAAGTTAAATATTTTATCCCTACGTGCAAGAAGAATTAGATGGTTTAGATTGTCCAAGTTGTACCAAGCTAATAAGCTCTTCGCTATACATATTGATCAAGTTAAATGTTTTATCCCTACGTGCAAGAAGAATTAGAGGGATTAGATTGTCCAAGTTGTACCAAGCCAATAATCTTTTCACTATACATATTGATCAAGTTAAATGTTTTATCCCTATATGCAAGAAGAATTAGATTGATTAGATTGTCCAAGTTGTACCAAGCCAATAATCTCTTCACTATACATATTGATCAAGTTAAATGTTTTATCCCTACGTGCAAGAAGAATTAGAGGGTTTAGATTGTCCAAGTTCTACCAAGCCAATAATCTCTTCACTATACATATTGATCAAGTTAAATGTTTTATCCCTAGGTGCAAGAAGAATTAGAGGGTTTAGATTGTCCAAGTTGTACCAAGCTAATAAGCTCTTCGCTATACATATTGATCAAGTTAAATGTTTTATCCCTACGTGCAAGAAGAATTAGAGGGATTAGATTGTCCAAGTTGTACCTTGCCAACAATCTCTTCACTATACATATTGATCAAGTTAAATGTTTTATCCCTACATGCAAGAAGAATTAGAGGGTTTAGATTGTCCAAGTTGTACCAAGCCAATAATCTCTTCACTATACATATTGATCAAGTTAAATGTTTTATCCCTACGTGCAAGAAGAATTAGAGGGTTTAGATTGTCCAAGTTGTACCAAGATAATAATCTCTTCACTATACATATTGATCAAGTTAAATGTTTTATCCCTACGTGCAAGAAGAATTAGAGGGTTTAGATTGTCCAAGTTGTACCAAGCTAATAAGCTCTTCGCTATACATATTGATCAAGTTAAATGTTTTATCCCTACGTGCAAGAAGAATTAGAGGGATTAGATTGTCCAAGTTGTACCAAGCTAATAAGCTCTTCGCTATACATATTTATCAGGTTAAATGTTTTATCCCTACGTGCAAGAAGAATTAGAGGGATTAGATTGTCCAAGTTGTACCAAGCCAATAATCTCTTCAATATACATATTGGTCAAGTTAAATATTTTATCCCTACGTGCAAGAAGAATTAGGGTGATTAGATTGTCCAAGTTGTACCAAACCAATAATCTCTTCACTATACATATTGATCAAGTTAAATGTTTTATCCCTATGTGCAAGAAGAATTAGAGGGTTTAGATTGTCCAAGTTGTACCAAGCCAATAATCTCTTCACTATACATATTGATCAAGTTAAATGTTTTATCCCTACGTGCAAGAAGAATTAGAGGGTTTAGATTGTCCAAGTTGTACCAAGCTAATAAGCTCTTCGCTATACATATTGATCAAGTTAAATGTTTTATCCCTACGTGCAAGAAGAATTAGAGGGATTAGATTGTCCAAGTTGTACCAAGCTAATAATCTCTTCAATATACATATTGGTCAAGTTAAATATTTTATCCCTACGTGCAAGAAGAATTAGGGTGATTAGATTGTCCAAGTTGTACCAAACCAATAATCTCTTCACTATACATATTGATCAAGTTAAATGTTTTATCCCTACGTGCAGGAAGAATTAGAGGGATTAGATTGTCCAAGTTGTACCAAGCCAATAATCTCTTCACTATACATATTGATCAAGTTAAATATTTTATCCCTATGTGCAAGAAGGATTAGAGGGATCAGATTGTCCAAGCTGTACCAAGCCAATAATCTCTTCACTATACATATTGATCAAGTTAAATGTTTTGTCCCTACATGCAAGAAGAATTAGAGGGATTAGATTGTCCAAGTTGTACCAAGCTAATAATCTCTTCACTATACATATTGATCAAGTTAAATGTTTTATCCCTACGTGCAAGAAGAATTAGAGGGGATTAGATTGTCCAAGTTGTACCAAGCCAATAATCTCTTCAATATACATATTGATCAAGTTAAATATTTTATCCCTACGTGCAAGAAGAATTAGATGGTTTAGATTGTCCAAGTTGTACCAAGCTAATAAGCTCTTCGCTATACATATTGATCAAGTTAAATGTTTTATCCCTACGTGCAAGAAGAATTAGAGGGATTAGATTGTCCAAGTTGTACCTTGCCAACAATCTCTTCACTATACATATTGATCAAGTTAAATGTTTTATCCCTACATGCAAGAAGAATTAGAGGGTTTAGATTGTCCAAGTTGTACCAAGCCAATAATCTCTTCACTATACATATTGATCAAGTTAAATGTTTTATCCCTACGTGCAAGAAGAATTAGAGGGTTTAGATTGTCCAAGTTGTACCAAGATAATAATCTCTTCACTATACATATTGATCAAGTTAAATGTTTTATCCCTACGTGCAAGAAGAATTAGAGGGTTTTAGATTGTCCAAGTTGTACCAAGCTAATAAGCTCTTCGCTATACATATTGATCAAGTTAAATGTTTTATCCCTATATGCAAGAAGAATTAGATTGATTAGATTGTCCAAGTTGTACCAAGCCAATAATCTCTTCACTATACATATTGATCAAGTTAAATGTTTTATCCCTACGTGCAAGAAGAATTAGAGGGTTTAGATTGTCCAAGTTCTACCAAGCCAATAATCTCTTCACTATACATATTGATCAAGTTAAATGTTTTATCCCTAGGTGCAAGAAGAATTAGAGGGCTTAGATTGTCCAAGTTGTACCAAGCTAATAAGCTCTTCGCTATACATATTGATCAAGTTAAATGTTTTATCCCTACGTGCAAGAAGAATTAGAGGGATTAGATTGTCCAAGTTGTACCTTGCCAACAATCTCTTCACTATACATATTGATCAAGTTAAATGTTTTATCCCTACATGCAAGAAGAATTAGAGGGTTTAGATTGTCCAAGTTGTACCAAGCCAATAATCTCTTCACTATACATATTGATCAAGTTAAATGTTTTATCCCTACGTGCAAGAAGAATTAGAGGGTTTAGATTGTCCAAGTTGTACCAAGATAATAATCTCTTCACTATACATATTGATCAAGTTAAATGTTTTATCCCTACGTGCAAGAAGAATTAGAGGGTTTAGATTGTCCAAGTTGTACCAAGCTAATAAGCTCTTCGCTATACATATTGATCAAGATAAATGTTTTATCCCTACGTGCAAGAAGAATTAGAGGGATTAGATTGTCCAAGTTGTACCAAGCTAATAAGCTCTTCGCTATACATATTTATCAGGTTAAATGTTTTATCCCTACGTGCAAGAAGAATTAGAGGGATTAGATTGTCCAAGTTGTACCAAGCCAATAATCTCTTCAATATACATATTGGTCAAGTTAAATATTTTATCCCTACGTGCAAGAAGAATTAGGGTGATTAGATTGTCCAAGTTGTACCAAACCAATAATCTCTTCACTATACATATTGATCAAGTTAAATGTTTTATCCCTATGTGCAAGAAGAATTAGAGGGTTTAGATTGTCCAAGTTGTACCAAGCCAATAATCTCTTCACTATACATATTGATCAAGTTAAATGTTTTATCCCTACGTGCAAGAAGAATTAGAGGGTTTAGATTGTCCAAGTTGTACCAAGCTAATAAGCTCTTCGCTATACATATTGATCAAGTTAAATGTTTTATCCCTACGTGCAAGAAGAATTAGAGGGATTAGATTGTCCAAGTTGTACCAAGCTAATAATCTCTTCACTATACATATTGATCAAGTTAAATGTTTTATCTCTACGTGTAAGAAGAATTAGAGGGATTAGATTGTCCAAGTTGTACCAAGCCAATAATCTCTTCACTATACATATTGATCAAGTTAAATGTTTTATCCCTACGTGCAAGAAGAATTAGAGGGATTAGATTGTCCAAGTTGTACCAAGCCAATAATCTCTTCACTATACATATTGATCAAGTTAAATATTTTATCCCTATGTGCAAGAAGAATTAGAGGGATCAGATTGTCCAAGTTGTACCAAGCCAATAATCTCTTCACTATACATATTGATCAAGTTAAATGTTTTGACCCTACATGCAAGAAGAATTAGAGGGAATAGATTGTCCAAGTTGTACCAAGCTAATAATCTCTTCACTATACATATTGATCAAGTTAAATGTTTTATCCCTACGTGCAAGAAGAATTAGAGGGGATTAGATTGTCCAAGTTGTACCAAGCCAATAATCTCTTCAATATACATATTGATCAAGTTAAATGTTTTATCCCTACGTGCAAGAAGAATTAGAGGGATTAGATTGTCCAAGTTGTACTAAGCCAATAATCTCTTCACTATAAATATTGATCAAGTTAAATGTTTTATCCCTACGTGCAAGAAGGATTAGATGGTTTAGATTGTCCAAGTTGTTCCAAGCTAATAAGCTCTTCGCTATACATATTGATCACGTTAAATGTTTTATCCCTACGTGCAAAAAAGAATTAGAGGGGTTAGATTGTCCAAGTTGTACCAAGCCAATAATCTCTTCACTATACATATTGATCAAGTTAAATGTTTTATCCCTATATGCAAGAAGAATTAGAGGGATTAGATTGTCCAAGTTGTACCAAGCCAATAATCTCTTCACTATACATATTGATCAAGTTAAATGTTTTATCCCTACGTGCAAGAAGAATTAGAGGGATTAGATTGTCCAAGTTGTACCAAGCCAATAATCTCTTCAATATACATATTGATCAAGTTAAATGTTTTATCTCTACGTGCAAGAAGAATTAGAGGGATTAGATTGTCCTAGTTGTACCAAGCCAATAATCTCTTCACTATACATATTGATCAAGTTAAATGTTTTATCCCTACGTGCAAGAAGAATTAGAGGGATTAGATTGTACAAGTTGTACCAAGCTAATAATCTCTTCACTATACATATTGATCAAGTTAAATGTTTTATCCCTACATGCAAGAAGAATTAGAGGGATTAGATTGTCCAAGTTGTACCAAGCTAATAAGCTCTTCGCTATACATATTGATCAAGTTAAATGTTTTATCCCTACGTGCAAGAAGAATTAGAGGGATTAGATTGTCCAAGTTGTACCAAGCTAATAAGCTCTTCGCTATACACATTTATCAGGTTAAATGTTTTATCCCTACGTGCAAGAAGAATTAGAGGGATTAGATTGTCCAAGTTGTACCAAGCCAATAATCTCTTCAATATACATATTGGTCAAGTTAAATATTTTATCCCTACGTGCAAGAAGAATTAGGGTGATTAGATTGTCCAAGTTGTACCAAACCAATAATCTCTTCACTATACATATTGATCAAGTTAAATGTTTTATCCCTATGTGCAAGAAGAATTAGAGGGTTTAGATTGTCCAAGTTGTACCAAGCCAATAATCTCTTCACTATACATATTGATCAAGTTAAATGTTTTATCCCTACGTGCAAGAAGAATTAGAGGGTTTAGATTGTCCAAGTTGTACCAAGCTAATAAGCTCTTCGCTATACATATTGATCAAGTTAAATGTTTTATCCCTACGTGCAGGAAGAATTAGAGGGATTAGATTGTCCAAGTTGTACCAAGCTAATAATCTCTTCACTATACATATTGATCAAGATAAATGTTTTATCTCTACGTGTAAGAAGAATTAGAGGGATTAGATTGTCCAAGTTGTACCAAGCCAATAATCTCTTCACTATACATATTGATCAAGTTAAATGTTTTATCCCTACGTGCAAGAAGAATTAGAGGGATTAGATTGTCCAAGTTGTACCAAGCATATAATCTCTTCACTATACATATTGATCAAGTTAAATATTTTATCCCTATGTGCAAGAAGAATTAGAGGGATCAGATTGTCCAAGTTGTACCAAGCCAATAATCTCTTCACTATACATATTGATCAAGTTAAATGTTTTGACCCTACATGCAAGAAGAATTAGAGGGAATAGATTGTCCAAGTTGTACCAAGCTAATAATCTCTTCACTATACATATTGATCAAGTTAAATGTTTTATCCCTACGTGCAAAAAAGAATTAGAGGGGTTAGATTGTCCAAGTTGTACCAAGCCAATAATCTCTTCACTATACATATTGATCAAGTTAAATGTTTTATCCCTATATGCAAGAAGAATTAGAGGGATTAGATTGTCCAAGTTGTACCAAGCCAATAATCTCTTCACTATACATATTGATCAAGTTAAATGTTTTATCCCTACGTGCAAGAAGAATTAGAGGGATTAGATTGTCCAAGTTGCACCAAGCCAATAATCTCTTCAATATACATATTGATCAAGTTAAATGTTTTATCTCTACGTGCAAGAAGAATTAGAGGGATTAGATTGTCCAAGTTGTACCAAGCCAATAATCTCTTCACTATACATATTGATCAAGTTAAATGTTTTATCCCTACGTGCAAGAAGAATTAGAGGGATTAGATTGTACAAGTTGTACCAAGCTAATAATCTCTTCACTATACATATTGATCAAGTTAAATGTTTTATCCCTACGTGCAAGAAGAATTAGAGGGATTAGATTGTCCAAGTTGTACCAAGTCAATAATCTCTTCACTATACATATTGATCAAGTTAAATGTTTTATCCCTACATGCAAGAAGAATTAGAGGGATTAGATTGTCCAAGTTGTACCAAGCTAATAATCTCTTCACTATACATATTGATCAAGTTAAATGTTTTATTCCTACGTGCAAAAAGAATTAGAGGGATTAGATTGTCCAAGTTGTACCAAGCCAATAAATAATCTCTTCACTACACATATTGATCAAGTTAAATGTTTTATCCCTACGTGCAGGAAGAATTAGAGGGATTAGATTGTCCAAGTTGTACCAAGCCAATAATCTCTTCACTATACATATTGATCAAGTTAAATATTTTATCCATTGTGCAAGAAGGATTAGAGGGATCAGATTGTCCAAGCTGTACCAAGCCAATAATCTCTTCACTATACATATTGATCAAGTTAAATGTTTTGTCCCTACATGCAAGAAGAATTAGAGGGATTAGATTGTCCAAGTTGTACCAAGCTAATAATCTCTTCACTATACATATTGATCAAGTTAAATGTTTTATCCCTACGTGCAAGAAGAATTAGAGGGGATTAGATTGTCCAAGTTGTACCAAGCCAATAATCTCTTCAATATACATATTGATCAAGTTAAATATTTTATCCCTACGTGCAAGAAGAATTAGATGGTTTAGATTGTCCAAGTTGTACCAAGCTAATAAGCTCTTCGCTATACATATGGATCAAGTTAAATGTTTTATCCCTACGTGCAAGAAGAATTAGAGGGATTAGATTGTCCAAGTTGTACCAAGCCAATAATCTTTTCACTATACATATTAATCAAGTTAAATGTTTTATCCCTATATGAAAGAAGAATTAGATTGATTAGATTGTCCAAGTTGTACCAAGCCAATAATCTCTTGACTATACATATTGATCAAGTTAAATGTTTTATCCCTACGTGCAAGAAGAATTAGAGGGTTTAGATTGTCCAAGTTCTACCAAGCCAATAATCTCTTCACTATACATATTGATCAAGTTAAATGTTTTATCCCTAGGTGCAAGAAGAATTAGAGGGTTTAGATTGTCCAAGTTGTACCAAGCTAATAAGCTCTTCGCTATACATATTGATCAAGTTAAATGTTTTATCCCTACGTGCAAGAAGAATTAGAGGGATTAGATTGTCCAAGTTGTACCTTGCCAACAATCTCTTCACTATACATATTGATCAAGTTAAATGTTTTATCCCTACATGCAAGAAGAATTAGAGGGTTTAGATTGTCCAAGTTGTACCAAGCCAATAATCTCTTCACTATACATATTGATCAAGTTAAATGTTTTATCCCTACGTGCAAGAAGAATTAGAGGGTTTAGATTGTCCACGTTGTACCAAGATAATAATCTCTTCACTATACATATTGATCAAGTTAAATGTTTTATCCCTACGTGCAAGAAGAATTAGAGGGTTTAGATTGTCCAAGTTGTACCAAGCTAATAAGCTCTTCGCTATACACATTTATCAGGTTAAATGTTTTATCCCTACGTGCAAGAAGAATTAGAGGGATTAGATTGTCCAAGTTGTACCTTGCCAACAATCTCTTCACTATACATATTGATCAAGTTAAATGTTTTATCCCTACGTGCAAGAAGAATTAGAGGGATTAGATTGTCCAAGTTGTACCAAGCTAATAAGCTCTTCGCTATACATATTTATCAGGTTAAATGTTTTATCCCTACGTGCAAGAAGAATTAGAGGGATTAGATTGTCCAAGTTGTACCAAGCCAATAATCTCTTCAATATACATATTGGTCAAGTTAAATATTTTATCCCTACGTGCAAGAAGAATTAGGGTGATTAGATTGTCCAAGTTGTACCAAACCAATAATCTCTTCACTATACATATTGATCAAGTTAAATGTTTTATCCCTATGTGCAAGAAGAATTAGAGGGTTTAGATTGTCCAAGTTGTACCAAGCCAATAATCTCTTCACTATAAATATTGATCAAGTTAAATGTTTTATCCCTACGTGCAAGAAGAATTAGAGGGTTTAGATTGTCCAAGTTGTACCAAGCTAATAAGCTCTTCGCTATACATATTGATCAAGTTAAATGTTTTATCCCTACGTGCAAGAAGAATTAGAGGGATTAGATTGTCCAAGTTGTACCAAGCTAATAATCTCTTCACTATACATATTGATCAAGTTAAATGTTTTATCTCTACGTGTAAGAAGAATTAGAGGGATTAGATTGTCCAAGTTGTACCAAGCCCATAATCTCTTCACTATACATATTGATCAAGTTAAATATTTTATCCCTACGTGCAAGAAGAATTAGAGGGATTAGATTGTCCAAGTTGTACCAAGCCAATAATCTCTTCACTATACATATTGATCAAGTTAAATATTTTATCCCTATGTGCAAAAAGAATTAGAGGGATCAGATTGTCCAAGTTGTACCAAGCCAATAATCTCTTCACTATACATATTGATCAAGTTAAATGTTTTGACCCTACATGCAAGAAGAATTAGAGGGAATAGATTGTCCAAGTTGTACCAAGCTAATAATCTCTTCACTATACATATTGATCAAGTTAAATGTTTTATCCCTACGTGCAAGAAGAATTAGAGGGATTAGATTGTCCAAGTTGTACCTTGCCAACAATCTCTTCACTATACATATTGATCAAGTTAAATGTTTTATCCCTACGTGCAAGAAGAATTAGAGGGATTAGATTGTCCAAGTTGTACCAAGTTAATAATCTCTTCACTATACATATTGATCAAGTTAAATGTTTTATCTCTACGTGTAAGAAGAATTAGAGGGATTAGATTGTCCAAGTTGTACCAAGCCCATAATCTCTTCACTATACATATTGATCAAGTTAAATGTTTTATCCCTACGTGCAAGAAGAATTAGAGGGATTAGATTGTCCAAGTTGTACCAAGCCAATAATCTCTTCACTATACATATTGATCAAGTTAAATATTTTATCCCTATGTGCAAAAAGAATTAGAGGGATCAGATTGTCCAAGTTGTACCAAGCCAATAATCTCTTCACTATACATATTGATCAAGTTAAATGTTTTGACCCTACATGCAAGAAGAATTAGAGGGAATAGATTGTCCAAGTTGTACCAAGCTAATAATCTCTTCACTATACATATTGATCAAGTTAAATGTTTTATCCCTACGTGCAAGAAGAATTAGAGGGATTAGATTGTCCAAGTTGTACCTTGCCAACAATCTCTTCACTATACATATTGATCAAGTTAAATGTTTTATCCCTATGTGCAAGAAGAATTAGAGGGTTTAGATTGTCCAAGTTGTACCAAGCTAATAAGCTCTTCGCTATACATATTGATCAAGTTAAATGTTTTATCCCTACGTGCAAGAAGAATTAGAGGGATTAGATTGTCCAAGTTGTACCAAGCTAATAAGCTCTTCGCTATACATATTTAACAGGTTAAATGTTTTATCCCTACGTGCAAGAAGAATTAGAGGGATTAGATTGTCCAAGTTGTACCAAACCAATAATCTCTTCAATATACATATTGGTCAAGTTAAATATTTTATCCCTACCTGCAAGAAGAATTAGGGTGATTAGATTGTCCAAGTTGTACCAAGCCAAAAATCTTTTCACTATACATATTGATCAAGTTAAATGTTTTATCCCTATATGCAAGAAGAATTAGATTGATTAGATTGTCCAAGTTGTACCAAGCCAATAATCTCTTGACTATACATATTGATCAAGTTAAATGTTTTATCCCTACGTGCAAGAAGAATTAGAGGGTTTAGATTGTCCAAGTTCTACCAAGCCAATAATCTCTTCACTATACATATTGATCAAGTTAAATGTTTTATCCCTAGGTGCAAGAAGAATTAGAGGGTTTAGATTGTCCAAGTTGTACCAAGCTAATAAGCTCTTCGCTATACATATTGATCAAGTTAAATGTTTTATCCCTACGTGCAAGAAGAATTAGAGGGATTAGATTGTCCAAGTTGTACCTTGCCAACAATCTCTTCACTATACATATTGATCAAGTTAAATGTTTTATCCCTACATGCAAGAAGAATTAGAGGGTTTAGATTGTCCAAGTTGTACCAAGCCAATAATCTCTTCACTATACATATTGATCAAGTTAAATGTTTTATTCCTACGTGCAAAAAGAATTAGAGGGATTAGATTGTCCAAGTTGTACCAAGCCAATAAATAATCTCTTCACTACACATATTGATCAAGTTAAATGTTTTATCCCTACGTGCAGGAAGAATTAGAGGGATTAGATTGTCCAAGTTGTACCAAGCCAATAATCTCTTCACTATACATATTGATCAAGTTAAATATTTTATCCATTGTGCAAGAAGGATTAGAGGGATCAGATTGTCCAAGCTGTACCAAGCCAATAATCTCTTCACTATACATATTGATCAAGTTAAATGTTTTGTCCCTACATGCAAGAAGAATTAGAGGGATTAGATTGTCCAAGTTGTACCAAGCTAATAATCTCTTCACTATACATATTGATCAAGTTAAATGTTTTATCCCTACGTGCAAGAAGAATTAGAGGGGATTAGATTGTCCAAGTTGTACCAAGCCAATAATCTCTTCAATATACATATTGATCAAGTTAAATATTTTATCCCTACGTGCAAGAAGAATTAGATGGTTTAGATTGTCCAAGTTGTACCAAGCTAATAAGCTCTTCGCTATACATATGGATCAAGTTAAATGTTTTATCCCTACGTGCAAGAAGAATTAGAGGGATTAGATTGTCCAAGTTGTACCAAGCCAATAATCTTTTCACTATACATATTGATCAAGTTAAATGTTTTATCCCTATATGAAAGAAGAATTAGATTGATTAGATTGTCCAAGTTGTACCAAGCCAATAATCTCTTGACTATACATATTGATCAAGTTAAATGTTTTATCCCTACGTGCAAGAAGAATTAGAGGGTTTAGATTGTCCAAGTTCTACCAAGCCAATAATCTCTTCACTATACATATTGATCAAGTTAAATGTTTTATCCCTAGGTGCAAGAAGAATTAGAGGGTTTAGATTGTCCAAGTTGTACCAAGCTAATAAGCTCTTCGCTATACATATTGATCAAGTTAAATGTTTTATCCCTACGTGCAAGAAGAATTAGAGGGATTAGATTGTCCAAGTTGTACCTTGCCAACAATCTCTTCACTATACATATTGATCAAGTTAAATGTTTTATCCCTACATGCAAGAAGAATTAGGGGGTTTAGATTGTCCAAGTTGTACCAAGCCAATAATCTCTTCACTATACATATTGATCAAGTTAAATGTTTTATCCCTACGTGCAAGAAGAATTAGAGGGTTTAGATTGTCCACGTTGTACCAAGATAATAATCTCTTCACTATACATATTGATCAAGTTAAATGTTTTATCCCTACGTGCAAGAAGAATTAGAGGGTTTAGATTGTCCAAGTTGTACCAAGCTAATAAGCTCTTCGCTATACACATTTATCAGGTTAAATGTTTTATCCCTACGTGCAAGAAGAATTAGAGGGATTAGATTGTCCAAGTTGTACCTTGCCAACAATCTCTTCACTATACATATTGATCAAGTTAAATGTTTTATCCCTACGTGCAAGAAGAATTAGAGGGATTAGATTGTCCAAGTTGTACCAAGCTAATAAGCTCTTCGCTATACATATTTATCAGGTTAAATGTTTTATCCCTACGTGCAAGAAGAATTAGAGGGATTAGATTGTCCAAGTTGTACCAAGCCAATAATCTCTTCAATATACATATTGGTCAAGTTAAATATTTTATCCCTACGTGCAAGAAGAATTAGGGTGATTAGATTGTCCAAGTTGTACCAAACCAATAATCTCTTCACTATACATATTGATCAAGTTAAATGTTTTATCCCTATGTGCAAGAAGAATTAGAGGGTTTAGATTGTCCAAGTTGTACCAAGCCAATAATCTCTTCACTATAAATATTGATCAAGTTAAATGTTTTATCCCTACGTGCAAGAAGAATTAGAGGGTTTAGATTGTCCAAGTTGTACCAAGCTAATAAGCTCTTCGCTATACATATTGATCAAGTTAAATATTTTATCCCTACGTGCAAGAAGAATTAGAGGGATTAGATTGTCCAAGTTGTACCAAGCCAATAATCTCTTCACTATACATATTGATCAAGTTAAATATTTTATCCCTATGTGCAAAAAGAATTAGAGGGATCAGATTGTCCAAGTTGTACCAAGCCAATAATCTCTTCACTATACATATTGATCAAGTTAAATGTTTTGACCCTACATGCAAGAAGAATTAGAGGGAATAGATTGTCCAAGTTGTACCAAGCTAATAATCTCTTCACTATACATATTGATCAAGTTAAATGTTTTATCCCTACGTGCAAGAAGAATTAGAGGGATTAGATTGTCCAAGTTGTACCTTGCCAACAATCTCTTCACTATACATATTGATCAAGTTAAATGTTTTATCCCTACGTGCAAGAAGAATTAGAGGGATTAGATTGTCCAAGTTGTACCAAGTTAATAATCTCTTCACTATACATATTGATCAAGTTAAATGTTTTATCTCTACGTGTAAGAAGAATTAGAGGGATTAGATTGTCCAAGTTGTACCAAGCCCATAATCTCTTCACTATACATATTGATCAAGTTAAATGTTTTATCCCTACGTGCAAGAAGAATTAGAGGGATTAGATTGTCCAAGTTGTACCAAGCCAATAATCTCTTCACTATACATATTGATCAAGTTAAATATTTTATCCCTATGTGCAAAAAGAATTAGAGGGATCAGATTGTCCAAGTTGTACCAAGCCAATAATCTCTTCACTATACATATTGATCAAGTTAAATGTTTTGACCCTACATGCAAGAAGAATTAGAGGGAATAGATTGTCCAAGTTGTACCAAGCTAATAATCTCTTCACTATACATATTGATCAAGTTAAATGTTTTATCCCTACGTGCAAGAAGAATTAGAGGGATTAGATTGTCCAAGTTGTACCTTGCCAACAATCTCTTCACTATACATTTTGATCAAGTTAAATGTTTTATCCCTATGTGCAAGAAGAATTAGAGGGTTTAGATTGTCCAAGTTGTACCAAGCTAATAAGCTCTTCGCTATACATATTGATCAAGTTAAATGTTTTATCCCTACGTGCAAGAAGAATTAGAGGGATTAGATTGTCCAAGTTGTACCAAGCTAATAAGCTCTTCGCTATACATATTTAACAGGTTAAATGTTTTATCCCTACGTGCAAGAAGAATTAGAGGGATTAGATTGTCCAAGTTGTACCAAACCAATAATCTCTTCAATATACATATTGGTCAAGTTAAATATTTTATCCCTACCTGCAAGAAGAATTAGGGTGATTAGATTGTCCAAGTTGTACCAAGCCAATAATCTTTTCACTATACATATTGATCAAGTTAAATGTTTTATCCCTATATGCAAGAAGAATTAGATTGATTAGATTGTCCAAGTTGTACCAAGCCAATAATCTCTTGACTATACATATTGATCAAGTTAAATGTTTTATCCCTACGTGCAAGAAGAATTAGAGGGTTTAGATTGTCCAAGTTCTACCAAGCCAATAATCTCTTCACTATACATATTGATCAAGATAAATGTTTTATCCCTAGGTGCAAGAAGAATTAGAGGGTTTAGATTGTCCAAGTTGTACCAAGCTAATAAGCTCTTCGCTATACATATTGATCAAGTTAAATGTTTTATCCCTACGTGCAAGAAGAATTAGAGGGATTAGATTGTCCAAGTTGTACCTTGCCAACAATCTCTTCACTATACATATTGATCAAGTTAAATGTTTTATCCCTACATGCAAGAAGAATTAGAGGGTTTAGATTGTCCAAGTTGTACCAAGCCAATAATCTCTTCACTATACATATTGATCAAGTTAAATGTTTTATCCCTACGTGCAAGAAGAATTAGAGGGTTTAGATTGTCCAAGTTGTACCAAGATAATAATCTCTTCACTATACATATTGATCAAGTTAAATGTTTTATCCCTACGTGCAAGAAGAATTAGAGGGTTTAGATTGTCCAAGTTGTACCAAGCTAATAAGCTCTTCGCTATACATATTGATCAAGTTAAATGTTTTATCCCTACGTGCAAGAAGAATTAGAGGGATTAGATTGTCCAAGTTGTACCAAGCTAATAAGCTCTTCGCTATACATATTTATCAGGTTAAATGTTTTATCCCTACGTGCAAGAAGAATTAGAGGGATTAGATTGTCCAAGTTGTACCAAGCCAATAATCTCTTCAATATACATATTGGTCAAGTTAAATATTTCATCCCTACGTGCAAGAAGAATTATTGTGATTAGATTGTCCAAGTTGTACCAAACCAATAATCTCTTCACTATACATATTGATCAAGTTAAATGTTTTATCCCTATGTGCAAGAAGAATTAGAGGGTTTAGATTGTCCAAGTTGTACCAAGCCAATAATCTCTTCACTATACATATTGATCAAGTTAAATGTTTTATCCCTACGTGCAAGAAGAATTAGAGGGTTTAGATTGTCCAAGTTGTACCAAGCTAATAAGCTCTTCGCTATACATATTGATCAAGTTAAATGTTTTATCCCTACGTGCAAGAAGAATTAGAGGGATTAGATTGTCCAAGTTGTACCAAGCTAATAATCTCTTCACTATACATATTGATCAAGTTAAATGTTTTATCTCTACGTGTAAGAAGAATTAGAGGGATTAGATTGTCCAAGTTGTACCAAGCCCATAATCTCTTCACTATACATATTGATCAAGTTAAATGTTTTATCCCTACGTGCAAGAAGAATTAGAGGGATTAGATTGTCCAAGTTGTACCAAGCCAATAATCTCTTCACTATACATATTGATCAAGTTAAATATTTTATCCCTATGTGCAAAAAGAATTAGAGGGATCAGATTGTCCAAGTTGTACCAAGCCAATAATCTCTTCACTATACATATTGATCAAGTTAAATGTTTTGACCCTACATGCAAGAAGAATTAGAGGGAATAGATTGTCCAAGTTGTACCAAGCTAATAATCTCTTCACTATACATATTGATCAAGTTAAATGTTTTATCCCTACGTGCAAGAAGAATTAGAGGGATTAGATTGTCCAAGTTGTACCTTGCCAACAATCTCTTCACTATACATATTGATCAAGTTAAATGTTTTATCCCTACGTGCAAGAAGAATTAGAGGGATTAGATTGTCCAAGTTGTACCAAGCTAATAATCTCTTCACTATACATATTGATCAAGTTAAATGTTTTATCTCTACGTGTAAGAAGAATTAGAGGGATTAGATTGTCCAAGTTGTACCAAGCCCATAATCTCTTCACTATACATATTGATCAAGTTAAATGTTTTATCCCTACGTGCAAGAAGAATTAGAGGGATTAGATTGTCCAAGTTATACCAAGCCAATAATCTCTTCACTATACATATTGATCAAGTTAAATATTTTATCCCTATGTGCAAAAAGAATTAGAGGGATCAGATTGTCCAAGTTGTACCAAGCCAATAATCTCTTCACTATACATATTGATCAAGTTAAATGTTTTGACCCTACATGCAAGAAGAATTAGAGGGAATAGATTGTCCAAGTTGTACCAAGCTAATAATCTCTTCACTATACATATTGATCAAGTTAAATGTTTTATCCCTACGTGCAAGAAGAATTAGAGGGATTAGATTGTCCAAGTTGTACCTTGCCAACAATCTCTTCACTATACATATTGATCAAGTTAAATGTTTTATCCGTATGTGCAAGAAGAATTAGAGGGTTTAGATTGTCCAAGTTGTACCAAGCTAATAAGCTCTTCGCTATACATATTGATCAAGTTAAATGTTTTATCCCTACGTGCAAGAAGAATTAGAGGGATTAGATTGTCCAAGTTGTACCAAGCTAATAAGCTCTTCGCTATACATATTTAACAGGTTAAATGTTTTATCCCTACGTGCAAGAAGAATTAGAGGGATTAGATTGTCCAAGTTGTACCAAGCCAATAATCTCTTCAATATACATATTGGTCAAGTTAAATATTTTATCCCTACGTGCAAGAAGAATTAGGGTGATTAGATTGTCCAAGTTGTACCAAGCCAATAATCTTTTCACTATACATATTGATCAAGTTAAATGTTTTATCCCTATATGCAAGAAGAATTAGATTGATTAGATTGTCCAAGTTGTACCAAGCCAATAATCTCTTGACTATACATATTGATCCAGTTAAATGTTTTATCCCTACGTGCAAGAAGAATTAGAGGGTTTAGATTGTCCAAGTTCTACCAAGCCAATAATCTCTTCACTATACATATTGATCAAGTTAAATGTTTTATCCCTAGGTGCAAGAAGAATTAGAGGGTTTAGATTGTCCAAGTTGTACCAAGCTAATAAGCTCTTCGCTATACATATTGATCAAGTTAAATGTTTTATCCCTACGTGCAAGAAGAATTAGAGGGATTAGATTGTCCAAGTTGTACCTTGCCAACAATCTCTTCACTATACATATTGATCAAGTTAAATGTTTTATCCCTACATGCAAGAAGAATTAGAGGGTTTAGATTGTCCAAGTTGTACCAAGCCAATAATCTCTTCACTATACATATTGATCAAGTTAAATGTTTTATCCCTACGTGCAAGAAGAATTAGAGGGTTTAGATTGTCCAAGTTGTACCAAGATAATAATCTCTTCACTATACATATTGATCAAGTTAAATGTTTTATCCCTACGTGCAAGAAGAATTAGAGGGTTTAGATTGTCCAAGTTGTACCAAGCTAATAAGCTCTTCGCTATACATATTTATCAGGTTAAATGTTTTATCCCTACGTGCAAGAAGAATTAGAGGGATTAGATTGTCCAAGTTGTACCAAGTTAATAATCTCTTCAATATACATATTTATCAGGTTAAATGTTTTATCCCTACGTGCAAGAAGAATTAGAGGGATTAGATTGTCCAAGTTGTACCAAGCCAATAATCTCTTCCATATACATATTGGTCAAGTTAAATATTTTATCCCTACGTGCAAGAAGAATTAGGGTGATTAGATTGTCCAAGTTGTACCAAACCAATAATCTCTTCACTATACATATTGATCAAGTTAAATGTTTTATCCCTATGTGCAAGAAGAATTAGAGGGTTTAGATTGTCCAAGTTGTACCAAGCCAATAATCTCTTCACTATACATATTGATCAAGTTAAATGTTTTATCCCTACGTGCAAGAAGAATTAGAGGGTTTAGATTGTCCAAGTTGTACCAAGCTAATAAGCTCTTCGCTATACATATTGATCAAGTTAAATGTTTTATCCCTACGTGCAAGAAGAATTAGAGTGATTAGATTGTCCAAGTTGTACCAAGCCAATAATCTCTTCACTATACATATTGATCAAGTTAAATGTTTTATCCCTACGTGCAAGAAGAATTAGAGGGATTAGATTGTTCAAGTTGTACCAAGCCAATAATCTCTTCACTATACATATTGATCAAGTTAAATGTTTTATCCCTACGTGCAAGAAGAATTAGAGGGATTAGATTGTCCAAGTTGTACCAAGCCAATAATCTCTTCACTATACATATTGATCAAGTTAAATATTTTATCCCTATGTGCAAGAAGAATTAGAGGGATCAGATTGTCCAAGTTGTACCAAGCTAATAATCTCTTCACTATACATATTGATCAAGTTAAATGTTTTATCCCTACGTGCAAGAAGAATTAGAGGGGATTAGATTGTCCAAGTTGTACCAAGCCAATAATCTCTTCAATATACATATTGATCAAGTTAAATGTTTTATCCCTACGTGCAAGAAGAATTAGAGGGGATTAGATTGTCCAAGTTGTACCAAGCCAATAATCTCTTCAATATACATATTGATCAAGTTAAATGTTTTATCCCTACGTGCAAGAAGAATTAGAGGGATTAGATTGTCCAAGTTGTACTAAGCCAATAATCTCTTCACTATAAATATTGATCAAGTTAAATGTTTTATCCCTACGTGCAAGAAGGATTAGATGGTTTAGATTGTCCAAGTTGTTCCAAGCTAATAAGCTCTTCGCTATACATATTGATCACGTTAAATGTTTTATCCCTACGTGCAAAAAAGAATTAGAGGGGTTAGATTGTCCAAGTTGTACCAAGCCAATAATCTCTTCACTATACATATTGATCAAGTTAAATGTTTTATCCCTATATGCAAGAAGAATTAGAGGGATTAGATTGTCCAAGTTGTACCAAGCCAATAATCTCTTCAATATACATATTGATCAAGTTAAATGTTTTATCCCTACGTGCAAGAAGAATTAGAGGGATTAGATTGTCCAAGTTGTACCAAGTCAATAATCTCTTCACTATACATATTGATCAAGTTAAATGTTTTATCCCTACATGCAAGAAGAATTAGAGGGATTAGATTGTCCAAGTTGTACCAAGCTAATAATCTCTTCACTATACATATTGATCAAGTTAAATGTTTTATCCCTACGTGCAAGAAGAATTAGAGGGTTTAGATTGTCCAAGTTGTACCAAGCTAATAAGCTCTTCGCTATACATATTGATCAAGTTAAATGTTTTATCCCTACGTGCAAGAAGAATTAGAGGGATTAGATTGTCCAAGTTGTACCAAGCCAATAATCTCTTCACTATACATATTGATCAAGTTAAATGTTTTATCCCTACGTGCAAGAAGAATTAGAGGGATTAGATTGACCAAGTTGTACCAAGCCAATAATCTCTTCACTATACATATTGATCAAGTTAAATATTTTATCCCTATGTGCAAGAAGAATTAGAGGGATCAGATTGTCCAAGTTGTACCAAGCCAATAATCTCTTCACTATACATATTGATCAAACTAAATGTTTTGACCCTACATGCAAGAAGAATTAGAGGGAATAGATTGTCCAAGTTGTACCAAGCTAATAATCTCTTCACTATACATATTGATCAAGTTAAATGTTTTATCCCTACGTGCAAAAAAGAATTAGAGGGGTTAGATTGTCTAAGTTGTACCAAGCCAATAATCTCTTCACTATACATATTGATCAAGTTAAATGTTTTATCCCTATATGCAAGAAGAATTAGAGGGATTAGATTGTCCAAGTTGTACCAAGCCAATAATCTCTTCACTATACATATTGATCAAGTTAAATGTTTTATCCCTACGTGCAAGAAGAATTAGAGGGATTAGATTGTCCAAGTTGCACCAAGCCAATAATCTCTTCAATATACATATTGATCAAGTTAAATGTTTTATCTCTACGTGCAAGAAGAATTAGAGGGATTAGATTGTCCAAGTTGTACCAAGCCAATAATCTCTTCACTATACATATTGATCAAGTTAAATGTTTTATCCCTACGTGCAAGAAGAATTAGAGGGATTAGATTGTACAAGTTGTACCAAGCTAATAATCTCTTCACTATACATATTGATCAAGTTAAATGTTTTATCCCTACATGCAAGAAGAATTAGAGGGATTAGATTGTCCAAGTTGTACCAAGTCAATAATCTCTTCACTATACATATTGATCAAGTTAAATGTTTTATCCCTACATGCAAGAAGAATTAGAGGGATTAGATTGTCCAAGTTGTACCAAGCTAATAATCTCTTCACTATACATATTGATCAAGTTAAATGTTTTATTCCTACGTGCAAAAAGAATTAGAGGGATTAGATTGTCCAAGTTCTACCAAGCCAATAAATAATCTCTTCACTATACATATTGATCAAGTTAAATGTTTTATCCCTACGTGCAGGAAGAATTAGAGGGATTAGATTGTCCAAGTTGTACCAAGCCAATAATCTCTTCACTATACATATTGATCAAGTTAAATATTTTATCCATTGTGCAAGAAGGATTAGAGGGATCAGATTGTCCAAGCTGTACCAAGCCAATAATCTCTTCACTATACATATTGATCAAGTTAAATGTTTTGTCCCTACATGCAAGAAGAATTAGAGGGATTAGATTGTCCAAGTTGTACCAAGCTAATAATCTCTTCACTATACATATTGATCAAGTTAAATGTTTTATCCCTACGTGCAAGAAGAATTAGAGGGGATTAGATTGTCCAAGTTGTACCAAGCCAATAATCTCTTCAATATACATATTGATCAAGTTAAATATTTTATCCCTACGTGCAAGAAGAATTAGATGGTTTAGATTGTCCAAGTTGTACCAAGCTAATAAGCTCTTCGCTATACATATTGATCAAGTTAAATGTTTTATCCCTACGTGCAAGAAGAATTAGAGGGATTAGATTGTCCAAGTTGTACCAAGCCAATAATCTTTTCACTATACATATTGATCAAGTTAAATGTTTTATCCCTATATGCAAGAAGAATTAGATTGATTAGATTGTCCAAGTTGTACCAAGCCAATAATCTCTTGACTATACATATAGATCAAGTTAAATGTTTTATCCCTACGTGCAAGAAGAATTAGAGGGTTTAGATTGTCCAAGTTCTACCAAGCCAATAATCTCTTCACTATACATATTGATCAAGTTAAATGTTTTATCCCTAGGTGCAAGAAGAATTAGAGGGTTTAGATTGTCCAAGTTGTACCAAGCTAATAAGCTCTTCGCTATACATATTGATCAAGTTAAATGTTTTATCCCAACGTGCAAGAAGAATTAGAGGGATTAGATTGTCCAAGTTGTACCTTGCCAACAATCTCTTCACTATACATATTGATCAAGTTAAATGTTTTATCCCTACATGCAAGAAGAATTAGAGGGTTTAGATTGTCCAAGTTGTACCAAGCCAATAATCTCTTCACTATACATATTGATCAAGTTAAATGTTTTATCCCTACGTGCAAGAAGAATTAGAGGGTTTAGATTGTCCAAGTTGTACCAAGATAATAATCTCTTCACTATACATATTGATCAAGTTAAATGTTTTATCCCTACGTGCAAGAAGAATTAGAGGGTTTAGATTGTCCAAGTTGTACCAAGCTAATAAGCTCTTCGCTATACATATTGATCAAGTTAAATGTTTCATCCCTACGTGCAAGAAGAATTAGAGGGATTAGATTGTCCAAGTTGTACCAAGCCAATAATCTCTTCAAT
Organism: Prosapia bicincta; assembly: GCA_036971475.1. NCBI lineage: Eukaryota > Metazoa > Arthropoda > Insecta > Hemiptera > Cercopidae > Prosapia > Prosapia bicincta. The sequence continues at coordinate 699,583 of JBAIZL010000058.1, forward strand.
ATACATATTGGTCAAGTTAAATATTTTATCCCTACGTGCAAGAAGAATTAGGGTGATTAGATTGTCCAAGTTGTACCAAACCAATAATCTCTTCACTATACATATTGATCAAGTTAAATGTTTTATCCCTATGTGCAAGAAGAATTAGAGGGTTTAGATTGTCCAAGTTGTACCAAGCCAATAATCTCTTCACTATACATATTGATCAAGTTAAATGTTTTATCCCTACGTGCAAGAAGAATTAGAGGGTTTAGATTGTCCAAGTTGTACCAAGCTAATAAGCTCTTCGCTATACATATTGATCAAGTTAAATGTTTTATCCCTACGTGCAAGAAGAATTAGAGGGATTAGATTGTCCAAGTTGTACCAAGCTAATAATCTCTTCACTATACATATTGATCAAGTTAAATGTTTTATCTCTACGTGTAAGAAGAATTAGAGGGATTAGATTGTCCAAGTTGTACCAAGCCCATAATCTCTTCACTATACATATTGATCAAGTTAAATGTTTTATCCCTACGTGCAAGAAGAATTAGAGGGATTAGATTGTCCAAGTTGTACCAAGCCAATAATCTCTTCACTATACATATTGATCAAGTTAAATATTTTATCCCTATGTGCAAAAAGAATTAGAGGGATCAGATTGTCCAAGTTGTACCAAGCCAATAATCTCTTCACTATACATATTGATCAAGTTAAATGTTTTGACCCTACATGCAAGAAGAATTAGAGGGAATAGATTGTCCAAGTTGTACCAAGCTAATAATCTCTTCACTATACATATTGATCAAGTTAAATGTTTTATCCCTACGTGCAAGAAGAATTAGAGGGATTAGATTGTCCAAGTTGTACCTTGCCAACAATCTCTTCACTATACATATTGATCAAGTTAAATGTTTTATCCCTACGTGCAAGAAGAATTAGAGGGATTAGATTGTCCAAGTTGTACCAAGCTAATAATCTCTTCACTATACATATTGATCAAGTTAAATGTTTTATCTCTACGTGTAAGAAGAATTAGAGGGATTAGATTGTCCAAGTTGTACCAAGCCCATAATCTCTTCACTATACATATTGATCAAGTTAAATGTTTTATCCCTACGTGCAAGAAGAATTAGAGGGATTAGATTGTCCAAGTTGTACCAAGCCAATAATCTCTTCACTATACATATTGATCAAGTTAAATATTTTATCCCTATGTGCAAAAAGAATTAGAAGGATCAGATTGTCCAAGTTGTACCAAGCCAATAATCTCTTCACTATACATATTGATCAAGTTAAATGTTTTGACCCTACATGCAAGAAGAATTAGAGGGAATAGATTGTCCAAGTTGTACCAAGCTAATAATCTCTTCACTATACATATTGATCAAGTTAAATGTTTTATCCCTACGTGCAAGAAGAATTAGAGGGATTAGATTGTCCAAGTTGTACCTTGCCAACAATCTCTTCACTATACATATTGATCAAGTTAAATGTTTTATCCCTATGTGCAAGAAGAATTAGAGGGTTTAGATTGTCCAAGTTGTACCAAGCTAATAAGCTCTTCGCTATACATATTGATCAAGTTAAATGTTTTATCCCTACGTGCAAGAAGAATTAGAGGGATTAGATTGTCCAAGTTGTACCAAGCTAATAAGCTCTTCGCTATACATATTTAACAGGTTAAATGTTTTATCCCTACGTGCAAGAAGAATTAGAGGGATTAGATTGTCCAAGTTGTACCAAGCCAATAATCTCTTCAATATACATATTGGTCAAGTTAAATATTTTATCCCTACGTGCAAGAAGAATTAGGGTGATTAGATTGTCCAAGTTGTACCAAGCCAATAATCTTTTCACTATACATATTGATCAAGTTAAATGTTTTATCCCTATATGCAAGAAGAATTAGATTGATTAGATTGTCCAAGTTGTACCAAGCCAATAATCTCTTGACTATACATATTGATCAAGTTAAATGTTTTATCCCTACGTGCAAGAAGAATTAGAGGGTTTAGATTGTCCAAGTTCTACCAAGCCAATAATCTCTTCACTATACATATTGATCAAGTTAAATGTTTTATCCCTAGGTGCAAGAAGAATTAGAGGGTTTAGATTGTCCAAGTTGTACCAAGCTAATAAGCTCTTCGCTATACATATTGATCAAGTTAAATGTTTTATCCCTACGTGCAAGAAGAATTAGAGGGATTAGATTGTCCAAGTTGTACCTTGCCAACAATCTCTTCACTATACATATTGATCAAGTTAAATGTTTTATCCCTACATGCAAGAAGAATTAGAGGGTTTATATTGTCCAAGTTGTACCAAGCCAATAATCTCTTCACTATACATATTGATCAAGTTAAATGTTTTATCCCTACGTGCAAGAAGAATTAGAGGGTTTAGATTGTCCAAGTTGTACCAAGATAATAATCTCTTCACTATACATATTGATCAAGTTAAATGTTTTATCCCTACGTGCAAGAAGAATTAGAGGGTTTAGATTGTCCAAGTTGTACCAAGCTAATAAGCTCTTCGCTATACATATTGATCAAGTTAAATGTTTTATCCCTACGTGTAAGAAGAATTAGAGGGATTAGATTGTCCAAGATGTACCAAGCTAATAAGCTCTTCGCTATACATATTTATCAGGTTAAATGTTTTATCCCTACGTGCAAGAAGAATTAGAGGGATTAGATTGTCCAAGTTGTACCAAGCCAATAATCTCTTCAATATACATATTGGTCAAGTTAAATATTTTATCCCTACGTGCAAGAAGAATTAGGGTGATTAGATTGTCCAAGTTGTACCAAACCAATAATCTCTTCACTATACATATTGATCAAGTTAAATGTTTTATCCCTATGTGCAAGAAGAATTAGAGGGTTTAGATTGTCCAAGTTGTACCAAGCCAATAATCTCTTCACTATACATATTGATCAAGTTAAATGTTTTATCCCTACGTGCAAGAAGAATTAGAGGGTTTAGATTGTCCAAGTTGTACCAAGCTAATAAGCTCTTCGCTATACATATTGATCAAGTTAAATGTTTTATCCCTACGTGCAAGAAGAATTAGAGGGATTAGATTGTCCAAGTTGTACCAAGCTAATAATCTCTTCACTATACATATTGATCAAGTTAAATGTTTATCTCTACGTGTAAGAAGAATTAGAGGGATTAGATTGTCCAAGTTGTACCAAGCCCATAATCTCTTCACTATACATATTGATCAAGTTAAATGTTTTATCCCTACGTGCAAGAAGAATTAGAGGGATTAGATTGTCCAAGTTGTACCACGCCAATAATCTCTTCACTATACATATTGATCAAGTTAAATATTTTATCCCTATGTGCAAACAGAATTAGAGGGATCAGATTGTCCAAGTTGTACCAAGCCAATAATCTCTTCACTATACATATTGATCAAGTTAAATGTTTTGACCCTACATGCAAGAAGAATTAGAGGGAATAGATTGTCCAAGTTGTACCAAGCTAATAATCTCATCACTATACATATTGATCAAGTTAAATGTTTTATCCCTACGTGCAAGAAGAATTAGAGGGGATTAGATTGTCCAAGTTGTACCAAGCTAATAATCTCTTCAATATACATATTGATCAAGTTAAATGTTTTATCCCTACGTGCAAGAAGAATTAGAGGGATTAGATTGTCCAAGTTGTACTAAGCCAATAATCTCTTCACTATAAATATTGATCAAGTTAAATGTTTTATCCCTACGTGCAAGAAGGATTAGATGGTTTAGATTGTCCAAGTTGTTCCAAGCTAATAAGCTCTTCGCTATACATATTGATCACGTTAAATGTTTTATCCCTACGTGCAAAAAAGAATTAGAGGGGTTAGATTGTCCAAGTTGTACCAAGCCAATAATCTCTTCACTATACATATTGATCAAGTTAAATGTTTTATCCCTATATGCAAGAAGAATTAGAGGGATTAGATTGTCCAAGTTGTACCAAGCCAATAATCTCTTCGCTATACATATTGATCAAGTTAAATGTTTTATCCCTACGTGCAAGAAGAATTAGAGGGATTAGATTGTCCAAGTTGTACCTTGCCAACAATCTCTTCACTATACATATTGATCAAATTAAATGTTTTATCCCTTCGTGCAAGAAGAATTAGAGGGATTAGATTGTCCAAGCTGTACCAAGCTAATAAGCTCTTCGCTATAAATATTTATCAGGTTAAATGTTTTATCCCTACGTGCAAGAAGAATTAGAGGGATTAGATTGTCCAAGTTGTACCAAGCCAATAATCTCTTCAATATACATATTGGTCAAGTTAAATATTTTATCCCTACGTGCAAGAAGAATTAGGGTGATTAGATTGTCCAAGTTGTACCAAACCAATAATCTCTTCACTATACATATTGATCAAGTTAAATGTTTTATCCCTATGTGCAAGAAGAATTAGAGGGTTTAGATTGTCCAAGTTGTACCAAGCCAATAATCTCTTCACTATACATATTGATCAAGTTAAATGTTTTATCCCTACGTGCAAGAAGAATTAGAGGGTTTAGATTGTCCAAGTTGTACCAAGCTAATAAGCTCTTCGCTATACATATTGATCAAGTTAAATGTTTTATCTCTACGTGTAAGAATAGTTAGAGGGATTAGATTGTCCAAGTTGTACCAAGCCAATAATCTCTTCACTATTCATATTGATCAAGTTAAATGTTTTATCCCTACGTGCAAGAAGAATTAGAGGGATTAGATTGTCCAAGTTGTACCAAGCCAATAATCTCTTCACTATACATATTGGTCAAGTTAAATGTTTTATCCCTACGTGCAAGAAGAATTAGATGGTTTAGATTATCCAAGTTGTTAAAAGCTAATAAGCTCTTCGCTATACATATTGATCAAGTTAAATGTTTTATCCCTACGTGCAAGAAGAATTAGAGGGTTTAGATTGTCCAAGTTGTACCAAGCTAATAAGCTCTTGGCTATACATATTGATCAAGTTAAATGTTTTATCCCTACGTGCAAGAAGAATTAGAGGGTAGATTGTCCAAGTTGTACCAAGCTAATAAGCTCTTCGCTATACATATTGATCAAGTTAAAACTTTTATCCCTACGTGCAAGAAGAATTAGAGGGATTAGATTGTCCAAGTTCTATCAAGCTAATATGCTCTTCGCTATACATATTTATCAAGTTAAATGTTTTATCCCTACGTGCAAGAAGAATTATAAGGATTAGATTGTCCAAGTTGTACCAAGCCAATAATCTCTTCACTATACATATTGATCAAGTTAAATGTTTTATCTCTACGTGCAAGAAGAATTAGAGGGATTAGATTGTCCAAGTTGTACCAAGCCAATAATCTCTTCACTATACATTTTTATCAAGTTAAATGTTTTATCCCTACGTGCAAGAAGAATTAGAGGTATTAGATTGTCCAAGTTGTACCAAGCCAATAATCTCTTCACTATACATATTGGTCAAGTTAAATGTTTTATCCCGACGTGCAAGTAGAGTTAGAGGGATTAGATTGTCCAAGTTGTACCAAGCCAATAATCTCTTCACTATACATATGGGTCAAGTTAAATATTTTATCCATATGTTCAAGAAGTATTAGGGTGATTAGATTGTCCAAGTTGTACCAAGCCAATAATCTCTTCACTATACATATTGATCAAGTTAAATATTTTATCCCTACGTGCAAGAAGAATTAGAGGGATTAGATTGTCCAAGTTGTACCAAGCCAATAATCTCTTCACTATACATATTGATCAAGTTAAATGTTTTATCCCTACGTGCAAGAAGAATTAGAGGATTTAGATTGTCCAAGTTGTACCAAGCCAATAATCTCTTCACTATACATATTTATCAAGTTAAATGTTTTATCCCTACGTGCAAGAAGAATTAGAGGTATTAGATTGTCCAAGTTGTACCAAGCCAATAATCTCTTCACTATACATATTGGTCAAGTTAAATGTTTTATCCCGACGTGCAAGTAGAGTTAGAGGGATTAGATTGTCCAAGTTGTACCAAGCCAATAATCTCTTCACTATACATATGGGTCAAGTTAAATATTTTATCCATATGTTCAAGAAGTATTAGGGTGATTAGATTGTCCAAGTTGTACCAAGCCAATAATCTCTTCACTATACGTATGGGTCAAGTTAAATATTTTATCCCTATTTTCAAGAAGAATTAGGGTGATTAGATTGTCCAAGTTGTACCAAGCCAATAATCTCTTCACTATACATATTGATCAAGTTAAATATTTTATCCCTACGTGCAAGAAGAATTAGAGGGATTAGATTGTCCAAGTTGTACCAAGCCAATAATCTCTTCACTATACATATTGATCAAGTTAAATGTTTTATCCCTACGTGCAAGAAGAATTAGAGGGTTTAGATTGTCCAAGTTGTACCAAGCCAATAATCTCTTCACTATACATATTGATCAAGTTAAATGTTTTATCCCTACGTGCAAGAAGAATTAGAGGGTTTAGATTGTCCAAGTTGTACTATGCTAATAAGCTCTTCGCTATACATATCGATCAAGTTAAATGTTTTATTCCTACGTGCAAAAAGAATTAGAGGGATTAGATTGTCCAAGTTGTGCCAAGCCAATAAATAATCACTTCACTATACATATTGATCAAGTTAAATGTTTTATCCCTACGTGCAGGAAGAATTAGAGGGATTAGATTGTCCAAGTTGTACCAAGCCAATAATCTCTTCACTATACATATTGATCAAGTTAAATGTTTTGTCCCTACATGCAAGAAGAATTAGAGGGATTAGATTGTCCAAGTTGTACCAAGCTAATAATCTCTTCCCTATACATATTGATCAAGTTAAATGTTTAATCCCTAAGTGCAAGAAGAAATAGAGGGGATTAGATTGTCCAAGTTGTACCAAGCCAATAATCTCTTCAATATACATATTGATCAAGTTAAATGTTTTATCCCTACGTGCAAGAAGAATTAGATGGTTTAGATTGTCCAAGTTGTACCAAGCTAATAAGCTCTGCGCTATACATATTGATCAAGTTAAATGTTTTATCCCTACGTGCAAGAAGAATTAGAGGGATTAGATTGTCCAAGTTGTACCTTGCCAACAATCTCTTCACTATAGATATTGATCAAGTTAAATGTTTTATCCCTACATGCAAGAAGAATTAGGGTGTATAGATTGTCCAAGTTGTACCAAACCAATAATCTCTTCACTATACATATTGATCAAGTTAAATGTTTTATCCCTACGTGCAAGAAGAATTAGAGGGTTTAGATTGTCCAAGTTGTACCAAGCCAATAATCTCTTCACTATACATATTGATCAAGTTAAATTTTTTATCCCTATGTGCAAGAAGAATTAGAGGGTTTAGATTGTCCAAGTTGTACCAAGCTAATAAGCTCTTCGCTCTACATATTGATCACGTTAAATGTTTTATCCCTACGTGCAAAAAAGAATTAGAGGGGTTAGATTGTCCAAGTTGTACCAAGCCAATAATCTCTTCACTATACATATTGATCAAGTTAAATGTTTTATCCCTATATGCAAGAAGAATTAGAGGGATTAGATTTTCCAAGTTGTACCAAGCCAATAATCTCTTCACTATACATATTGATCAAGTTAAATGTTTTATCCCTACGTGCAAGAAGAATTAGAGGTATTAGATTGTCCAAGTTGTACCAAGCCAATAATCTCTTCACTATACATATTGGTCAAGTTAAATGTTTTATCCCTACGTGCAAGTAGAGTTAGAGGGATTAGATTGTCCAAGTTGTACCAAGCCAATAATCTCTTCACTATACATATGGGTCAAGTAAAATATTTTATCCCTATGTCCAAGAAGAATTAGGGTGATTAGATTGTCCAAGTTGTACCGAGCCAATAATCTCTTCACTATACATATTGATCAAGTTAAATATTTTATCCCTACGTGCAAGAAGAATTAGAGGGATTAGATTGTCCAAGTTGTACCAAGCCAATAATCTCTTCACTATACATATTGATCAAGTTAAATGTTTTATCCCTACGTGCAAGAAGAATTAGAGGGTTTAGATTGTCCAAGTTGTACCAAGCCAATAATCTCTTCACTATACATATTGATCAAGTTAAATGTTTTATCCCTACGTGCAAGAAGAATTAGAGGGTTTAGATTGTCCAAGTTGTACCAAGCTAATAAGCTCTTCGCTATACATATCGATCAAGTTAAATGTTTTATTCCTACGTGCAAAAAGAATTAGAGGGATTAGATTGTCCAAGTTGTACCAAGCCAATAAATAATCACTTCACTATACATATTGATCAAGTTAAATGTTTTATCCCTACGTGCAGGAAGAATTAGAGGGATTAGATTGTCCAAGTTGTACCAAGCCAATAATCTCTTCACTATACATATTGATCAAGTTAAATATTTTATCCCTATGTGCAAGAAGGATTAGAGGGATCAGATTGTCCAAGTTGTACCAAGCCAATAATCTCTTCACTATACATATTGATCAAGTTAAATGTTTTGTCCCTACATGCAAGAAGAATTAGAGGGATTAGATTGTCCAAGTTGTACCAAGCTAATAATCTCTTCCCTATACATATTGATCAAGTTAAATATTTAATCCCTACGTGCAAGAAGAAATAGAGAGGATTAGATTGTCCAAGTTGTACCAAGCCAATAATCTCTTCAATATACATATTGATCAAGTTAAATGTTTTATCCCTACGTGCAAGAAGAATTAGATGGTTTAGATTGTCCAAGTTGTACCAAGCTAATAAGCTCTGCGCTATACATATTGATCAAGTTAAATGTTTTATCCCTACGTGCAAGAAGAATTAGAGGAATTAGATTGTCCAAGTTGTACCAAGCCAATAATCTCTTCACTATACATATTGATCAAGTTAAATGTTTTATCCCTATATGCAAGAAGAATTAGAGGGATTAGATTGTCCAAGTTGTACCAAGCCAATAATCTCTTCACTATACATATTGATCAAGTTAAATGTTTTATCCCTACGTGCAAGAAGAATTAGAGGGTTTAGATTGTCCAAGTTGTACCAAGCTAATAAGCTCTTGGCTATACATATTGATCAAGTTAAATGTTTTATCCCTACGTGCAAGAAGAATTAGAGGGTAGATTGTCCAAGTTGTACCAAGCTAATAAGCTCTTCGCTATACATATTGATCAAGTTAAATGTTTTATCCCTACGTGCAAGAAGAATTAGAGGGATTAGATTGTCCAAGTTGTATCAAGCTAATATGCTCTTCGCTATACATATTTATCAAGTTAAATGTTTTATCCCTACGTGCAAGAAGAATTATAAGGATTAGATTGTCCAAGTTGTACCAAGCCAATAATCTCTTCACTATACATATTGATCAAGTTAAATGTTTTATCTCTACGTGCAAGAAGAATTAGAGGGATTAGATTGTCCAAGTTGTACCAAGCCAATAATCTCTTCACTATACATTTTTATCAAGTTAAATGTTTTATCCCTACGTGCAAGAAGAATAAGAGGTATTAGATTGTCCACGTTGTACCAAGCCAATAATCTCTTCACTATACATATTGGTCAAGTTAAATGTTTTATCCCGACGTGCAAGTAGAGTTAGAGGGATTAGATTGTCCAAGTTGTACCAAGCCAATAATCTCTTCACTATACATATGGGTCAAGTTAAATATTTTATCCATATGTTCAAGAAGTATTAGGGTGATTAGATTGTCCAAGTTGTACCAAGCCAATAATCTCTTCACTATACATATTGATCAAGTTAAATATTTTATCCCTACGTGCAAGAAGAATTAGAGGGATTAGATTGTCCAAGTTGTACCAAGCCAATAATCTCTTCACTATACATATTGATCAAGTTAAATGTTTTATCCCTACGTGCAAGAAGAATTAGAGGATTTAGATTGTCCAAGTTGTACCAAGCCAATAATCTCTTCACTATACATATTTATCAAATTAAATGTTTTATCCCTACGTGCAAGAAGAATTAGAGGTATTAGATTGTCCAAGTTGTACCAAGCCAATAATCTCTTCACTATACATATTGGTCAAGTTAAATGTTTTATCCCGACGTGCAAGTAGAGTTAGAGGGATTAGATTGTCCAAGTTGTACCAAGCCAATAATCTCTTCACTATACATATGGGTCAAGTTAAATATTTTATCCATATGTTCAAGAAGTATTAGGGTGATTAGATTGTCCAAGTTGTACCAAGCCAATAATCTCTTCACTATACATATTGATCAAGTTAAATATTTTATCCCTACGTGCAAGAAGAATTAGAGGGATTAGATTGTCCAAGTTGTACCAAGCCAATAATCTCTTCACTATACATATTGATCAAGTTAAATGTTTTATCCCTACGTGCAAGAAGAATTAGAGGATTTAGATTGTCCAAGTTGTACCAAGCCAATAATCTCTTCACTATACATATTTATCAAGTTAAATGTTTTATCCCTACGTGCAAGAAGAATTAGAGGTATTAGATTGTCCAAGTTGTACCAAGCCAATAATCTCTTCACTATACATATTGGTCAAGTTAAATGTTTTATCCCGACGTGCAAGTAGAGTTAGAGGGATTAGATTGTCCAAGTTGTACCAAGCCAATAATCTCTTCACTATACATATGGGTCAAGTTAAATATTTTATCCATATGTTCAAGAAGTATTAGGGTGATTAGATTGTCCAAGTTGTACCAAGCCAATAATCTCTTCACTATACATATTGATCAAGTTAAATGTTTTATCCCTACGTGCAAGAAGAATTAGAGGGTTTAGATTGTCCAAGTTGTACCAAGCCAATAATCTCTTCACTATACATATTGATCAAGTTAAATGTTTTATCCCTACGTGCAAGAAGAATTAGAGGGTTTAGATTGTCCAAGTTGTACCAAGCTAATAAGCTCTTCGCTATACATATCGATCAAGTTATATGTTTTATTCCTACGTGCAAAAAGAATTAGAGGGATTAGATTGTCCAAGTTGTACCAAGCCAATAAATAATCACTTCACTATACATATTGATCAAGTTAAATGTTTTATCCCTACGTGCAGGAAGAATTAGAGGGATTAGATTGTCCAAGTTGTACCAAGCCAATAATCTCTTCACTATACATATTGATCAAGTTAAATATTTTATCCCTATGTGCAAGAAGGATTAGAGGGATCAGATTGTCCAAGTTGTACCAAGCCAATAATCTCTTCACTATACATATTGATCAAGTTAAATGTTTTGTCCCTACATGCAAGAAGAATTAGAGGGATTAGATTGTCCAAGTTGTACCAAGCCAATAATCTCTTCAATATACATATTGATCAAGTTAAATGTTTTATCCCTACGTGCAAGAAGAATTAGAGGAATTAGATTGTCCAAGTTGTACCAAGCCAATAATCTCTTCACTATACATATTGATCAAGTTAAATGTTTTATCCCTATATGCAAGAAGAATTAGAGGGATTAGATTGTCCAAGTTGTACCAAGCCAATAATCTCTTCACTATACATATTGATCAAGTTAAATGTTTTATCCCTACGTGCAAGAAGAATTAGAGGGTTTAGATTGTCCAAGTTGTACCAAGCTAATAAGCTCTTGGCTATACATATTGATCAAGTTAAATGTTTTATCCCTACGTGCAAGAAGAATTAGAGGGTAGATTGTCCAAGTTGTACCAAGCTAATAAGCTCTTCGCTATACATATTGATCAAGTTAAATGTTTTATCCCTACGTGCAAGAAGAATTAGAGGGATTAGATTGTCCAAGTTGTATCAAGCTAATATGCTCTTCGCTATACATATTTATCAAGTTAAATGTTTTATCCCTACGTGCAAGAAGAATTATAAGGATTAGATTGTCCAAGTTGTACCAAGCCAATAATCTCTTCACTATACATATTGATCAAGTTAAATGTTTTATCTCTACGTGCAAGAAGAATTAGAGGGATTAGATTGTCCAAGTTGTACCAAGCCAATAATCTCTTCACTATACATTTTTATCAAGTTAAATGTTTTATCCCTACGTGCAAGAAGAATAAGAGGTATTAGATTGTCCACGTTGTACCAAGCCAATAATCTCTTCACTATACATATTGGTCAAGTTAAATGTTTTATCCCGACGTGCAAGTAGAGTTAGAGGGATTAGATTGTCCAAGTTGTACCAAGCCAATAATCTCTTCACTATACATATGGGTCAAGTTAAATATTTTATCCATATGTTCAAGAAGTATTAGGGTGATTAGATTGTCCAAGTTGTACCAAGCCAATAATCTCTTCACTATACATATTGATCAAGTTAAATATTTTATCCCTACGTGCAAGAAGAATTAGAGGGATTAGATTGTCCAAGTTGTACCAAGCCAATAATCTCTTCACTATACATATTGATCAAGTTAAATGTTTTATCCCTACGTGCAAGAAGAATTAGAGGATTTAGATTGTCCAAGTTGTACCAAGCCAATAATCTCTTCACTATACATATTTATCAAATTAAATGTTTTATCCCTACGTGCAAGAAGAATTAGAGGTATTAGATTGTCCAAGTTGTACCAAGCCAATAATCTCTTCACTATACATATTGGTCAAGTTAAATGTTTTATCCCGACGTGCAAGTAGAGTTAGAGGGATTAGATTGTCCAAGTTGTACCAAGCCAATAATCTCTTCACTATACATATGGGTCAAGTTAAATATTTTATCCATATGTTCAAGAAGTATTAGGGTGATTAGATTGTCCAAGTTGTACCAAGCCAATAATCTCTTCACTATACATATTGATCAAGTTAAATATTTTATCCCTACGTGCAAGAAGAATTAGAGGGATTAGATTGTCCAAGTTGTACCAAGCCAATAATCTCTTCACTATACATATTGATCAAGTTAAATGTTTTATCCCTACGTGCAAGAAGAATTAGAGGATTTAGATTGTCCAAGTTGTACCAAGCCAATAATCTCTTCACTATACATATTTATCAAGTTAAATGTTTTATCCCTACGTGCAAGAAGAATTAGAGGTATTAGATTGTCCAAGTTGTACCAAGCCAATAATCTCTTCACTATACATATTGGTCAAGTTAAATGTTTTATCCCGACGTGCAAGTAGAGTTAGAGGGATTAGATTGTCCAAGTTGTACCAAGCCAATAATCTCTTCACTATACATATGGGTCAAGTTAAATATTTTATCCATATGTTCAAGAAGTATTAGGGTGATTAGATTGTCCAAGTTGTACCAAGCCAATAATCTCTTCACTATACATATTGATCAAGTTAAATGTTTTATCCCTACGTGCAAGAAGAATTAGAGGGTTTAGATTGTCCAAGTTGTACCAAGCCAATAATCTCTTCACTATACATATTGATCAAGTTAAATGTTTTATCCCTACGTGCAAGAAGAATTAGAGGGTTTAGATTGTCCAAGTTGTACCAAGCTAATAAGCTCTTCGCTATACATATCGATCAAGTTATATGTTTTATTCCTACGTGCAAAAAGAATTAGAGGGATTAGATTGTCCAAGTTGTACCAAGCCAATAAATAATCACTTCACTATACATATTGATCAAGTTAAATGTTTTATCCCTACGTGCAGGAAGAATTAGAGGGATTAGATTGTCCAAGTTGTACCAAGCCAATAATCTCTTCACTATACATATTGATCAAGTTAAATATTTTATCCCTATGTGCAAGAAGGATTAGAGGGATCAGATTGTCCAAGTTGTACCAAGCCAATAATCTCTTCACTATACATATTGATCAAGTTAAATGTTTTGTCCCTACATGCAAGAAGAATTAGGGTGTATAGATTGTCCAAGTTGTACCAAGCTAATAATCTCTTCCCTATACATATTGATCAAGTTAAATGTTTAATCCCTACGTGCAAGAAGAAATAGAGAGGATTAGATTGTCCAAGTTGTACCAAGCCAATAATCTCTTCAATATACATATTGATCAAGTTAAATGTTTTATCCCTACGTGCAAGAAGAATTAGATGGTTTAGATTGTCCAAGTTGTACCAAGCTAATAAGCTCTGCGCTATACATATTGATCAAGTTAAATGTTTTATCCCTACGTGCAAGAAGAATTAGAGGAATTAGATTGTCCAAGTTGTACCAAGCCAATAATCTCTTCACTATACATATTGATCAAGTTAAATGTTTTATCCCTATATGCAAGAAGAATTAGAGGGATTAGATTGTCCAAGTTGTACCAAGCCAATAATCTCTTCACTATACATATTGATCAAGTTAAATGTTTTATCCCTACGTGCAAGAAGAATTAGAGGGTTTAGATTGTCCAAGTTGTACCAAGCTAATAAGCTCTTGGCTATACATATTGATCAAGTTAAATGTTTTATCCCTACGTGCAAGAAGAATTAGAGGGTAGATTGTCCAAGTTGTACCAAGCTAATAAGCTCTTCGCTATACATATTGATCAAGTTAAATGTTTTATCCCTACGTGCAAGAAGAATTAGAGGGATTAGATTGTCCAAGTTGTATCAAGCTAATATGCTCTTCGCTATACATATTTATCAAGTTAAATGTTTTATCCCTACGTGCAAGAAGAATTATAAGGATTAGATTGTCCAAGTTGTACCAAGCCAATAATCTCTTCACTATACATATTGATCAAGTTAAATGTTTTATCTCTACGTGCAAGAAGAATTAGAGGGATTAGATTGTCCAAGTTGTACCAAGCCAATAATCTCTTCACTATACATATTGGTCAAGTTAAATGTTTTATCCCGACGTGCAAGTAGAGTTAGAGGGATTAGATTGTCCTAGTTGTACCAAGCCAATAATCTCTTCACTATACATATGGGTCAAGTTAAATATTTTATCCATATGTTCAAGAAGTATTAGGGTGATTAGATTGTCCAAGTTGTACCAAGCCAATAATCTCTTCACTATACATATTGATCAAGTTAAATATTTTATCCCTACGTGCAAGAAGAATTAGAGGGATTAGATTGTCCAAGTTGTACCAAGCCAATAATCTCTTCACTATACATATTGATCAAGTTAAATGTTTTATCCCTACGTGCAAGAAGAATTAGAGGATTTAGATTGTCCAAGTTGTACCAAGCCAATAATCTCTTCACTATACATATTTATCAAATTAAATGTTTTATCCCTACGTGCAAGAAGAATTAGAGGTATTAGATTGTCCAAGTTGTACCAAGCCAATAATCTCTTCACTATACATATTGGTCAAGTTAAATGTTTTATCCCGACGTGCAAGTAGAGTTAGAGGGATTAGATTGTCCAAGTTGTACCAAGCCAATAATCTCTTCACTATACATATGGGTCAAGTTAAATATTTTATCCATATGTTCAAGAAGTATTAGGGTGATTAGATTGTCCAAGTTGTACCAAGCCAATAATCTCTTCACTATACATATTGATCAAGTTAAATATTTTATCCCTACGTGCAAGAAGAATTAGAGGGATTAGATTGTCCAAGTTGTACCAAGCCAATAATCTCTTCACTATACATATTGATCAAGTTAAAAGTTTTATCCCTACGTGCAAGAAGAATTAGAGGATTTAGATTGTCCAAGTTGTACCAAGCCAATAATCTCTTCACTATACATATTTATCAAGTTAAATGTTTTATCCCTACGTGCAAGAAGAATTAGAGGTATTAGATTGTCCAAGTTGTACCAAGCCAATAATCTCTTCACTATACATATTGGTCAAGTTAAATGTTTTATCCCGACGTGCAAGTAGAGTTAGAGGGATTAGATTGTCCAAGTTGTACCAAGCCAATAATCTCTTCACTATACATATTGGTCAAGTTAAATGTTTTATCCCGACGTGCAAGTAGAGTTAGAGGGATTAGATTGTCCAAGTTGTACCAAGCCAATAATCTCTTCACTATACATATGGGTCAAGTTAAATATTTTATCCATATGTTCAAGAAGTATTAGGGTGATTAGATTGTCCAAGTTGTACCAAGCCAATAATCTCTTCACTATACATATTGATCAAGTTAAATGTTTTATCCCTACGTGCAAGAAGAATTAGAGGGTTTAGATTGTCCAAGTTGTACCAAGCCAATAAGCTCTTCGCTATACATATCGATCAAGTTAAATGTTTTATTCCTACGTGCAAAAAGAATTAGAGGGATTAGATTGTCCAAGTTGTACCAAGCCAATAAATAATCACTTCACTATACATATTGATCAAGTTAAATGTTTTATCCCTACGTGCAGGAAGAATTAGAGGGATTAGATTGTCCAAGTTGTACCAAGCCAATAATCTCTTCACTATACATATTGATCAAGTTAAATGTTTTGTCCCTACATGCAAGAAGAATTAGAGGGATTAGATTGTCCAAGTTGTACCAAGCTAATAATCTCTTCCCTATACATATTGATCAAGTTAAATGTTTAATCCCTAAGTGCAAGAAGAAATAAAGGGGATTAGATTGTCCAAGTTGTACCAAGCCAATAATCTCTTCAATATACATATTGATCAAGTTAAATGTTTTATCCCTACGTGCAAGAAGAATTAGATGGTTTAGATTGTCCAAGTTGTACCAAGCTAATAAGCTCTGCGCTATACATATTGATCAAGTTAAATGTTTTATCCCTACGTGCAAGAAGAATTAGAGGGATTAGATTGTCCAAGTTGTACCTTGCCAACAATCTCTTCACTATAGATATTGATCAAGTTAAATGTTTTATCCCTACATGCAAGAAGAATTAGGTTGTTTGGATTGTCCAAGTTGTACCAAACCAATAATCTCTTCACTATACATATTGATCAAGTTAAATGTTTTATCCCTACGTGCAAGAAGAATTAGAGGGTTTAGATTGTCCAAGTTGTACCAAGCCAATAATCTCTTCACTATACATATAGATCAAGTTAAATGTTTTATCCCTATGTGCAAGAAGAATTAGAGGGTTTAGATTGTCCAAGTTGTACCAAGCTAATAAGCTCTTCGCTCTACATATTGATCACGTTAAATGTTTTATCCCTACGTGCAAAAAAGAATTAGAGGGGTTAGATTGTCCAAGTTGTACCAAGCCAATAATCTCTTCACTATACATATTGATCAAGTTAAATGTTTTATCCCTATATGCAAGAAGAATTAGAGGGATTAGATTGTCCAAGTTGTACCAAGCCAATAATCTCTTCACTATACATATTGATCAAGTTAAATGTTTTATCCCTACGTGCAAGAAGAATTAGAGGTATTAGATTGTCCAAGTTGTACCAAGCCAATAATCTCTTCACTATACATATTGGTCAAGTTAAATGTTTTATCCCTACGTGCAAGTAGAGTTAGAGGGATTAGATTGTCCAAGTTGTACCAAGCCAATAATCTCTTCACTATACATATGGGTCAAGTTAAAAATTTTATCCCTATGTCCAAGAAGAATTAGGGTGATTAGATTGTCCAAGTTGTACCAAGCCAATAATCTCTTCACTATACATATTGATCAAGTTAAATATTTTATCCCTACGTGCAAGAAGAATTAGAGGGATTAGATTGTCCAAGTTGTACCAAGCCAATAATCTCTTCACTATACATATTGATCAAGTTAAATGTTTTATCCCTACGTGCAAGAAGAATTAGAGGGTTTAGATTGTCCAAGTTGTACCAAGCCAATAATCTCTTCACTATACATATTGATCAAGTTAAATGTTTTATCCCTACGTGCAAGAAGAATTAGAGGGTTTAGATTGTCCAAGTTGTACCAAGCTAATAAGCTCTTCGCTATACATATCGATCAAGTTAAATGTTTTATTCCTACGTGCAAAAAGAATTAGAGGGATTAGATTGTCCAAGTTGTACCAAGCCAATAAATAATCACTTCACTATACATATTGATCAAGTTAAATGTTTTATCCCTACGTGCAGGAAGAATTAGAGGGATTAGATTGTCCAAGTTGTACCAAGCCAATAATCTCTTCACTATACATATTGATCAAGTTAAATATTTTATCCCTATGTGCAAGAAGGATTAGAGGGATCAGATTGTCCAAGTTGTACCAAGCCAATAATCTCTTCACTATACATATTGATCAAGTTAAATATTTTGTCCCTACATGCAAGAAGAATTAGAGGGATTAGATTGTCCAAGTTGTACCAAGCTAATAATCTCTTCCCTATACATATTGATCAAGTTAAATGTTTAATCCCTACGTGCAAGAAGAAATAGAGGGGATTAGATTGTCCAAGTTGTACCAAGCCAATAATCTCTTCAATATACATATTGATCAAGTTAAATGTTTTATCCCTACGTGCAAGAAGAATTAGATGGTTTAGATTGTCCAAGTTGTACCAAGCTAATAAGCTCTGCGCTATACATATTGATCAAGTTAAATGTTTTATCCCTACGTGCAAGAAGAATTAGAGGAATTAGATTGTCCAAGTTGTACCAAGCCAATAATCTCTTCACTATACATATTGATCAAGTTAAATGTTTTATCCCTATATGCAAGAAGAATTAGAGGGATTAGATTGTCCAAGTTGTACCAAGCCAATAATCTCTTCACTATACATATTGATCAAGTTAAATGTTTTATCCCTACGTGCAAGAAGAATTAGAGGGTTTAGATTGTCCAAGTTGTACCAAGCCAATAATCTCTTCACTATAGATATTGATCAAGTTAAATGTTTTATCCCTAGGTGCAAGAAGAATTAGAGGGTTTAGATTGTCCAAGTTGTACCAAGCTAATAAGCTCTTCGGTATACATATTGATCAAGTTAAATGTTTTATCCCTACGTGCAAGAAGAATTAGAGGGATTAGATTGTCCAAGTTGTACCTTGCCAACAATCTCTTCACTATAGATATTGATCAAGTTAAATGTTTTATCCCTACATGCAAGAAGAATTAGGGTGATTAGATTGTCCAAGTTGTACCAAACCAATAATCTCTTCACTATACATATTGATCAAGTTAAATGTTTTATCCCTACGTGCAAGAAGAATTAGAGGGTTTAGATTGTCCAAGTTGTACCAAGCCAATAATCTCTTCACTATACATATTGGTCAAGTTAAATGTTTTATCCCTACGTGCAAGAAGAATTAGATGGTTAAGATTATCCAAGTTGTTAAAAGCTAATAAGCTCTTCGCTATACATATTGATCAAGTTAAATGTTTTATCCCTACGTGCAAGAAGAATTAGAGGGTTTAGATTGTCCAAGTTGTACCAAGCTAATAAGCTCTTGGCTATACATATTGATCAAGTTAAATGTTTTATCCCTACGTGCAAGAAGAATTAGAGGGTAGATTGTCCAAGTTGTACCAAGCTAATAAGCTCTTCGCTATACATATTGATCAAGTTAAATGTTTTATCCCTACGTGCAAGAAGAATTAGAGGGATTAGATTGTCCAAGTTGTATCAAGCTAATATGCTCTTCGCTATACATATTTATCAAGTTAAATGTTTTATCCCTACGTGCAAGAAGAATTATAAGGATTAGATTGTCCAAGTTGTACCAAGCCAATAATCTCTTCACTATACATATTGATCAAGTTAAATGTTTTATCTCTACGTGCAAGAAGAATTAGAGGGATTAGATTGTCCAAGTTGTACCAAGCCAATAATCTCTTCACTATACATATTTATCAAGTTAAATGTTTTATCCCTACGTGCAAGAAGAATTAGAGGTATTAGATTGTCCAAGTTGTACCAAGCCAATAATCTCTTCACTATACATATTGGTCAAGTTAAATGTTTTATCCCGACGTGCAAGTAGAGTTAGAGGGATTAGATTGTCCAAGTTGTACCAAGCCAATAATCTCTTCACTATACATATGGGTCAAGTTAAATATTTTATCCATATGTTCAAGAAGTATTAGGGTGATTAGATTGTCCAAGTTGTACCAAGCCAATAATCTCTTCACTATACATATTGATCAAGTTAAATATTTTATCCCTACGTGCAAGAAGAATTAGAGGGATTAGATTGTCCAAGTTGTACCAAGCCAATAATCTCTTCACTATACATATTGATCAAGTTAAATGTTTTATCCCTACGTGCAAGAAGAATTAGAGGATTTAGATTGTCCAAGTTGTACCAAGCCAATAATCTCTTCACTATACATATTTATCAAGTTAAATGTTTTATCCCTACGTGCAAGAAGAATTAGAGGTATTAGATTGTCCAAGTTGTACCAAGCCAATAATCTCTTCACTATACATATTGGTCAAGTTAAATGTTTTATCCCGACGTGCAAGTAGAGTTAGAGGGATTAGATTGTCCAAGTTGTACCAAGCCAATAATCTCTTCACTATACATATGGGTCAAGTTAAATATTTTATCCATATGTTCAAGAAGTATTAGGGTGATTAGATTGTCCAAGTTGTACCAAGCCAATAATCTCTTCACTATACGTATGGGTCAAGTTAAATATTTTATCCCTATGTTCAAGAAGAATTAGGGTGATTAGATTGTCCAAGTTGTACCAAGCCAATAATCTCTTCACTATACATATTGATCAAGTTAAATATTTTATCCCTACGTGCAAGAAGAATTAGAGGGATTAGATTGTCCAAGTTGTACCAAGCCAATAATCTCTTCACTATACATATTGATCAAGTTAAATGTTTTATCCCTACGTGCAAGAAGAATTAGAGGGTTTAGATTGTCCAAGTTGTACCAAGCCAATAATCTCTTCACTATACATATTGATCAAGTTAAATGTTTTATCCCTACGTGCAAGAAGAATTAGAGGGTTTAGATTGTCCAAGTTGTACCAAGCTAATAAGCTCTTCGCTATACATATCGATCAAGTTAAATGTTTTATTCCTACGTGCAAAAAGAATTAGAGGGATTAGATTGTCCAAGTTGTACCAAGCCAATAAATAATCACTTCACTATACATATTGATCAAGTTAAATGTTTTATCCCTACGTGCAGGAAGAATTAGAGGGATTAGATTGTCCAAGTTGTACCAAGCCAATAATCTCTTCACTATACATATTGATCAAGTTAAATGTTTTGTCCCTACATGCAAGAAGAATTAGAGGGATTAGATTGTCCAAGTTGTACCAAGCTAATAATCTCTTCCCTATACATATTGATCAAGTTAAATGTTAATTCCCTACGTGCAAGAAGAAATAGAGGGGATTAGATTGTCCAAGTTGTACCAAGCCAATAATCTCTTCAATATACATATTGATCAAGTTAAATGTTTTATCCCTACGTGCAAGAAGAATTAGATGGTTTAGATTGTCCAAGTTGTACCAAGCTAATAAGCTCTGCGCTATACATATTGATCAAGTTAAATGTTTTATCCCTACGTGCAAGAAGAATTAGAGGGATTAGATTGTCCAAGTTGTACCTTGCCAACAATCTCTTCACTATAGATATTGATCAAGTTAAATGTTTTATCCCTACATGCAAGAAGAATTAGGGTGTTTAGATTGTCCAAGTTGTACCGAACCAATAATCTCTTCACTATACATATTGATCAAGTTAAATGTTTTATCCCTACGTGCAAGAAGAATTAGAGGGTTTAGATTGTCCAAGTTGTACCAAGCCAATAATCTCTTCACTATACATATTGATCAAGTTAAATGTTTTATCCCTATGTGCAAGAAGAATTAGAGGGTTTAGATTGTCCAAGTTGTACCAAGCTAATAAGCTCTTCGCTCTACATATTGATCACGTTAAATGTTTTATCCCTACGTGCAAAAAAGAATTAGAGGGGTTAGATTGTCCAAGTTGTACCAAGCCAATAATCTCTTCACTATACATATTGATCAAGTTAAATGTTTTATCCCTATATGCAAGAAGAATTAGAGGGATTAGATTGTCCAAGTTGTACCAAGCCAATAATCTCTTCACTATACATATTGATCAAGATAAATGTTTTATCCCTACGTGCAAGAAGAATTAGAGGTATTAGATTGTCCAAGTTGTACCAAGCCAATAATCTCTTCACTATACATATTGGTCAAGTTAAATGTTTTATCCCTACGTGCAAGAATAATTAGAGGGTTTAGATTGTCCAAGTTATACCAAGCTAATAAGCTCTTCGCTATACATATTGATCACGTTAAATGTTTTATCCCTACGTGCAAAAAAGAATTAGAGCGGTTAGATTGTCCAAGTTGTACCAAGCCAATAATCTCTTCACTATACATATTGATCAAGTTAAATGTTTTATCCCTACGTGCAAGAAGAATTAGAGGGTTTAGATTGTCCAAGTTGTACCAAGCCAATAATCTCTTCACTATACATATTGATCAAGTTAAATATTTTATCCCTATGTGCAAGAAGGATTAGAGGGATCAGATTGTCCAAGTTGTACCAAGCCAATAATCTCTTCACTATACATATTGATCAAGTTAAATGTTTTGTCCCTACATGCAAGAAGAATTAGAGGGATTAGATTGTCCAAGTTGTACCAAGCTAATAATCTCTTCACTATACATATTGATCAAGTTAAATGTTTTATCCCTACGTGCAAGAAGAATTAGAGGGATTAGATTGTCCAAGTTGTACCAAGCCAATAATCTCTTCACTATACATATTGATCAAGTTAAATGTTTTATCCCTACGTGCAAGAAGAATTAGAGGGTTTAGATTGTCCAAGTTGTACCAAGCCAATAATCTCTTCACTATACATATTGATCAAGTTAAATGTTTTATCCCTACGTGCAAGAAGAATTAGAGGGTTTAGATTGTCCAAGTTGTACCAAGCTAATAAGCTCTTCGCTATACATATCGATCAAGTTAAATGTTTTATTCCTACGTGCAAAAAGAATTAGAGGGATTAGATTGTCCAAGTTGTACCAAGCCAATAAATAATCACTTCACTATACATATTGATCAAGTTAAATGTTTTATCCCTACGTGCAGGAAGAATTAGAGGGATTAGATTGTTCAAGTTGTACCAAGCCAATAATCTCTTCACTATACATATTGATCAAGTTAAATATTTTATCCCTATGTGCAAGAAGGATTAGAGGGATCAGATTGTCCAAGTTGTACCAAGCCAATAATCTCTTCACTATACATATTGATCAAGTTAAATGTTTTGTCCCTACATGCAAGAAGAATTAGAGGGATTAGATTGTCCAAGTTGTACCAAGCTAATAATCTCTTCCCTATACATATTGATCAAGTTAAATGTTTAATCCCTACGTGCAAGAAGAAATAGAGGGGATTAGATTGTCCAAGTTGTACCAAGCCAATAATCTCTTCAATATACATATTGATCAAGTTAAATGTTTTATCCCTACGTGCAAGAAGAATTAGATGGTTTAGATTGTCCAAGTTGTACCAAGCTAATAAGCTCTGCGCTATACATATTGATCAAGTTAAATGTTTTATCCCTACGTGCAAGAAGAATTAGAGGAATTAGATTGTCCAAGTTGTACCAAGCCAATAATCTCTTCACTATACATATTGATCAAGTTAAATGTTTATCCCTATATGCAAGAAGAATTAGAGGGATTAGATTGTCCAAGTTGTACCAAGCCAATAATCTCTTCACTATACGTATTGATCAAGTTAAATGTTTTATCCCTAGGTGCAAGAAGAATTAGAGGGTTTAGATTGTCCAAGTTGTACCAAGCTAATAAGCTCTTCGGTATACATATTGATCAAGTTAAATGTTTTATCCCTACGTGCAAGAAGAATTAGAGGGATTAGATTGTCCAAGTTGTACCTTGCCAACAATCTCTTCACTATAGATATTGATCAAGGTAAATGTTTTATCCCTACATGCAAGAAGAATTAGGGTGATTAGATTGTCCAAGTTGTACCAAACCAATAATCTCTTCACTATACATATTGATCAAGTTAAATGTTTTATCCCTACGTGCAAGAAGAATTAGAGGGTTTAGATTGTCCAAGTTGTACCAAGCCAATAATCTCTTCACTATACATATTGATCAAGTTAAATGTTTTATCCCTATGTGCAAGAATAATTAGAGGGTTTAGATTATCCAAGTTATACCAAGCTAATAAGCTCTTCGCTATACATATTGATCACGTTAAATGTTTTATCCCTACGTGCAAAAAAGAATTAGAGGGGTTAGATTGTCCAAGTTGTACCAAGCCAATAATCTCTTCACTATACATATTGATCAAGTTAAATGTTTTATCCCTATATGCAAGAAGAATTAGAGGGATTAGATTGTCCAAGTTGTACCAAGCCAATAATCTCTTCACTATACATATTGATCAAGTTAAATGTTTTATCCCTACGTGCAAGAAGAATAAGAGGTATTAGATTGTCCAAGTTGTACCAAGCCAATAATCTCTTCACTATACATATTGGTCAAGTTAAATGTTTTATCCCTACGTGCAAGTAGAGTTAGAGGGATTAGATTGTCCAAGTTGTACCAAGCCAATAATCTCTTCACTATAAGCTCTTTGCTACACATATTGATCAAGTTAAATGTTTTATCCCTACGTGCAAGAAGAATTAGAGGGATTAGATTGTCCAAGTTGTACCAAGCTAATAATCTCTTCACTATACATATCGATCAAGTTAAATGTTTTATTCCTACGTGCAAAAAGAATTAGAGGGATTAGATTGTCCAAGTTGTACCAAGCCAATAAATAATCACTTCACTATACATATTGATCAAGTTAAATGTTTTATCCCTACGTGCAGAAAGAATTAGAGGGATTAGATTGTCCAAGTTGTACCAAGCCAATAAATAATCACTTCACTATACATATTGATCAAGTTAAATGTTTTATCCCTATGTGCAAGAAGGATTAGAGGGATCAGATTGTCCAAGTTGTACCAAGCCAATAATCTCTTCACTATACATATTGATCAAGTTAAATGTTTTGTCCCTACATGCAAGAAGAATTAGAGGGATTAGATTGTCCAAGTTGTACCAAGCTAATAATCTCTTCCCTATACATATTGATCAAGTTAAATGTTTAATCCCTACGTGCAAGAAGAATTAGAGGGATTAGATTGTCCAAGTTGTACCAAGCTAATAATCTCTTCCCTATACATATTGATCAAGTTAAATGTTTAATCCCTACGTGCAAGAAGAAATAGAGGGGATTAGATTGTCCAAGTTGTACCAAGCCAATAATCTCTCCAATATACATATTGATCAAGTTAAATGTTTTATCCCTACGTGCAAGAAGAAGTAGATGGTTTAGATTGTCCAAGTTGTACAAAGCTAATAAGCTCTGCGCTATACATATTGATCAAGTTAAATGTTTTATCCCTATGTGCAAGAAGAATTAGAGGGATTAGATAATCCAAGTTGTACTAAGCCCATAATCTCTTCACTATACATATTGATCAAGTTAAATGTTTTATCCCTACGTGCAAGAAGAATTAGATGGTTTAGATTATCCAAGTTGTTAAAAGCTAATAAGCTCTTCACTATACTTATTGATCAAGTTAAATGTTTTATCCCTACGTGCAAGAAGAATTAGAGGGTTTAGATTGTCCAAGTTGTACCAAGCTAATAAGCTCTTGGCTATACATATTGATCAAGTTAAATGTTTTATCCCTACGTGCAAGAAGAATTAGAGGGTAGATTGTCCAAGTTGTACCAAGCTAATAAGCTCTTCGCTATACATATTGATCAAGTTAAATGTTTTATCCCTACGTGCAAGAAGAATTAGAGGGATTAGATTGTCCAAGTTGTATCAAGCTAATATGCTCTTCGCTATACATATTTATCAAGTTAAATGTTTTATCCCTACGTGCAAGATGAATTATAAGGATTAGATTGTCCAAGTTGTACCAAGCCAATAATCTCTTCACTATACATATTGATCAAGTTAAATGTTTTATCTCTACGTGCAAGAAGAATTAGAGGGATTAGATTGTCCAAGTTGTACCAAGCCAATAATCTCTTCACTATACATATTTATCAAGTTAAATGTTTTATCCCTACGTGCAAGAAGAATTAGAGGTATTAGATTGTCCAAGTTGTACCAAGCCAATAATCTCTTCACTATACATATTGGTCAAGTTAAATATTTTATCCATATGTTCAAGAAGAATTAGGGTGATTAGATTGTCCAAGTTGTACCAAGCCAATAATCTCTTCACTATACATATTGATCAAGTTAAATATTTTATCCCTACGTGCAAGAAGAATTAGAGGGATTAGATTGTCCAAGTTGTACCAAGCCAATAATCTCTTCACTATACATATTGATCAAGTTAAATGTTTTATCCCTACGTGCAAGAAGAATTAGAGGGTTTAGATTGTCCAAGTTGTACCAAGCCAATAATCTCTTCACTATAGATATTGATCAAGTTAAATGTTTTATCCCTAGGTGCAAGAAGAATTAGAGGGTTTAGATTGTCCAAGTTGTACCAAGCTAATAAGCTCTTCGCTATACATATTGATCACGTTAAATGTTTTATCCCTACGTGCAAAAAAGAATTAGAGGGGTTAGATTGTCCAAGTTGTACCAAGCCAATAATCTCTTCACTATACATATTGATCAAGTTAAATGTTTTATCCCTATATGCAAGAAGAATTAGAGGGATTAGATTGTCCAAGTTGTACCAAGCCAATAATCTCTTCACTATACATATTGATCAAGTTAAATGTTTTATCCCTACGTGCAAGAAGAATAAGAGGTATTAGATTGTCCAAGTTGTACCAAGCCAATAATCTCTTCACTATACATATTGGTCAAGTTAAATGTTTTATCCCTACGTGCAAGTAGAGTTAGAGGGATTAGATTGTCCAAGTTGTACCAAGCCAATAATCTCTTCACTATAAGCTCTTTGCTACACATATTGATCAAGTTAAATGTTTTATCCCTACGTGCAAGAAGAATTAGAGGGATTAGATTGTCCAAGTTGTACCAAGCTAATAATCTCTTCACTATACATATCGATCAAGTTAAATGTTTTATTCCTACGTGCAAAAAGAATTAGAGGGATTAGATTGTCCAAGTTGTACCAAGCCAATAAATAATCACTTCACTATACATATTGATCAAGTTAAATGTTTTATCCCTACGTGCAGAAAGAATTAGAGGGATTAGATTGTCCAAGTTGTACCAAGCCAATAAATAATCACTTCACTATACATATTGATCAGGTTAAATGTTTTATCCCTATGTGCAAGAAGGATTAGAGGGATCAGATTGTCCAAGTTGTACCAAGCCAATAATCTCTTCACTATACATATTGATCAAGTTAAATGTTTTGTCCCTACATGCAAGAAGAATTAGAGGGATTAGATTGTCCAAGTTGTACCAAGCTAATAATCTCTTCCCTATACATATTGATCAAGTTAAATGTTTAATCCCTACGTGCAAGAAGAATTAGAGGGATTAGATTGTCCAAGTTGTACCAAGCTAATAATCTCTTCCCTATACATATTGATCAAGTTAAATGTTTAATCCCTACGTGCAAGAAGAAATAGAGGGGATTAGATTGTCCAAGTTGTACCAAGCCAATAATCTCTCCAATATACATATTGATCAAGTTAAATGTTTTATCCCTACGTGCAAGAAGAAGTAGATGGTTTAGATTGTCCAAGTTGTACAAAGCTAATAAGCTCTGCGCTATACATATTGATCAAGTTAAATGTTTTATCCCTATGTGCAAGAAGAATTAGAGGGATTAGATTGTCCAAGTTGTACCAAGCCAATAATCTCTTCACTATACATATTGATCAAGTTAAATGTTTTATCCCTATATGCAAGAAGAATTAGAGGGATTAGATTGTCCAAGTTGTACCAAGCCAATAATCTCTTCACTATACATATTGATCAAGTTAAATGTTTTATCCCTACGTGCAAGAAGAATTAGAGGGTTTAGATTGTCCAAGTTGTACCAAGCCAATAATCTCTTCACTATACATATTGATCAAGTTAAATGTTTTATCCCTAGGTGCAAGAAGAATTAGAGGGTAGATTGTCCAAGTTGTACCAAGCTAATAAGCTCTTCGCTATACTTATTGATCAAGTTAAATGTTTTATCCCTACGTGCAAGAAGAATTAGAGGGTTTAGATTGTCCAAGTTGTACCAAGCTAATAAGCTCTTGGCTATACATATTGATCAAGTTAAATGTTTTATCCCTACGTGCAAGAAGAATTAGAGGGTAGATTGTCCAAGTTGTACCAAGCTAATAAGCTCTTCGCTATACATATTGATCAAGTTAAATGTTTTATCCCTACGTGCAAGAAGAATTAGAGGGATTAGATTGTCCAAGTTGTATCAAGCTAATATGCTCTTCGCAATACATATTTATCAAGTTAAATGTTTTATCCCTACGTGCAAGAAGAATTATAAGGATTAGATTGTCC
The DNA here is from genome assembly GCA_036971475.1 of Prosapia bicincta. Lineage (NCBI taxonomy): Eukaryota > Metazoa > Arthropoda > Insecta > Hemiptera > Cercopidae > Prosapia > Prosapia bicincta. The sequence goes on from JBAIZL010000058.1 coordinate 727,758, forward strand.
AAGTTGTACCAAGCCAATAATCTCTTCACTATACATATTGATCAAGTTAAATGTTTTATCTCTACGTGCAAGAAGAATTAGAGGGATTAGATTGTCCAAGTTGTACCAAGCCAATAATCTCTTCACTATACATATTTATCAAGTTAAATGTTTTATCCCTACGTGCAAGAAGAATTAGAGGTATTAGATTGTCCAAGTTGTACCAAGCCAATAATCTCTTCACTATACATATTGGTCAAGTTAAATGTTTTATCCCGACGTGCAAGTAGAGTTAGAGGGATTAGATTGTCCAAGTTGTACCAAGCCAATAATCTCTTCACTATACATATGGGTCAAGTTAAATATTTTATCCATATGTTCAAGAAGTATTAGGGTGATTAGATTGTCCAAGTTGTACCAAGCCAATAATCTCTTCACTATACATATTGATCAAGTTAAATATTTTATCCCTACGTGCAAGAAGAATTAGAGGGATTTGATTGTCCAAGTTGTACCAAGCCAATAATCTCTTCACTATACATATTGATCAAGTTAAATGTTTTATCCCTACGTGCAAGAAGAATAAGAGGATTTAGATTGTCCAAGTTGTACCAAGCCAATAATCTCTTCACTATACATATTGATCAAGTTAAATGTTTTATCCCTACGTGCAAGAAGAATTAGAGGGTTTAGATTGTCCAAGTTGTACCAAGCTAATAAGCTCTTCGCTATACATATTGATCAAGTTAAATGTTTTATCCCTACGTGCAAGAAGAATTAGAGGGTTTAGATTGTCCAAGTTGTACCAAGCTAATAAGCTCTTCGCTATACATATTGATCAAGTTAAATGTTTTATCCCTACGTGCAAGAAGAATTAGAGGGTTTAGATTGTCCAAGTTGTACCAAGCTAATAAGTTCTTCGCTATACATATTGATCAAGTTAAATGTTTTATCCCTATGTGCAAGAAGAATTAGAGGGATTAGATTGTCCAAGTTGTACTAAGCCAATAATCTCTTCACTATACATATTAATCAAGTTAAATGTTCTATCCCTACGTGCAAGAAGAATTAGATAGTTTAGATTGTCCAAGTTGTTCCAAGCTAATAAGCTCTTCGCTATACATATTGATCAATTTAAATGTTTTATCCCTACGTGCAAGAAGAATTAGAGGGTTTAGATTGTCCAAGTTGTACCAAGCTAATAAGCTCTTCGCTATACATATTGATCAAGTTAAATGTTTTATCCCTACGTGCAAGAAGAATTAGAGGGATTAGATTGTCCAAGTTGTACCAAGCCAATAATCTCTTCACTATACATATTGATCAAGTTAAATGTTTTATCCCTAGGTGCAAGAAGAATTAGAGGGTTTAGATTGTACAAGTTGTACCAAGCTAATAAGCTCTTCGCTATACATATTGATCAAGTTAAATGTTTTATAACTATGTGCAAGAAGAATTAGAGGGATTAGATTGTCCAAGTTGTACCTTGCCAACAATCTCTTCACTATAGATATTGATCAAGTTAAATGTTTTATCCCTACATGCAAGAAGAATTAGGGTGATTAGATTATCCAAGTTGTACCAAACCAATAATCTCTTCACTATACATATTGATCAAGTTAAATGTTTTATCCCTACGTGCAAGAAGAATTAGATGGTTTAGATTGTCCAAGTTGTTCCAAGCTAATAAGCTCTTCGCTATACATATTGATCAAGTTAAATGTTTTATCCCTACGTGCAAGAAGAATTAGAGGGTTTAGATTGTCCAAGTTGTACCAAGCCAATAATCTCTTAACTATACATATTGATCAAGTTAAATGTTTTATCCCTACGTGCAAGAAGAATTAGAGGGTTTAGATTGTCCAAGGTGTACCAAGCTAATAAGCTCTTCGCTATACATATTGATCAAGTTAAATGTTTTATCCCTACGTGCAAGAAGAATTAGAGGGTTTAGATTGTCCAAGTTGTACCAAGCTAATATGCTCTTCGCTATACATATTTATCAAGTTAAATGTTTTATCCCTACGTGCAAGAAGAATTATAAGGATTAGATTGTCCAAGTTGTACCAAGCCAATAATCTCTTCACTATACATATTGATCAAGTTAAATGTTTTATCTCTACGTGCAAGAAGAATTAGAGGGATTAGATTGTCCAAGTTGTACCAAGCCAATAATCTCTTCACTATACATATTTATCAAGTTAAATGTTTTATCCCTACGTGCAAGAAGAATTAGAGGTATTAGATTGTCCAAGTTGTACCAAGCCAATAATCTCTTCACTATACATATTGGTCAAGTTAAATATTTTATCCATATGTTCAAGAAGAATTAGGGTGATTAGATTGTCCAAGTTGTACCAAGCCAATAATCTCTTCACTATACATATTGACCAAGTTAAATATTTTATCCCTACGTGCAAGAAGAATTAGAGGGATTAGATTGTCCAAGTTGTACCAAGCCAATAATCTCTTCACTATACATATTGATCAAGTTAAATGTTTTATCCCTACGTGCAAGAAGAATTAGAGGGTTTAGATTGTCCAAGTTGTACCAAGCCAATAATCTCTTCACTATAGATATTGATCAAGTTAAATGTTTTATCCCTAGGTGCAAGAAGAATTAGAGGGTTTAGATTGTCCAAGTTGTACCAAGCTAATAAGCTCTTCGGTATACATATTGATCAAGTTAAATGTTTTATCCCTACGTGCAAGAAGAATTAGAGGGATTAGATTGTCCAAGTTGTACCTTGCCAACAATCTCTTCACTATAGATATTGATCAAGTTAAATGTTTTATCCCTACATGCAAGAAGAATTAGGGTGATTAGATTGTCCAAGTTGTACCAAACCAATAATCTCTTCACTATACATATTGATCAAGTTAAATGTTTTATCCCTACGTGCAAGAAGAATTAGAGGGTTTAGATTGTCCAAGTTGTACCAAGCCAATAATCTCTTCACTATACATATTGATCAAGTTAAATGTTTTATCCCTATGTGCAAGAATAATTAGAGGGTTTAGATTGTCCAAGTTATACCAAGCTAATAAGCTCTTCGCTATACATATTGATCACGTTAAATGTTTTATCCCTACGTGCAAAAAAGAATTAGAGGGGTTAGATTGTCCAAGTTGTACCAAGCCAATAATCTCTTCACTATACATATTGATCAAGTTAAATGTTTTATCCCTATATGCAAGAAGAATTAGAGGGATTAGATTGTCCAAGTTGTACCAAGCCAATAATCTCTTCACTATACATATTGATCAAGTTAAATGTTTTATCCCTACGTGCAAGAAGAATAAGAGGTATTAGATTGTCCAAGTTGTACCAAGCCAATAATCTCTTCACTATACATATTGGTCAAGTTAAATGTTTTATCCCTACGTGCAAGTAGAGTTAGAGGGATTAGATTGTCCAAGTTGTACCAAGCCAATAATCTCTTCACTATAAGCTCTTTGCTACACATATTGATCAAGTTAAATGTTTTATCCCTACGTGCAAGAAGAATTAGAGGGATTAGATTGTCCAAGTTGTACCAAGCTAATAATCTCTTCACTATACATATCGATCAAGTTAAATGTTTTATTCCTACGTGCAAAAAGAATTAGAGGGATTAGATTGTCCAAGTTGTACCAAGCCAATAAATAATCACTTCACTATACATATTGATCAAGTTAAATGTTTTATCCCTACGTGCAGAAAGAATTAGAGGGATTAGATTGTCCAAGTTGTACCAAGCCAATAAATAATCACTTCACTATACATATTGATCAGGTTAAATGTTTTATCCCTATGTGCAAGAAGGATTAGAGGGATCAGATTGTCCAAGTTGTACCAAGCCAATAATCTCTTCACTATACATATTGATCAAGTTAAATGTTTTGTCCCTACATGCAAGAAGAATTAGAGGGATTAGATTGTCCAAGTTGTACCAAGCTAATAATCTCTTCCCTATACATATTGATCAAGTTAAATGTTTAATCCCTACGTGCAAGAAGAATTAGAGGGATTAGATTGTCCAAGTTGTACCAAGCTAATAATCTCTTCCCTATACATATTGATCAAGTTAAATGTTTAATCCCTACGTGCAAGAAGAAATAGAGGGGATTAGATTGTCCAAGTTGTACCAAGCCAATAATCTCTCCAATATACATATTGATCAAGTTAAATGTTTTATCCCTACGTGCAAGAAGAAGTAGATGGTTTAGATTGTCCAAGTTGTACAAAGCTAATAAGCTCTGCGCTATACATATTGATCAAGTTAAATGTTTTATCCCTATGTGCAAGAAGAATTAGAGGGATTAGATTGTCCAAGTTGTACCAAGCCAATAATCTCTTCACTATACATATTGATCAAGTTAAATGTTTTATCCCTATATGCAAGAAGAATTAGAGGGATTAGATTGTCCAAGTTGTACCAAGCCAATAATCTCTTCACTATACATATTGATCAAGTTAAATGTTTTATCCCTACGTGCAAGAAGAATTAGAGGGTTTAGATTGTCCAAGCTGTACCAAGCCAATAATCTCTTCACTATACATATTGATCAAGTTAAATATTTTATCCCTAGGTGCAAGAAGAATTAGAGGGTAGATTGTCCAAGTTGTACCAAGCTAATAAGCTCTTCGCTATACTTATTGATCAAGTTAAATGTTTTATCCCTACGTGCAAGAAGAATTAGAGGGTTTAGATTGTCCAAGTTGTACCAAGCTAATAAGCTCTTGGCTATACATATTGATCAAGTTAAATGTTTTATCCCTACGTGCAAGAAGAATTAGAGGGTAGATTGTCCAAGTTGTACCAAGCTAATAAGCTCTTCGCTATACATATTGATCAAGTTAAATGTTTTATCCCTACGTGCAAGAAGAATTAGAGGGATTAGATTGTCCAAGTTGTATCAAGCTAATATGCTCTTCGCAATACATATTTATCAAGTTAAATGTTTTATCCCTACGTGCAAGAAGAATTATAAGGATTAGATTGTCCAAGTTGTACCAAGCCAATAATCTCTTCACTATACATATTGATCAAGTTAAATGTTTTATCTCTACGTGCAAGAAGAATTAGAGGGATTAGATTGTCCAAGTTGTACCAAGCCAATAATCTCTTCACTATACATATTTATCAAGTTAAATGTTTTATCCCTACGTGCAAGAAGAATTAGAGGTATTAGATTGTCCAAGTTGTACCAAGCCAATAATCTCTTCACTATACATATTGGTCAAGTTAAATGTTTTATCCCGACGTGCAAGTAGAGTTAGAGGGATTAGATTGTCCAAGTTGTACCAAGCCAATAATCTCTTCACTATACATATGGGTCAAGTTAAATATTTTATCCATATGTTCAAGAAGTATTAGGGTGATTAGATTGTCCAAGTTGTACCAAGCCAATAATCTCTTCACTATACATATTGATCAAGTTAAATATTTTATCCCTACGTGCAAGAAGAATTAGAGGGATTAGATTGTCCAAGTTGTACCAAGCCAATAATCTCTTCACTATACATATTGATCAAGTTAAATGTTTTATCCCTACGTGCAAGAAGAATAAGAGGATTTAGATTGTCCAAGTTGTACCAAGCCAATAATCTCTTCACTATACATATTGATCAAGTTAAATGTTTTATCCCTACGTGCAAGAAGAATTAGAGGGTTTAGATTGTCCAAGTTGTACCAAGCTAATAAGCTCTTCGCTATACATATTGATCAAGTTAAATGTTTTATCCCTACGTGCAAGAAGAATTAGAGGGTTTAGATTGTCCAAGTTGTACCAAGCTAATAAGCTCTTCGCTATACATATTGATCAAGTTAAATGTTTTATCCCTACGTGCAAGAAGAATTAGAGGGTTTAGATTGTCCAAGTTGTACCAAGCTAATAAGTTCTTCGCTATACATATTGATCAAGTTAAATGTTTTATCCCTATGTGCAAGAAGAATTAGAGGGATTAGATTGTCCAAGTTGTACTAAGCCAATAATCTCTTCACTATACATATTGATCAAGTTAAATGTTCTATCCCTACGTGCAAGAAGAATTAGATAGTTTAGATTGTCCAAGTTGTTCCAAGCTAATAAGCTCTTCGCTATACATATTGATCAATTTAAATGTTTTATCCCTACGTGCAAGAAGAATTAGAGGGTTTAGATTGTCCAAGTTGTACCAAGCTAATAAGCTCTTCGCTATACATATTGATCAAGTTAAATGTTTTATCCCTACGTGCAAGAAGAATTAGAGGGATTAGATTGTCCAAGTTGTACCAAGCCAATAATCTCTTCACTATACATATTGATCAAGTTAAATGTTTTATCCCTAGGTGCAAGAAGAATTAGAGGGTTTAGATTGTACAAGTTGTACCAAGCTAATAAGCTCTTCGCTATACATATTGATCAAGTTAAATGTTTTATAACTATGTGCAAGAAGAATTAGAGGGATTAGATTGTCCAAGTTGTACCTTGCCAACAATCTCTTCACTATAGATATTGATCAAGTTAAATGTTTTATCCCTACATGCAAGAAGAATTAGGGTGATTAGATTATCCAAGTTGTACCAAACCAATAATCTCTTCACTATACATATTGATCAAGTTAAATGTTTTATCCCTACGTGCAAGAAGAATTAGATGGTTTAGATTGTCCAAGTTGTTCCAAGCTAATAAGCTCTTCGCTATACATATTGATCAAGTTAAATGTTTTATCCCTACGTGCAAGAAGAATTAGAGGGTTTAGATTGTCCAAGTTGTACCAAGCCAATAATCTCTTAACTATACATATTGATCAAGTTAAATGTTTTATCCCTACGTGCAAGAAGAATTAGAGGGTTTAGATTGTCCAAGGTGTACCAAGCTAATAAGCTCTTCGCTATACATATTGATCAAGTTAAATGTTTTATCCCTACGTGCAAGAAGAATTAGAGGGTTTAGATTGTCCAAGTTGTACCAAGCTAATAAGCTCTTCGCTATACATATTGATCAAGTTAAATGTTTTATCCCTATGTGCAAGAAGAATTAGAGGGATTAGATTGTCCAAGTTGTACTAAGCCAATAATCTCTTCACTATACATATTGATCAAGTTAAATGTTCTATCCCTACGAGCAAGAAGAATTAGATGGTTTAGATTGTCCAAGTTGTTCCAAGCTAATAAGCTCTTCGCTATACATATTGATCAAGTTAAATGTTTTATCCCTACGTGCAAGAAGAATTAGAGGGTTTAGATTGTCCAAGTTGTACCAAGCTAATAAGCTCTTCGCTATACATATTGATCAAGTTAAATGTTTTATCCCTACATGCAAGAAGAATTAGAGGGATTAGATTGTCCAAGTTGTACCAAGCCAATAATCTCTTCACTATACATATTGATCAAGTTAAATGTTTTATCCCTACGTGCAAGAAGAATTAGAGGGTTTAGATTGTCCAAGTTGTACCAAGCCAATAATCTCTTCACTATACATATTGATCAAGTTAAATATTTTATCCCTATGTGCAAGAAGGATTAGAGGGATCAGATTGTCCAAGTTGTACCAAGCCAATAATCTCTTCACTATACATATTGATCAAGTTAAATGTTTTGTCCCTACATGCAAGAAGAATTAGAGGGATTAGATTGTCCAAGTTGTACCAAGCCAATAATCTCTTCACTATACATATTGATCAAGTTAAATGTTTTATCCCTACGTGCAAGAAGAATTAGAGGGTTTAGATTGTCCAAGTTGTACCAAGCCAATAATCTCTTCACTATACATTTTGATCAAGTTAAATGTTTTATCCCTAGGTGCAAGAAGAATTAGAGGGTTTAGATTGTCCAAGTTGTACCAAGCTAATAAGCTCTTCGCTATACATATTGATCAAGTTAAATGTTTTATCCCTACGTGCAAGAAGAAATAGAGGGTTTAGATTGTCCAAGTTGTACCAAGCTAATAAGCTCTTCGCTATACATATTGATCAAGTTAAATGTTTTATCCCTACGTGCAAGAAGAATTAGAGGGTTTAGATTGTCCAAGTTGTACCAAGCTAATAAGCTCTTCGCTATACATATTGATCAAGTTAAATTTTTTATCCCTACGTGCAAGAAGAATTAGAGGGATTAGATTGTCCAAGTTGTACCAAGCCAATAATCTCTTCACTATACATATTGATCAAGTTAAATGTTTTATCCCTAGGTGCAAGAATAATTAGAGGGTTTAGATTGTACAAGTTGTACCAAGCTAATAAGCTCTTCGCTATACATATTGATCAAGTTAAATGTTTTATCCCTATGTGCAAGAAGAATTAGAGGGATTAGATTGTCCAAGTTGTACCTTGCCAACAATCTCTTCACTATAGATATTGATCAAGTTAAATGTTTTATCCCTACATGCAAGAAGAATTAGGGTGATTAGATTGTCCAAGTTGTACCAAACCAATAATCTCTTCACTATACATATTGATCAAGTTAAATGTTTTATCCCTACGTGCAAGAAGAATTAGATGGTTTAGATTGTCCAAGTTGTTCCAAGCTAATAAGCTCTTCGCTATACATATTGATCAAGTTAAATGTTTTATCCCTACGTGCAAGAAGAATTAGAGGGTTTAGATTGTCCAAGTTGTACCAAGCCAATAATCTCTTAACTATACATATTGATCAAGTTAAATGTTTTATCCCTACGTGCAAGAAGAATTAGAGGGTTTAGATTGTCCAAGTTGTACCAAGCTAATAAGCTCTTCGCTATACATATTGATCAAGTTAAATGTTTTATCCCTACGTGCAAGAAGAATTAGAGGGTTTAGATTGTCCAAGTTGTACCAAGCTAATAATCTCTTCACTATACATATTGATCAAGTTAAATGTTCTATCCCTACGTGCAAGAAGAATTAGATGGTTTAGATTGTCCAAGTTGTTCCAAGCTAATAACCTCTTCGCTATACATATTGATCAAGTTAAATGTTTTATCCCTACGTGCAAGAAGAATTAGAGGGTTTAGATTGTCCAAGTTGTACCAAGCTAATAAGCTCTTCGCTATACATATTGATCAAGTTAAATATTTTATCCCTACATGCAAGAAGAATTAGAGGGATTAGATTGTACAAGTTGTACCAAGCCAATAATCTCTTCACTATACATATTGATCAAGTTAAATGTTTTATCCCTACGTGCAAGAAGAATTAGAGGGTTTAGATTGTCCAAGTTGTACCAAGCCAATAATCTCTTCACTATACATATTGATCAAGTTAAATATTTTATCCCTATGTGCAAGAAGGATTAGAGGGATCAGATTGTCCAAGTTGTACCAAGCCAATAATCTCTTCACTATACATATTGATCAAGTTAAATGTTTTGTCCCTACATGCAAGAAGAATTAGAGGGATTAGATTGTCCAAGTTGTACCCAGCTAATAATCTCTTCCCTATACATATTGATCAAGTTAAATGTTTAATCCCTACGTGCAAGAAGAATTAGAGGGGATTAGATTGTCCAAGTTGTACCAAGCCAATAATCTCTTCAATATACATATTGATCAAGTTAAATGTTTTATCCCTACGTGCAAGAAGAATTAGATGGTTTAGATTGTCCAAGTTGTACCAAGCTAATAAGCTCTGCGCTATACATTTTGATCAAGTTAAATGTTTTATCCCTAGGTGCAAGAAGAATTAGAGGGTTTAGATTGTACAAGTTGTACCAAGCTAATAAGCTCTTCGCTATACATATTGATCAAGTTAAATGTTTTATCCCTATGTGCAAGAAGAATTAGAGGGATTAGATTGTCCAAGTTGTACCTTGCCAACAATCTCTTCACTATAGATATTGATCAAGTTAAATGTTTTATCCCTACATGCAAGAAGAATTAGGGTGATTAGATTGTCCAAGTTGTACCAAACCAATAATCTCTTCACTATACATATTGATCAAGTTAAATGTTTTATCCCTACGTGCAAGAAGAATTAGATGGTTTAGATTGTCCAAGTTGTTCCAAGCTAATAAGCTCTTCGCTATACATATTGATCAAGTTAAATGTTTTATCCCTACGTGCAAGAAGAATTAGAGGGTTTAGATTGTCCAAGTTGTACCAAGCCAATAATCTCTTAACTATACACTTTGATCAAGTTAAATGTTTTATACCTACGTGCAAGAAGAATTAGAGGGTTTAGATTGTCCAAGTTGTACCAAGCTAATAAGCTCTTCGCTATACATATTGATCAAGTTAAATGTTTTATCCCTACGTGCAAGAAGAATTAGAGGGTTTAGATTGTCCAAGTTGTACCAAGCTAATAAGCTCTTCGCTATACATATTGATCAAGTTAAATGTTTTATCCCTATGTGCAAGAAGAATTAGAGGGATTAGATTGTCCAAGTTGTACTAAGCCAATAATCTCTTCACTATACATATTGATCAAGTTAAATGTTCTATCCCTACGTGCAAGAAGAATTAGATTGTTTAGATTGTCCAAGTTGTTCCAAGCTAATAAGCTCTTCGCTATACATATTGATCAAGTTAAATGTTTTATCCCTACGTGCAAGAAGAATTAGAGGGTTTAGATTGTCCAAGTTGTACCAAGCTAATAAGCTCTTCGCTATACATACTGATCAAGTTAAATGTTTTATCCCTACGTGCAAGAAGAATTAGAGGGATTAGATTGTCCAAGTTGTACTAAGCCAATAATCTCTTCACTATACATATTGATCAAGTTAAATGTTTTATCCCTACGTGCAAGAAGAATTAGATGGTTTAGATTGTCCAAGTTGTTCCAAAATAAATAGCTCTTCGCTATACATATTGATCAAGTTAAATGTTTTATCCCTACGTGCAAGAAGAATTAGATGGTTTAGATTGTCCAAGTTGTTCCAAGCTAATAAGATCTTCGCTATACATATTGATCAAGTTAAATGTTTTATCCCTACGTGCAAGAAGAATTAGAGGAGTTAGATTGTCCAAGTTGTACCAAGCCAATAATCTCTTCACTATACATATTGATCAAGTTAAATGTTTTATCCCTACATGCAAGAAGAATTAGAGGGATTAGATTGTCCAAGTTGTACCAAGCCAATAATCTCTTCACTATACATATTGATCAAGTTAAATGTTTTATCCCTACGTGCAAGAAGAATTAGAGGGTTTAGATTGTCCAAGTTGTACCAAGCCAATAATCTCTTCACTATACATATTGATCAAGTTAAATGTTTTATCCCTACGTGCAAGAAGAATTAGAGGGTTTAGATTGTCCAAGTTGTACCAAGCTAATAAGCTCTTCGCTATACATATTGATCAAGTTAAATGTTTTATTCCTACATGCAAGAAGAATTAGAGGGATTAGATTGTACAAGTTGTACCAAGCCAATAATCTCTTCACTATACATATTGATCAAGTTAAATGTTTTATCCCTACGTGCAAGAAGAATTAGAGGGTTTAGATTGTCCAAGTTGTACCAAGCCAATAATCTCTTCACTATACATATTGATCAAGTTAAATATTTTATCCCTATGTGCAAGAAGGATTAGAGGGATCAGATTGTCCAAGTTGTACCAAGCCAATAATCTCTTCACTATACATATTGATCAAGTTAAATGTTTTGTCCCTACATGCAAGAAGAATTAGAGGGATTAGATTGTCCAAGTTGTACCAAGCTAATAATCTCTTCCCTATACATATTGATCAAGTTAAATGTTTAATCCCTACGTGCAAGAAGAATTAGAGGGGATTAGATTGTCCAAGTTGTACCAAGCCAATAATCTCTTCAATATACATATTGATCAAGTTAAATGTTTTATCCCTACGTGCAAGAAGAATTAGATGGTTTAGATTGTCCAAGTTGTACCAAGCTAATAAGCTCTGCGCTATACATATTGATCAAGGTAAATGTTTTATCCCTACGTGCAAGAAGAATTAGAGGGATTAGATTGTCCAAGTTGTACCAAGCCAATAATCTCTTCACTATACATATTGATCAAGTTAAATGTTTTATCCCTATATGCAAGAAGAATTAGAGGGATTAGATTGTCCAAGTTGTACCAAGCCAATAATCTCTTCACTATACATATTGATCAAATTAAATGTTTTATCCCTACGTGCAAGAAGAATTAGAGGGTTTAGATTGTCCAAGTTGTACCAAGCCAATAATCTCTTCACTATACATTTTGATCAAGTTAAATGTTTTATCCCTAGGTGCAAGAAGAATTAGAGGGTTTAGATTGTACAAGTTGTACCAAGCTAATAAGCTCTTCGCTATACATATTGATCAAGTTAAATGTTTTATCCCTATGTGCAAGAAGAATTAGAGGGATTAGATTGTCCAAGTTGTACCTTGCCAACAATCTCTTCACTATAGATATTGATCAAGTTAAATGTTTTATCCCTACATGCAAGAAGAATTAGGGTGATTAGATTGTCCAAGTTGTACCAAACCAATAATCTCTTCACTATACATATTGATCAAGTTAAATGTTTTATCCCTACGTGCAAGAAGAATTAGATGGTTTAGATTGTCCAAGTTGTTCCAAGCTAATAAGCTCTTCGCTATACATATTGATCAAGTTAAATGTTTTATCCCTACGTGCAAGAAGAATTAGAGGGTTTAGATTGTCCAAGTTGTACCAAGCCAATAATCTCTTAACTATACATATTGATCAAGTTAAATGTTTTATACCTACGTGCAAGACGAATTAGAGGGTTTAGATTGTCCAAGTTGTACCAAGCTAATAAGCTCTTCGCTATACATATTGATCAAGTTAAATGTTTTATCCCTACGTGCAAGAAGAATTAGAGGGTTTAGATTGTCCAAGTTGTACCAAGCTAATAAGCTCTTCGCTATACATATTGATCAAGTTAAATGTTTTATCCCTATGTGCAAGAAGAATTAGAGGGATTAGATTGTCCAAGTTGTACTAAGCCAATAATCTCTTCACTATACATATTGATCAAGTTAAATGTTCTATCCCTACGTGCAAGAAGAATTAGATGGTTTAGATTGTCCAAGTTGTTCCAAGCTAATAAGCTCTTCGCTATACATATTGATCAAGTTAAATGCTTTATCCCTACGTGCAAGAAGAATTAGAGGGTTTAGATTGTCCAAGTTGTACCAAGCTAATAAGCTCTTCGCTATACATACTGATCAAGTTAAATGTTTTATCCCTACGTGCAAGAAGAATTAGAGGGATTAGATTGTCCAAGTTGTACTAAGCCAATAATCTCTTCACTATACATATTGATCAAGTTAAATGTTTTATCCCTAAGTGCAAGAAGAATTAGATGGTTTAGATTGTCCATGTTGTTCCAAGCTAATAAGCTCTTCGCTATACATATTGATCAAGTTAAATGTTTTATCCCTACGTGCAAGAAGAATTAGTGGAGTTAGATTGTCCAAGTTGTACCAAGCCAATAATCTCTTCACTATACATATTGATCAAGTTAAATGTTTTATCCCTACATGCAAGAAGAATTAGAGGGATTAGATTGTCCAAGTTGTACCAAGCCAATAATCTCTTCACTATACATATTGATCAAGTTAAATGTTTTATCCCTACGTGCAAGAAGAATTAGAGGGTTTAGATTGTCCAAGTTGTACCAAGCCAATAATCTCTTCACTATACATATTGATCAAGTTAAATGTTTTATCCCTACGTGCAAGAAGAATTAGAGGGTTTAGATTGTCCAAGTTGTACCAAGCTAATAAGCTCTTCGCTATACATATTGATCAAGTTAAATGTTTTATCCCTACGTGCAAGAAGAATTAGTGGGATTAGATTGTCCAAGTTGTACTAAGCCAATAATCTCTTCACTATACATATTGATCAAGTTAAATGTTTTATCCCTACGTGCAAGAAGAATTAGATGGTTTAGATTGTCCAAGTTGTTCCAAGCTAATAAGCTCTTCGCTATACATATTGATCAAGTTAAATGTTTTATCCCTACGTGCAAGAAGAATTAGAGGGGTTAGATTGTCTAAGTTGTACCAAGCCAATAATCTCTTCACTATACATATTGATCAAGTTAAATGTTTTATCCCTACATGCAAGAAGAATTAGAGGGATTAGATTGTCCAAGTTGTACCAAGCCAATAAGCTCTTTGCTATACATATTGATCAAGTTAAATGTTTTATCCCTACGTGCAAGAAGAATTAGAGGGGTTAGATTGTCTAAGTTGTACCAAGCCAATAATCTCTTCACTATACATATTGATCAAGTTAAATGTTTTATCCCTACATGCAAGAAGAATTAGAGGGATTAGATTGTCCAAGTTGTACCAAGCCAATAATCTCTTCACTATACATATTGATCAAGTGAAATGTTTTATCCCTACGTGCAAGAAGAATTAGAGGGTTTAGATTGTCCAAGTTGTACCAAGCCAATAATCTCTTCACTACACATATTGGTCAAGTTAAATGTTTTATCCCTACGTGCAAGTAGAGTTAGAGGGATTAGATTGTCCAAGTTGTACCAAGCCAATAATCTCTTCACTATACATATGGGTCAAGTTAAATATTTTATCCCTACGTTCAAGAAGAATTAGGGTGATTAGATTGTCCAAGTTTTACCAAGCCAATAATCTCTTCACTATACATATTGATCAAGTTAAATGTTTTATCCCTACGTGCAAGAAGAATTAGAGGGATTAGATTGTCCAAGTTGTACCAAGCCAATAATCTCTTCACTACACATATTGGTCAAGTTAAATGTTTTATCCCTACGTGCAAGTAGAGTTAGAGGGATTAGATTGTCCAAGTTGTACCAAGCCAATAATCTCTTCACTATACATATGGGTCAAGTTAAATATTTTATCCCTACGTTCAAGAAGAATTAGGGTGATTAGATTGTCCAAGTTTTACCAAGCCAATAATCTCTTCACTATACATATTGATCAAGTTAAATGTTTTATCCCTACGTGCAAGAAGAATTAGAGGGATTAGATTGTCCAAGTTGTACCAAGCCAATAATCTCTTCACTATACATATTGATCAAGTTAAATGTTTTATCCCTACGCGCGTGTGTGTGTATGTAAAAACATAGAACAGAAAAGTTCTTTCTACGCTTGCGTTAGAAATCGGTAACGTGATAAAGATTCGTAGCAAATTAGACTTTTTAATAAATAATTATTCCAGTTTCGATAACACTTATGGCTGGAGAATATTATTAATTTCATAATAAGCTATTATTATAAAAATGGTTTATTAATTAATATAAGTAGTTATTCTTCCTTCACGAACAATTCCGGAGGGAAGTGCGAATATTACGCTTGCAAAATTACGTATTGAAAATCATATGTTCGAGACTAAGCTTCACTAGCGCTATCTGTTGTTAAAACGTTTAGACGTTTACGAGGGTATGCGGAGGGAAAGCGTCACATTTTCAAATTAAATATTAAAATTGTATTTTTTGTTTATAATAAATGACGAATTAACCTAAGTAAAAGTCCAATTTAATAGAAAGTCCTAATTTAATAATATATTGTCGATATTTAACCCATAGTTAAATGTTTGGGGGGGACGATCGCCCCCCCCCCTTGCATACGCGCCTATTGCTGCCCAACATGGAATCGTTTATCGTGGTGACAGCACGTAGCGAAAGCGGGCTTGAAGAATTGTTTTTTTATTTTTTTTAACCCGGGTCTGAGCCCCCAAAACCCGCCCAGCCCTCGTGGCAGCCAACCTCTAGCGAGCTACCTCCGTCTCACATGCGCATGCGGTTAGTATCCCTACCGCGAATGAAGGAAACGGGATTGATTGCCCATGTTTATAATAGTCTGTAAGGTACTGGCCTCTAGCAAAGAAATTCAAAACTATAATCAAGAAAATCTGAGGATTGAATAATTTAAGAAACTTATTAAATTAAAATACAGTAGAACAATTTTATTTTCTGAAAGATAATATTGACGCTTTTTACAAAAAATGTTGATTTCAAAATTAGGTGAAGGATTTGTTTTATAACCAAGATTTCTATACAATTATTGTAATACTTTAGAAAGATTGAATCAACCCTCTAACATTAAAAATAACTTATTACACTTTTGCATTTACTTGCGACCAGACTTTTTGTTAATTAAAAGTTGTTAAATTGTTAACTTACACTTGGAGCAAACGTTTTCGTCTTACGACTTCTTCAGCTTCGTATACAACGTTGTTAACAACTTTTAGTTAACAAAAAGTCTGGTCGCAAGTATTAGCAAAAGTGTAATAATTAATTAACAACCAGCTCGTTATGAACAGCAGCAAGATTTCGATATTAAAAATAAACTAGTTTAAATACATAAATTCAAGTATTTTCCTATATACGTTTTGCAGTTATATGTTAATAAACTATTTAAATTTAAATTCATGAATTCAAAAAATTGTCGGCGTATCATTCCTTATCGTATATTGTTCCACAATCTAGTTTTTCAAAATGAACTTTTTATTCAAAAGTTAAAATATTTTATAGAAGGTTTCAATTTCGAATTATTAGGTATATTGCGATTATTACATAATGGCTTTATATGAATATAGGCCTAATTAATTGCATAAGATTTGTACCAATTCAGCTGTAAACTAATGACAAATGCTGTCATTATTTACAGATTAGCTTGGCATTTGTCTGTAAATGTTGTACATAAAAGTATTGAAGAATTAATTTTTGATAGAAGAGGAGGGGAAAAGTAAATATTTGTAGGTTTTCGTCTTACACACTAGTATGTCATGATATTGTAATAGCTTATTTATAATAAATTTTTATAATGTTCTAAACTCCAATTAAATATTCGCTTGAAATTGATATATAGTTATTTCATTGACACCAAATACTTTAGTTTTTTTAAAGGTATTGATTCTTTTTTTTGTTGTTGTTTAACTTCACATTTAATGATATTTCGTATTCATTCACCAATTCTAACTGTAAACTCCTCAAAACTAATGAGTTAAAATATTTGGAACGTTTATTGCATCATGATTTGAAACCTAATCTCTTAATCCTAATTAGTTAGTTAAAAGAATACTAGATAGCGTACATGCTGCTAAACGATGACGTTCGTAGTAGCGCCAATTTACTTACTACGCAGGACTTAAATCGATAGTTGAATTATAAAACCGGAACATCGAGTCGCATGTGAGCCAGTTGTAGTGTGAACGTCAAACTGTTTAACTAACTGAAGTTTGAATTTCGTCTGTCATAATTGTTTTCAAGACAAGTATTTTGAATAATTGAATTTATACTATTTGGCAATAATTGTGTTGTGAAATTTCAGGGAGACCTGTTTATTTACTTCTGTCAGTAGTTCCAGTGATATAAGTGCTTCAATTTTTATTCTATTAAAATAAAAATGGCTTTTATGATGCCAGTCGTAAAAAATGATTACAATATTTATAAATCGAACCGATCTCGTCGCAGTTCAGAATGTTCGAACCCACAGTCTTGCCGCAGTCGGAAAGTTTCGGAATGCTCTAAATCAGAAGGGCCGAGTTTATCTACATCACCTGGCAGTGATTTTATAGTAGGAAGTCCAGCTCACAGGTCTGTTCCGATGACTGTATCTTCAAGACAATACTCTTCAAGAACATCGCAGTCAAGTTTACAATCACCTTGTAAATCGTCTTCTTCATCGCCCCCAAAATCTACGTCGCAATCGTCTTTGAACAAATTCCACAACAGATTGGTCGATAAACTGAAGAGGTCTTTGGTCCGAAACAAAAATTCAGCTGATGGTAAGTAAACATAAAAAGCCTTTACATCACATTCTTATATTGAAATTATTGCCTCTACTAACTATAAATAATATTTTCCTCGTATTACATTAAACCAGGAAGGTCCTTTAATTTCAATGAAGAAAATACTTCAATTTCCGTATAACTATACTTATTGCTCAATATGGAATTACAGGTAGGAATGTCATGCTTTGAAGGAATGTTTACGTCATGGAAAAGTACCAGTCTGGAGATTCCAGCTGGAGTGGGGACACGCATTTCCCTCCTACAAATAGTGTTGAGCGCTGCAATCACTTTTGAAAGCACGGGCAATGTTTGTAAACAAAACTGACCCTGATATGTAGAAATAAACCAAAAATAGCAATATAAATTAAGTCCATTTCAACTTGAGCTAGTGCTTTGCATTTTGTTTTTATAAATAATAACTACATGTACATTTGTGTAATGAGTATATATTTCAATCTCAATACTGTTTGTTTTTAAGTATGAAACGTGTTGATTCAAGAAAGAACAATATAAATGTTAATTTTTCACTTTTATGTTGAAATTGTGTTTGAATCAATATTACAGGAAATTACACCTTGAATTCTTAATATTCATATTTTAGCCCAGTATTTCTTAGTAATAAAACATTTAATAACTTTTTCATAAAATTGAAGCTAAATAGAAATATTAAGCTGTATAGGGCGTTTGAGGAAATATTACTTTTTGTATTTTATTTTTAATTTACATCCCTTATACTCTAAAAAATTTATACAGTTCAGTCATAAACGGGCACAGCATATTTGCTGCCCCTTCCCCTGATTTTTCAGTGTATTATGGATATTTTACTCAAGTTTTGCATTATAATACAAATAATGGGTAAAAATATAGTCAAGATGATGTTGGTTAAAAAATTTTTTTTAATAACTCGTTTTAATGTTGTGTAGAACATGAATATCAACTTTTTTCGGTGCAAAATACGGAAAGTTCCTTTTCTCACATTTTAAATTTTAGTCGTAATGGCACATAGGCCGTAAACCATGTGCGCAGTAGCTACAGCACACTGCACTAATGCTAGATTTGGTTGTAAGTTTATACATTACTAATATACCTATATGAAAATATGACTACGAAGTATCTAGTCAGGATAGATTTGGTTATAATTTTAATCAACATTACTATCTACCTATATTAAAGTATATCTATGAAGTATTCAGTCAGGATAGATTTTGTTGTAATTTTGGTGAATATTTAGACTTATTGCCGATGCAGAAAATTACAACCAAATCTATCCTGACTGGATACTTCACAGGTATATTTTAATATAGGTAGATAGTAGTTGTACAAAATTATAACCAGATTTATCCTGACTGGATACTATATAGGTGTATTTTAATGTAGGTATATAGTAATATTGTATAAAATTATAACTAAATCTATCTTGACTGGATACTTCGTAGGTGTATTTTAATATAGGTAGATAGTAATGCTGAATAAAATTATAACCAAATTTATCCTGACTGGATACTTCATATGTATATTTTAATGTAGGTATATAGTAGTGTTGTTTAAAATTATAACCAAAAGTTAAATATTTAGATTTTAAGTTTAGTATTAAAATAAATTTACTTTGACATAGTGCGGTGCTGTAGCTACTGCGCAGCGGGTTCACGGTATACATGCTATACAGACTGCTATACAAACATTTAAAATGTGAAAAAGTAACTTTCCACATTTTCTGCAGAAAAAAGTTGATGTTTGTTTATTAAGTTACCTTTTAGGACTCTAGATTTTGGTATTCTTATGGTTGTTGGGTTGAGAACTGCAGATATTAAATGTATGTATCTGGGTGTGTCCATCCGTTGTAGTATAAGCTCACCTAGAGCCAAACAAATTTTTACATATTTTGCAATTGTATTTAGTAATTATACACAAAATTTTTGTCACTTTGTATTGAACTGTGATGCACTTTTTCCAATTCTGAAGTTGCTACCGTTGCAAACTTCAAAGTACAATGAATTCTTTCAATAAAATAATAATATACAGGGAATGTATTTATAATAAGGAACTTTATGAACTATCTATATACCACATGATTTCCCAAAAAAATATAGCTGCTTTATCAAAATCTTATTCACGCAAAAGATGGTTTGAGTATTTAGCACATTTTTCTTATTAAAAAGGTCAAATTTTAGAACCGGTTAAATTTTATAACATTCAATAGCTGGCAATCTATTTTTAATCATGTGTTTGTTACATGTTCAGGATTTGCCAATGAAATGGGATGATTAAGTAACCATTTGAAAAAAAAGTTTTTATTATCTTATAAACTAATTGGAAGTACAAGAATAGTCATTATGTCTACATTTAAAAAAAATATTCTCTAAATACTACGTTCACTAAATGTCTTGTTGCTGTTAATGCATTCATGATTCCTAGCCTATAAGTTTTGCATAACCTTTAACACTGTGAATTAACAGTTGCTATCATACTCAAAAAATTATAAACCGATGATCCCAAATGTTGAAATTTTACTTGTTTACTTGGGCGTCATTTTCTTCAAATATCTTGGGAAATCATTCTCTATCTAGTTGTTGCTAGTCACTTGAATTAAGACATTAAACAATTTCAAGTTTGTAAGAATGAAAATTAAGGTCTTTAAGGAAAATCCTGATAGATGTGTCGCTTAATCCAATGAGAATCATGTTGTTTGGCTGATTGGCAGGAACCTCTTGAGCAGCTACTACGTTTTCAGGTGTTCAAACAGTTTTTTTTTTCACTCCTGCCTCTGTTTTTAGAAGTCAATCCTGTTTGCTCAAGGTTGTCTATCCAAGTTCAAATTGGATTATTTGGTGGAAATTTGGGTTAGGTGGCGTGTTTTAATGCTGAGTTTGCAAAAAGCTCTCCATTTTGATGATATGATTTCTCTATGCACAAGGAACTATTCCTACCATCTCCCAACTTTGTCTCAAGACCACATAAAATCATCATGTTGCATTGGCGGACCCTTTCTTTTTATTTACAAGAACCTCCTCTTCTCCTTTTGGCACTGTTGCCAAATCTTCGGTATATCCTATATTAAGCTTTAAATTAGAAAATAAAAAAATTTGTTTTGGTTCGAGAGACAATTAACCTAAAACTCAACGGCAATGAAATAACAAGGGTAAACAACATTTTGAGTAAATTTATTTGCAATTGTAAATAGTACATATTTGAGAGATGTTAATAAAGAAATAATAGTATTTTTTATTTATAAAAGGTTTTAATTTTTAAAAATTTAAAACAAAATCTAGTATTTTTTCCCAATTTATTTATTACTTTTACTTTTATTACTTTTGATTTTTAGGATTATTGTAATTGTATTTAGGCAGAAGTATATTATCTCAACCAATGTAGGAAATATTACATATAAGGATTCATAAAATATCCGGAGATATAAAGAAGTAAAAATTTATTAAAGGATAAAAAGGAAAGAAACAAACCAGGCTGTATGTAAAGATATCTACAGGTCTTAATATAACGTTCAGTTAGGTTTAATTCTCTTCTCATAACCTTCCAACACTGATTACCTAAAATTTTTTTTTACTAACATTTTCGCTGCATTTTAACTCCTTTAGCACTAACTTAACATTAAATACTATTCACCAGGTGGTTTGTTTGGCCAGGATCAGAAAGCACCCGAAGGACATCCTGAGAAATTGGGCTTGGGGAGGAAGAGCCAATCTTTCAACGGCAAACCACGACGCCGCTCCTAGTCCCAGGACATCACCATCGGACAGAACCAACGCAAGTCGCTTCCTCTTATCCAGGAACGTCGTCCTGCTGGTCGCGATGGTGAGCAGAATTTTGGACGCATTATTCGAACCTGCCTTATTATGTTGGTGGCTAGTTCGTTGGTAGTTTTGATATAAAGTTTGCCTCTGTGATAGGACAGCGCTATAAAAATATAGCTGTTGGAACAGTACCATAAAACTATTGAATGGAAATAATTATTTACCAAAAATTATTAGTAATTATTTATTAATTATAACTTTATTTTAATATCTAGATAGTGATTTGGATATCTATAAACAGATAAGATTTTGATCATCTTAAAGAATTTTAAAAAATCTTGAAATTTTACTTTTCTTAGTGCACTTGTTTCTTTTTTTTTAATAAAAATAATAGGTACTATAATTTTGTTTAACTGAGCAATAAATGTGATAAAAGTCACACGGTGTTGCCAAGAAAACATTAATTTGTAGTTCATTATAGTATTTTGTTAAACAAATTTTGAAATCAATGTTTACTAGTCTTACCAAAGTGGTTGTTATTATGTTACATAATTTCACAGGGTTTAGTTTACAATTTAATGTGTAATACCTATACTATTTTTAAAAAAGGAATAAACTTTAATATAAGAGTTAAAAAACTTGCAATTGTTGGGTTTTACTTTGAGGTATTTTTATTAATCACTTTATAAGTAGGGTTTTTTTGCCAAGTTAAGTTGATAAATAAGTAATTCAAAGTTTAAATATACTGTAAATATTTCTTGAAGGGCTTTATCTTTTAAGGTTTCACTTGTACATTTTAAATAATAATTAATGCTTGTGATCAATAATATTTTTTTAAAAAAATGTTCCTTTAAAAACATATAAAACCATGTCTACAGAAAAGTTACATTACCTAGTAAAGTACTTCAAAAGTGTTAAAATGTAAGCATACTGTTCATATTAGATGTAAATTAGTAGTATAATGTATATACACTGTGCAAGTTATTGTTATGGTTATGGTTATGGAAAGTTCTTTTCAAAATATTTTCCTTTAATATTTATAACATCAGACTGAAAAAAGTTGTTTTACTTTCTTAAAAACTGAAACTGTTAGTGGAAATAGTAACTTTTTATCATGAAGAGGAAATAATTTTGTTGTATGGAATATTTACTCTGAGAAAAGAGGCAATGCTTCAGTAGCAATATTTTAGGTAAAGATAGATTTATAGTATCTACACATTATCTTCTAATAACGTTATTAAATGGGAAAGAGGGGAACTAAGCAGGTGTTGATTTTTTTATTAGAAAAAGAATAATTTATCTACACAGATGCCTGCATAGAGTGCTAACTAGTATAATTATAAGATTTTTTAAAGTATGTAATTTGTAGTTTTTAAATAAATATAAAATTAAGAATGCATTCTTTAAAAGTATTATTCAGTTTCAAATAATGAACAACCCTTATTTCAGTCAATCATGGGAAATAATAAATTCACAAATCATTTAAAACTAATACAATTACAAAAACCAGAGAATTAATACAGTAACATAATTTTAAACAGTTATTTTCTTATTTCATTAAATTCCCTCTGAATTTAGAGTTTATAAAGTTATAGAGATTTATTGTCTAGTTATAGATTTATAATAAAAAATAATATCAATACATTTTTCAGTCCAAAAAAATACAGATTTAACAAAATATAGTCACTGAAATCCCATGGCTATTGTTCATTTATTAAGTGTAATTAATGTAACATTTATATGTATCATAAAAGTTATATGCAAATAATGTAAAATGAATGTAATGTAAAGAGTATCTGTAAATATTGTAATTAGCCTGTACATTTTGCAAAATTTTTGTAAATGAATTTTTAGTTATTTTATCAAAAAATCCCGAATCAAGTATATAATGTTTTTTTATTTAAAATTAAAAAGTTAAAATAATTTGTCAAATATTATTTTAATATTAATAATTTCTAATTTTCTTTTTAAACAATTAGAAAAATCATTTAGGCATTTAATGCTAATCTCCAAAAACATTTTCAATTTTTTTCAGGATTTATTACTAATTATTTATTTTAATATACATTCCATTAAATTATTTATTTGTAGCTCCAATTATAAGTTTTTAGTTCCAATTGTCTGAGTATATTGTATCATTTGTTTTTTTCCTGTAAGGCTTAGTTTTAGTTTTGATTGTAAAATTATTTTGTTTGTATTTTAATTTCCTTGTGTTTTTAAATTTTGTTCTGCTTATATATAATAAAAATTATATTTGTTTGAAAAAGGGTATTTTTTTTCAAACCCAAGTTTACTTTGTTTGAAGTTGAAAAAAAATTGTATTTATTAATTTAGCAAAAACAATATCTAAAACCCCATTATTAACCTAACGATGTAAATCAGTTTGATATAAATAAGTTATTCGGATCAAGTACTTTTGAAACTCTGCTATGCTCAAAATTTCAAACTTTTTAAGCTGAGCACTAACTATAGATGAAGTAATTTTCCATTAACTGTGCATATAATACACTACAACTCAACTGTTGAAGCAACAAAGTTTTTAATGTCACCAGTCTTGTTTGAAGAACTCGTTGCCATCATCATTTATGCACATATGAATGATAATGGCTGCATACTTGCTGAAACAACTGTCTGGTATTAAAGACGGTTGTGTTTTATTTTTTTATATGTATACTACAGTACATGAACCTCACAAGCTAAGTTCAAAACTAAATCAATTTCATAAAACTTGTGAATTTTTTTTTGCTTTTGTTTTATTCTACTATTGTCTATAGAGTATTTTAATCTTTAATGGGTATACTATTGACTGTCAAGTTATTAATTTGAGCATAAAATATCCAAACACTAAATGATTTATTACATGAATATTTTGTCAATTTGATGATTTTTTAAGTTTATCAAATTTGAATAGTAAATTAATTATCATCATAGATAAAACTAACAAGTTTATTAGGTTTCATATATCAAACTTGAAGAAAAGCAGTGAGCGATGAATAACAAATATGTAGATCTTGTAAATCTGATCAGCTACTAAATACGCATGATTACAAGCTGAAACAGTGCATTGTCAAAGATCATCTGAGAGACATATTCAAGTGTTTCCTCTAAGGTAGTGTCTAGTTTCCCTTTAATACAGACTACACAACACTATCGATAGTGTTTACATTCAAGTATTTTAAATATTCTAATTTGTAGTATAATCAATTGATCGAGTTGTACATCTCATTTTATATTCTGAGTATCCTAAAATATTAATAACTAATTACAGTAGCCTATAGTATTAATGTAGATTGAGTTCTGTCTGGAAAATCTACATGACACATGTAGCTACTAAAACAAATTCTATCTGTGTTTGAAGATGAAATACCTTTTATGACTTGAAAGTTTAAGCTCTAGAAAAAGTGGGGTTTGATGTCTTATAGGATGTACAGAAAATTAACAGACTTCAATTTTATTGTGCATTTTGATTCTACACTGTCTAAATATACTTAACTGGATACTTTGTAGCTATATTTTAATATACCTTGATAATAATGTGTTAGTGATATAATATTGTTTTGGAGTTCAACATTAAATTTATACAGAAAGTATTTTTAATGTATACTCATACACACACACAGATATATATATATATATATATAAAATTTTACAAGCTTGTAGGATCTTGGAAGGTCACACAGAGCTGGAATTTAAGATATTGACATGAAGGAGTGGGGAGAAATATAGGTTTTTTCTTAATTTACAACATTTATAGGGTTTCGAGGCACTTCATAAATCTCCATAAGAAATACATAGCAATGAACCAGCTGAGTATGATTTTCAAATATTTCAGGTGTGAAACAGCTGTACAAATATTATATAAAAACCAGTTGAGTACAAATATTTTAACAGTATTAAAGGTTAATTTGAAATATTAAACTAGGATAAGTTTAGTTAATGGAGTATGTCTTTTCGTATTGTTTGTTTGACAAGTGAATTAAATTAGAAATAATCACTGGTTCTGGAAATGGAAACATATTTTTACCTAGAATTAAATTAATATGAACAGATCCTAACATGCCATTTCAAATGAAAAGGAACCAAATTCTTTCAAGACTTGCATTCTCAAAACTGTAAGTAAAGCTTCAATCGATCAAACCGTTTCCCCCTGTTTTTACACATGCTCAACTTTATTTTGCACTAATTCTAGTAAACTCTCAAGATGGATTAAACATGCACATTGATAATACGATTAGTCAAAAAAATCAAATTGAAAATACATTTACATCAAATATATTTTATGGGGAAATTTTGTTTTATATATATGTGTGTGTGTGTATTTTGTAGTTTTAATTTTTTTTAAATGATCAAAAATGCTACTATGTAATTATTTTCAGATTTTTTAAGCTCCATACAAATAAATCAACAATAATAACAACTTATAAATTAAATTTTAATGTAGATACAGATTTTAGATACTGAACTATAATATATTTTATTACTAAATGAGAACAACTTTTATGTGTATTAAAAAGTGTGTTTGTTTAAACTTTTCTGAAGGTGTCCCAGTTACGTCCTTGGCTCTATATGTGTGTCTTTCTTGTATAATAATCTCTCTCTATATAAAAACACTTTCTTATGTGAAATGTTCATATAGTTATAATTCTAAAATTCTAGGTTACCATTTCGATATTTACATACACATACACATGGGATATTTAACAGTCTTATCAATAAACCGCAATACATAATGTTACATGGTAGAAATATTTCAGAAGTTGAAGGTAATCAGAGATATATTGTATTTCAATGGCAATATTGGTTTGGAAAGGCACTTAAATACAAGAGCTGTACTTGGGTACTCTTCAGGTATTGCCAAAGTCAAGTGACACTCCAAACTATTAGTATTTAAGTGAGAACCCTACTCTTATATTGTAAGATCCCAGACTTGAAATTTGAAGATGATTTCATTTCGATGTTTCTAACAGTTGAAGAATTGAGTTAAAATCAACTTTGTTACATTGTTATACAGAGTTGTGCTGTGAAATATCTTCTTTACAAATTTGATTTATATTCATAATGAATTTTAACATCCAACAGAATAGTAAAAATATCATACAGTTAATTATTTTACTTCTATTAAGCTAGAAAATATGTTTTGTATTTTGAAAAGAAAATATATCTAGGGTGTGCATTATCGTTTAAAGATTATTTTTATTCCATTATTTCGTGGGAAACAAAATTCTTAGTGCACAAAGATTAGTAATCATTTAATATCTGCAGGAGCTCGACGATGGGGGTTAGTATAAGGATTAAAAAGTTTTAAAACATCTTTTAGGTTATACAAATTACTTTTAATTTGCTAATTTAAAAAAAAAAAAAAATCAACTCAAAGTAATTCAAATTATAAGTTCAAGATATTTTCTTTGCATATCGGGTTGACGGTAAACTCACAGCCGTCACGAATACCAATGTTCCCATACCGTTTGGACGCATTTTGAGAAATACAACACATAGAGCGCCTAGTGGAGAAGACTTATAAGGACTACAATTTTGTAGAATTATGGTTTATGAAAATTATAATTTGAGGTTTGCTTTTATTGTTATCACTTGCAATCCTCTTAACTTGATTTCGTAAACAAATACCATTTTGTACATGACCTTAAATTTAGTATTCAAGAAACACTCTTTAAATTTGGAATGTACCTGTATTTAAATTAGGTATATATTAAAATGTATGAAATGACAAATTGGGTCAAAAAGTTAGAATGGTGTAAATAATATTGAATTTTCAAAACCTTACCTTGATGGTATAAATTAGTTCCCAGTGTTTCTGAATTGTCACCCCCCCCTCTTTAAGGGATTTCTGACTGCGCTACCGAGAGTATTTCAAAATGAATCTATACAGTTTTAAGGTGATTGTGATAGGTCAAAAAAGAGACAGGTCTGTCGACTAGCACCGCAGCACAAAATGAATCTACGCAGTTTAAAGGTGATTGTGATAGGTCAAAAAAGAGACAGGTCTGTCGACTAGCACCGTAGCACAAAATGAATCTACGCAGTTTTAAGGTTATTGTGATAGGTCAAAAAAGAGACAGGTCTGTCGACTAGCACCGTAGCACAAAATGAATCTATGCAGTTTTAAGGTTATTGTGATAGGTCAAAAAAGAGACAGGTCTGTCGACTAGCACCGTAGCACAAAATGAATCTATGCAGTTTTAAGGTGATTGTGATAGGTCAAAAAAAGACAGGTCTGTCGACTAGACTAGCACCGTAGCACAAAATGAATCTATGCAGTTTTAAGGTTATTGTGATAGGTCAAAAAAGAGACAGGTCTGTCGACTAGCACCGCATCACAAAATGAATCTATGCAGTTTTAAGGTTATTGTGATAGGTCAAAAAAGAGACAGGTCTGTCGACTAGCACCGTATCACAAAATGAATCTAAGCAGTTTTAAGGTTATTGTGATAGGTCAAAAAAGAGACAGGTCTGTCGACTAGCACCGTAGCACAAAATGATGGCATTTTATAGAGGCATTTCTGCTGGGAAAATACCATTACAGTTTACGGGATGTAAACGTAATTAGGCGTTGCGCGGTATAAAAAAAGATAGGCTCGATATTAATAGACCAGCATTTTGTATCATTGGGTTTTGGGATTCGTATATACAGTAAAAGCTCTTTTACACGTCATTCTGTCATCCGGAACGTTCTATAGCCGGCACATTTTGAAAACAAAAACAAATCAGTACAGAACCTTTCTTTGTTGTTACAAGATGTGGCTCATAGAAAATACAGTACAAAACGAATGTCAATTAACCAACCTAACCAAGAAATAGTTCAAGGAAAAGTAAACGTATGGAGTAATGCTGCAGCCGGTTTTACAGCGCTGTTAACGTTTGTTGAAAGGAGATAAGCTACTCGGCTCAAAAAGTCTGCAGGTCCCATATGCTTCATTCAAAATTTGTTGAAAAACTGTCATATCGTATCTAGCAGTCAAACAACCATGATTATTTTAAAAATCATTAAACATAAAAACATTGCTCTTTTATAGTTAACTTTACCAGTAAATGTTTTATTTCAACGTTATATGGACAAAAAAGGTTTTTAGCAATAAATTTGCTCGATTTTTCCTTATACATTTCCTTTGTTTCTTCAATTTTTTTAAATTTTGTATTCGCAAGCGTGTGCTTTTATTAATACGAACGTAAATACAATAGTTATATATAAACAATTGTGGAAGGTAAGATTTCAACAGTGCATTCAATTTTCTTTAATAGACTGCAAAAAGCTATGCAGAGGACGTACTGTATACAGGGTTTATAGTTTAGATTCTATTATACGAAATTTTCGTTATCCGGCAACAAGCCGACCCAAGGTGCCGGGTATTCGAGCTTTTACTGTATTTCTTTTATGTTATTATATGATACTGACTGACTAATTCACAAATATTTATAGGGCACTCTAAGTAGCTTTAACATAATTAAGTAGTCTACACTACTTAATTCCTCAATATATATTAATTCCTACAAAATCCTCGCGATGTGCAGCCGAATAATTACTTATTTTACAGTGGACTTCTGCAAATAAATGTGAGTAAATAACTATATAATATCCCTACTTCAAAAGGTATCCTGCAAAAGCCTGTGAAATACAGGCTTTAAGTTATTAAAAGTGATTTTAAAAGTAATTTTAAGTAAAAGCCTGTGAAATACAGTAATTTTAGGTAATTTTAATTTTATATTTTAAAAATAGACCATCTTGGTTAATTTCAATCCTCAAACTGCCTTAATGGTAAACATTAGAGTGCCATCATCCGTCTTTCCTAACGTTAAAACATTGTTCTTTGTTGACTCGTTTTGGAATATCATTTTCAAAATTTTAACTGCACTTTTAAACTATAAAAATAATTCTTGAATTTTGTAGTCCATTACGTTCGGTGAATCTTATTTATGCACTTAAACAATAGCTTATGACTATCCGAACTTTAAAATTTGTAAATTTGTTAAAACTTACTGAGAGAGAACGTTTTCGATCGCTATGTGGCGATCTTCATCAGAGTCTTCTGCTTGGAGATGTCGGGTCAAGCGGTGACGATTTTAAAGGCAGGTTTTCGATATTATCAAAAAGTATGTGTGATTTGTATTGTGTTTGTTCGTTTAATATGTTTGTACTTTGTGTTTTTGTGTGTCTGTAAATTTCATATTGTTCTAGTGTGTTGAGATGTGGTCCTTTTTTGTTAATGTGTAGGATTTCTAGGTTATGGTATATGTCTGTGTATTTGTGTCCTGTTTCTTTTATGTGATTGTAAAATGTTGAGTTGGTGTTCTGTTTGTGTTCCTCGACTCTTTGTTTAAAGCTGCGACCTGTTTGTCCAATGTATTTTTCTATTCACAACCAGATGGCCTACCCACGGGAAGTCCTATCAGTAGTGTCCTAAGCGAAATATTTCTACAACACATAGAAAACACCAAGATACTCACAAACAATACACACGCACACGAAATCATTTACTGGCACAGATATGATATCATAACACTATACAGAGGCAACTCCCGACAATGCGAAAAACCCCTTACTTACACTAATAAAACACACCCAAAACTCCACTTCACTTCAGAAATTGAAACCAACCTATCCCTAAACTTCCTCGACTTAACCATAACAAAAAGCCACACACAAAAACACAGCTTCAACATTTACAGGAAACCCATAACGACAGACACACTTATCCACAACACCTCAAACCAGCCTATCCAACATAAACACGCTGTCTTCAGATCCATGCTCCATAAACTTAAAAAAGTCCCAATGACCACAGAAAACCTAAATAAAGAACTAGACACCACAATTATACACAAACTATAGTAAAAAATACAAAAAAAAACACTAAAATTAACACTACAGACAGGGAAAACAAATACATCCCATTACCATACATAAACAAAACAACAAACAAAATAGCCCGCAAATTTCAAAAAATATGAACCAAATAGCATACAAATATAATAACAATTTACAAAACAAAATACAACACAACACCAACAACAAAACACCAACTCATCATTTTATCACATAAGAGAAACAGGTCACAAATACACAGACATATACCATAATCTAGAAATCCTACACATCAACAAAATAGGACCTTATTTCAACATACTAGAACAATATGAAATTTACAGACACACAAAAACACAAAGTACAAACATATTAAACGAACACAATACAAATCACACATACTCTTTGATACTATCGAAAACCTGTCCTTAAAACCGTCCTCGCTTGACCCGACATCTCCAAGCAGAAGACTCTGATGAAGATCGCCACATAGCGATCGAAAACGTTCTGTCTCAGTAAGTTTTAACAAATTTACTAAATTTAAAGTTCGGATAGTCATAAACTATTGTTTAAGTGATTAATATAAAAATAAGATATAAAAATGCAGATATTTCTAAGAGTACGGTATCGTTTTTTTGTAGTGTAAAAGTGGAGTTGAAGTTTTGAAAATGGAGAAATTCTTAAACAAAGAACTGTGTTTTAATGTTAGGAAAGACAGAATTGGGTACTCAATATTCCTAGCGGTAACAAAAATGATTTTGTGATAATGATGGCTGATTTAGTCTTATCGCACTGGAATTGTATAAACTATTTTTATACTGTGATCATCTTCGTGTTATTTTAATTTTTGAAAATAACTTCCAAATTAATTTTCGGCATTCTGGAGTATTTTATAATTTTATTTGCTCAAGAGAGATAAATGTAGTACAATATAAAATTGATTGCTTTATAAATTTAAATCTATTATATGAATTTAAAAGATGTGAATTATCGCAAGAAATAAGTTTAAAAAAACATATTTTGTTTTTCATAAACATTCTTCAAGTTATATCTTGCAGAATAACTTTCGGGACGTAGGCCTATATGAAGAAATAATATTGCTTTCGCTTGCAACGACAATGTAACTTTAACACAATACTCCCAGTCCCCCTTCTGTTCTGTACTTCAAGAGACCCTTCAAGAGGCCCTTCTGAACTTTAACGTTTAACTAAAATATCTTCTCAAGTATTGCGATTCTAATCCTCGTAAATTTAATTCGAAATTTCTTTCCTCTCTCTTGTTACCTAACCCTTAATCTGCGACAAACAACTTTATTTTCTCTATTGTTAAGTGGGAAACAAGTAATATAAGCAACAAACATTTTAAAGTCAATTCCTACATTGATCAACAAAAAAATGTTTATTTTAGTCACTTTTTTTATTAAATAATTACAATTAATATAAATAAAGTAACATAACTTAAGCGTTAAAACAGCTGTTCTACCACATAACCTATTAAATAAAATCAGCTGTTTTATGAAATCAACATTATCACTTATTTTAAGCCAAATGAACGAAATAACTATGTTGCATGTTTTGCCCCTTTTGTGAAAAGTTTTTCTTCTATATAATAATGTGAAATAATAGAAGGAATTGAAAAAAAGACCAATTTATTTATCTCTATGCAATATTTGTCAAGATAAATTTGATTATACATTCAATAACTCTTTAAAAATACAGACATTAGCTTAAAAGTAATAATTCTAAAAACATTCAACTGACACCCACACCTTGATATATTAGGTGACCCAAAAAATTACTTATATCTTATAATGAATGATACAAATTTCTGCCAGGGTGACAGGAAATCTACTTCAGACAATTGCCCTGCCTACGCTGTGCTAAAATGCCCACAATATATAAGGGCATCATTGTGTCCGTCTCTTAGTCCATCTGTAATTCCCTAATCCTTTTCGTACAAGGGGGTGTAGCGGGTAACACTATCCACGACACGACAGTTTAGGCTCACGCAATTTCTCTTTTCTCAGGCGTTTGATTGTCTACTGTCATGCACTTGATTGTATGGTGTCAGATGTTCGATTTGCTGCTATCAGGGGTTTGATTGCCTGGTGTCAGACGTCTGGTTGTCAGGTGCCAGGTGCCTGGTTGTCAGGTGTCAGGCGCCTGGTTGTCAGGTGTCAGGCGCTTGATTGTATACTGTCATGCGTTTGATTGTATGGTGTCAGGCGCGTGATTTGTCAGTGACAGGCTCTTAATTGTCTGATTTCAGATGTTCGTTTGCTAGTATCAGGGGCTTGATTGCCTGTTGTCACGCGCCTGGTTGTCAGATGTCTAGCGTTTGATTGTCTAGTGTCAGAAGCTTCATTGTCTGGTGTTAGGAGCTTGATTGTTTGGTGTTAGGAGCTTGATTGTCTAGTATCAGGCGCTTGATTGTCTGGTAACTGGCACTTAATTGTCTATAATCAGGAGCTTGATTGTCTGGTGTCAGGCTTGTTTTTTTGGTGTCAGAGCTTGATTATCTGGTGTTAGACGCTCAATTCTCTGGTAACAGGCCCTTGATTGCCTAGTGTCAGAAGCTTGATTGGCTGATGCCAGGAGCATGATTGTTTGGTATTAGGCCCTTGATTGCCTAGTGTCAGAAGCTTGATTGGCTGATGCCAGGAGCATGATTGTTTGGTATTAGGCCCTTGATTGCCTAGTGTCAGAAGCTTGATTGGCTGATGCCAGGAGCATGATTGTTTGGTATTAGGCCCTTGATTATCTGGTGTCAAGCGCTTAATTGTCTATTGTTAAGGGCTTGATTATCTGGTGTCAGTACCTTGATTGTCTGATGTTAGGAAGTTGATTGTCTGGTGTTAGGAGCTTGATTGTCTGGTGTTAGGAGCTTGATTGTCTGGTGTCAAGAGCTTGATTGTCTGGTGTTAGGAGCTTGATTGGCTGATGCCAGGAGCATGATTGTTTGGTATTAGGCCCTTGATTATCTGGTGTCAGGCGCTTAATTGTCTATTGTCAGGGGCTTGATTATCTGGTGTCAGTACCTTGATTGTCTGATGTTAGGAAGTTGATTGTCTGGTGTTAGAAGCTTGATTGTCTGGTGTATTTCCATGGTGTATTACTAATGTCAATTTCAGTAACGGCTGCAGCTACCGTTTCCCTAAACATACATTTCACCGACGGATTTTAATGTCATTATCAGTAACGGCTGCAGCTACTGTTTCCCTAAACATACATTTCATCAACGGATTTTAATGTCAACTTCAGTAACGGTTGCAGCTACTGCTCCCCTAAACATACATTTTATCCTCGGATTTTAATGTAAATTTCAGTAACGGTTGCAGCTACCGTTTCTTTAAACATACATTTAATCGACGGATTTAATGTCCATTTCAGTAACAGCGGCAGCTACCGTTTCTTTAAACATACATTTCATCGACGGATTTAATGTCAATTTCAGTAACGGCTGCAGCTACCGTTTCCCTAAACATACATTTCATCAACGGATTTTAATGTCAATTTCAGTAACGGCTGCAGCTACCGTTTCCCTAAACATACATTTCACCGACGAATTTAATCTCAACTTCAGTAACGGCTGCAGTTACTGTTTCCCGAAACGTACATTTCATAGAAGAATTTAATGTCAATTTCAGTAACGGTTGCAGCTACCGTTTGCCTAAACATACATTTCATCGACGGATTTAATGTCCATTTCAGTAATGGCTGCAGCTACCGTTTCCCTAAACATAATTTTCATTGACGGATTTTAATGTCAATTTCAGTAACGGCTGCAGCTACCGTTTCCCTAAACATACATTTCATCAACGGATTTAATGTCAATTTCAGTAACGGCTGCAGCTATTGTTTCCTTAAACATACATTTCACCGACGGATTTTAATGTCATTATCAGTAACGGCTGCAGCTACTGTTTCCCTAAACATACATTTCATCAACGAATTTTAATGTCAATTTCAGTAACGGCTGCAGCTACCGTTTCCCTAAACATACATTTCACCGACGGATTTAATGTCCATTTCAGTAACAGCGGCAGCTACTGTTTCCCTAAACATACATTTCACCGACGAATTTAATCTCAACTTCAGTAACGGCTGCAGTTACTGTTTCCCGAAACGTACATTTCATAGAAGAATTTAATGTCAATTTCAGTAACGGCTGCAGCTACCGTTTCCCTAAACATACATTTCACCGACGAATTTAATCTCAACTTCAGTAACGGCTGCAGTTACTGTTTCCCGAAACGTAAATTTCATAGAAGAATTTAATGTCAATTTCAGAAACGGCTGCAGCTACCGTTTCCCTAAACATACATTTCACCGACGAATTTAATCTCAACTTCAGTAACGGCTGCAGTTACTGTTTCCCGAAACGTACATTTCATAGAAGAATTTAATGTCAATTTCAGTAACGGTTGCAGCTACCGTTTCCCTAAACATACATTTCATAGACGAATTTAATGTCAATTTCAGTAATGGCTACCGTCAGTAATGCAGCTACCGTTTCCCTAAACATAATTTTCATTGATGGATTTAATGTAAATTTCAGTAACGGCTGCAGCTACCGTTTCCCTAAACATACATTTCACCGACGGATTTTAATGTCAATTTCAGTAACGGCTGCAGCTACTGCTCCCCTAAACATACATTTCATCGACTGATTTTAATGTCATTATCAGTAACGGCTGCAGCTACCGTTTTCCTAAACATACATTTCACCGACGGATTTTAATGTCATTATCAGTAACGGCTGCAGCTACTGTTTCCCTAAACATACATTTCATCAACGGATTTTAATGTCAATTTCAGTAACGGCTGCAGCTACCGTTTCCCTAAACATATATTTCACCGACGAATTTAATCTCAACTTCAGTAACGGCTGCAGTTACTGTTTCCCGAAACGTACATTTCATTTAAGAATTTAATGTCAATTTCAGTAACGGTTGCAGCTACCGTTTGCCTAAACATACATTTCATCGACGGATTTAATGTCCATTTCAGTAACAGTGGCAGCTACCTTTTCCTTAAACATACATTTCATAGACGAATTTAATGTCAATTTCAGTAACGGTTGTAGCTACCGTTTGCCTAATCATACATTTCATCGACGGATTTAATGTCCATTTCAGTAACGGCTGCAGCTACTGCTCCCCTAAACATACATTTCATCGACGGATTTTAATGTCATTATCAGTAACGGCTGCAGCTACTGCTCCCCTAAACATACATTTCATCGACGGATTTTAATGTCATTATTAGTAACGGCTGCAGCTAACTGTTTCCCTAAACATACATTTCATTGACGGATTTTATTGTCATTATCAGTAACGGCTGCAGCTACTGTTTCCCTAAACATACATTTCACCGGCGGATTTTAATGTCAATTTCAGTAACGGCTGCAGCTACCGTTTCCCTAAACATAATTTTCATTGACGGATTTAATGTAAATTTCAGTAACGACTGCAGCTACTGTTTCCCTAAACTTACATTTCATCGACGGATTTCAATGTCAACTTCAGTAACGGTTGCAGCTACTGCTCCCCTAAACATACATTTTATCCTCGGATTTTAATCTCATATTTCAGTAACGGCTGCAGCTACCGTTTCTTTAAACATACATTTAATCGACGGATTTAATGTCCATTTCAGTAACAGCGGCAGCTACCGTTTCTTTAAACATACATTTCATCGACGGATTTAATGTCCATTTCAGTAACAGCGGCAGCTACCGTTTCCTTAAACATACATTTCATAGACGAATTTAATGTCAATTTCAGTAACAGCGGCAGCTACCGTTTCTTTAAACATACATTTCATCGACGGATTTAATGTCCATTTCAGTAACGGTTGCAGCTACCGTTTCCTTAAACATACATTTCATAGACGAATTTAATGTCAATTTCAGTAACGGCTGCAGCTACCGTTTCCCTAAACATACATTTCATCAACGGATTTAATGTCAATTTCAGTAACGGCTGCAGCTATTGTTTCCTTAGACATACATTTCACCGACGGATTTTAATGTCATTATCAGTAACGGATGCAGCTACTGTTTCCCTAAACATACATTTCATCAAAGGATTTTAATCTCAACTTCAGTAACGGCTGCAGTTACTGTTTCCCTAAACATAATTTTCATTGACGGATTTAATGTAAATTTCAGTAACGACTGCAGCTACTGTTTCCCTAAACTTACATTTCATCGACGGATTTCAATGTCAACTTCAGTAACGGTTGCAGCTACTGCTCCCCTAAACATACATTTTATCCTCGGATTTTAATGTCAATTTCAGTAACGGCTGCAGCTACCGTTTCTTTAAACATACATTTAATCGACGGATTTAATGTCTATTTCAGTAACAGCGGCAGCTACCGTTTCTTTAAACTTACATTTCATCGACGGATTTAATGTCAATTTCAGTAACGGCTGCAGTTACTGTTTCCCGAAACGTACATTTCATAGAAGAATTTAATGTCAATTTCAGTAACGGTTGCAGCTACCGTTTGCCTAAACATACATTTAATCGACGGATTTAATGTCCATTTCAGTAACAGCGGCAGCTACCGTTTCCTTAAACATACATTTCATCGACGGATTTAATGTCCATTTCAGTAACAGCGGCAGCTACCGTTTCCTTAAACATACATTTCATAGACGAATTTAATGTCAATTTCAGTAACGGTTGTAGCTACCGTTTGCCTAAACATACATTTCATCGACGGATTTAATGTCCATTTCAGTAACGGCTGCAGCTACTGTTTCCCTAAACTTACATTTCATCGACGGATTTTAATGTCAACTTCAGTAACGGTTGCAGCTACTGCTCCCCTAAACATACATTTTATCCTCGGATTTTAATGTCAATTTCAGTAACGGCTGCAGCTACCGTTTCTTTAAACATACATTTCATCGACGGATTTAATGTCCATTTCAGTAACAGCCGCAGCTACCGTTTCTTTAAACATACATTTCATCGACGGATTTAATGTCAATTTCAGTAACGGCTGCAGCTACCGTTTCCCTAAACATACATTTCACCTACGGATTTTAATGTCAATTTCAGTAACGGCTGCAGCTACTGCTCCCCTAAACATACATTTCATCGACGGATTTTAATGTCTATTTCGACGATTCATTTTTTTTCGATTTCTTTGTCTTCGTCATTCGAGATAGGCTCGGTAATGAGTTCTTTGAGCTCTTCTTACGTCAAATCTTGGTTTGCATTTTACAAAAGATTTTAAACTGTTAATGTCTTAAAATCCTTCACCGTTAATTCTATGTGCTACTGAGACATCAGTCCGCTAGCACTACATCAAAAGGAGAACAGTGCAAAAGGAGTACATCAACAGGATCCTTTGCGGGGTTAAACCCCGAGCAGATTTCTCCTTCTAACATGAAAA
This sequence comes from Prosapia bicincta, assembly GCA_036971475.1. Taxonomy (NCBI): domain Eukaryota; kingdom Metazoa; phylum Arthropoda; class Insecta; order Hemiptera; family Cercopidae; genus Prosapia; species Prosapia bicincta. Next base: position 765,359 of record JBAIZL010000058.1, read on the forward strand.
TGTTCGTGAAGCCATTCTTTTCCGAAACGGTCTGGTCTTATCCACGTTAAAAACTTGATCGACAGTGTAGCCTTTCTCCGAAATAAGTTTTTTTAATGCGTTGGAAATGAATTAGCGGCATCGTGGTCCGCTGATTCTGATTCAGCCGTAATTTTCACGTTATGAAGAGAAAACCGTCTCTTAAACTTGTCAAACCATCCTTTACTTGCTGAAAATAATTGACTGTCGGTACGAACTCTTTTTTGAGATTGTTTTATCTACACATTTAAAGGTTTGTCCATTTTTTCGATGTTTATATCACGATACACACAGATAACATTCCTCTATTGACAATCCTCTTCTCTGGCACTCTTCCTTATATAACAATAGTACTGTACAAAATAAATAAGACGAGAACACACTATCCTACAACCTGCACAGTAACTATACTGTCTTCTTGTCTTTTTTTTTTAAATAACGATACATATTAGCGGGATATCCTGTAGTTTTGCTAACCGCGAATACCGAACCCGCGAATAACGAGGGTCTACTGTATTGAACAATAAATAAAGTAACATAACCTACGTATTAAAACATCTGATGTATAAATTCATATGTTTTTACTTAATTTAAGGTTGCTGAGAACTGAAGGATTCTATCCCTATCAGCCTCGTCTGAGAATTTGTTTACTTTAAAAACAAATAAATAATGATTAGGGGAGTGAACATGAATGTCGATGGAATTGATAAAACACATAACAAATCCAAACAGAAAGTGGCAAACCGACAAAATGCTTTTACAAACTATCGAACGCCTTTATTTATATTGTCAAGTTCTCATTTCTTTACAAATGTTTAATGTTAGGCACAAAAACCAAATGTCAACGTTTCACAACAACGAGTCAACAAACAGTAAAATATTACTTGAATCGAACTTGGAGAATAGTTAAAGAAAACGTTGACGCTATTGATCGGAAATGGAATGTTATAACAAGTGAAGTGGCAAAGTACATATTTCCCTGGGATTTGCGTCCATATATACAAGTTATCTAGAGCACGTGTCTCAAAGCTTTATTATAGTTTGTTTCACTTTAAGTTATATGGCAACCATTTACACAAGGGTGCGAATCATATATAGGCTACTCTTGTTTCCTAGAATATAATGTTTCATTCCCTGTTTTAATATAAAATAATTATTCTTCACTGCGATCCAATTAAAAATACGTGACCCATCTATTATTTCTCCCAGAAACTATTCTGTTCTTCGAATCAGGGGATCTGAAAAGACTCCAGTTTTGCGAGCGGTAATAACACCCCCCCCCCGCTTCCAACGTCTGTAGGCTATCGCATCCATTCATTCCAAGGTGGGTAATATTTTATATCATCATATCTATTATACTAGTCTAATGATACCATTTAGATACAATTCCTATAAACTGTACCTATATTATTGAAATAAGAATATGCCAATAATCTGGTCTATACAATGGAAGTATGTCTGGCAAGCGACAGTCTATAGGCGCAGTGACGTCACAAGTGGTAGAGTGTGCGGGAGTCTGAGAATTGTGCTCGGATCGGTACCACCTTGTATTCTAGCCTCCTTGCATTCACTCTAACTTTCGGGTGGCTAAACTCAAACCTTGAAACTTGTATTACGTACGGATGCTTCACAAATCTTCTACTGGGTGTGACGCTAGGGGTTTTATTGAAACGAAGGCTACCTACCGCTACAAAGAAGCAACTCCCAGGAAAACGATTTATCCTTGCTACAACCAAATTCGTTTCTATTTTGTGTTTTTAAATATATTTTCAAGATTATAATATTGGTTTCTTCCAAACATTTACAACTATCAAGTTCAATTTATCTCTTATTTGTCAAAAGTAGTCCATATACAAATTTTTTTTCTATCACTCACAACCCTTGCATAGACACTAAAGATCCTTGTTGAATAAAAGTACGGTTGATTCATGAGTCAAGAATACTTAATTTATTAAAAATTCCCCAACGTTTCGAGAACTATACTGTCTTCATTCAGGCCTACAAGTACAATAAAGAAAATTATTTATTTATATCAAAAAAATATTTTTTTAGATATTAATAGTTAATTCTGTCTATTGTACTTGTAGGCCTAAATGAGGACAACAATATAGCTGTCGAAACATTGCCGAATTTTCAATAAATAAAGTATTCTTGACTCATGAATCAATCGTGTTTTTATTAAACAAGAACATTTTTGTGAGTGTACACATCATCACTAAAAATCCTCCCCTAGCCACTCACAATCCTCGTCTGGGCACTCACAACTCTTACCTAAGCACTCGTAATCGTTGCCTAGCACTCACAATCCTGACCTACTACTCAAAAACCTTGCTTAGATGCTCACAATCCTTGCCTGGGCACCCGCATTACAATGGCCACTCACAATATTTCCCTTCTTGTCTATTAAATATTCACAGGCTTTAATAATTAAACTAACCTATCATTTTAAAACACAAAAACATATAAAACATCGTTTCGATATTGTTAATATTAAGTCAGCATTTGCGACCGTCGTACCCCATGAAGTTCTGAGTCAGAGGCAATGACTATAGTTTGATTTAAAACAGAATAGGATTCTGCGTAGGTGAAATCGACCAAAGGGAGTGGGGATTACAGCCGTCTGAGCTAATAGGAAATTCACATTTTGCTGCGCGGGTGAGCATAGTTACCAATTCAACGTTAAATTTCCGTTCGTCGCTCAGTGCCATCGTAACTGTGGTGGAGTGATTGACTAATGGTGTAGCTTGCTTCGTTCTGCAATTTCAGTCGCTAGCAGTGTCGGGTTGACTGTCAATTCGTTCGAACTGACAACATCGCATCCCCACCCTGCCACAGACCCATTCCTATACTACTTTAAATCAAAGTATATGCCTCCTTATGACAATTGCATTCCATTTGGTTAGGTTATATTTGAATGAATTTGTTTGTATTTGTGCCACGCGTTTTGCTACAGCCCTCGACATGGAAATGAAAACATTGAGTTAATTTTAAAGTTGTAAAAGGAATAAAATATTACTGTTCAAGAGATAATAATAGCGTTTTGAAACAACTGAATAAAATTAAGAGGTGAAAGACGATCTGAAAGTAACAACTGAGATAAAACTCAAATTTAAAAAGGACTATTTAGGTTCGTAATTTTAAGTACTAAACAACCAAAAAGCTCCAAAGTTGGTTTTTTACAACTCGTGCATTTAAAAATATATTTTAACATTTCATTAGTTTAAAATTTTAATGATAATAAATACTATATATTACGTAAATTTAAATATTTCTTGACATCCTAAATGGAAAGATATTACAAGGAATGGTAGTGTTTTATTCACAACACACTATGAATAGTAGAATAAAACGAAAATAGAAAATAGTAACTATCTCAAATTTTATTTTATTTCTGGTTTGTTTAATATTAAAAATATAGGCGAGCTAAAGTGAGAAATATTGGATGTGCGGATGTACATTATTTATTTTATTTTAGACCATAGTTTGACTTGCAGCTGATTTCGGTGTCTGTAAAATTGTTAAACTATTCAAACGTTTGTATTCTTTATAATAATTTTCTACATTAAGGCTCGTTGACTTGACGCAATTACTTTTCTTTCACCTTCCACACATCATATGGCAGCATTATATAGCTCGTGCAGAGATGGTTTGATGAAATGTCCGTACAAACCATTTCAAGTTCAATTTAGCGTCCAACATGTCCATTCAATGCCAAGTGTGATTTGACAAAGGTCGTAGCCGATTTTAGGGCCCAATGAACCTTTGAAAAAACACTCTCCGGAAGAAAATGTTTCCTTTATAAAAAAGACTTTAATTTCAGTATTGATTTTATTATATAATTGTATATTATATGTATGTGTATGTATATGTATATATTTAAATACCATATTATTTAATCTGTGCAAGAAACATACCTGGGCTTTGGCAATGTAAATCAGTTCTGATGATGCAATGGACGCAACATGACGCAACATGACGCAACTGACATATGTTGCGAAAGCACTCAGCGAAGGCGAAAATAAGTTTCTTGCTGAAACTAAGAAATATAGTGTTTTATTAAAATATAGGCCTACTAATAATCTCAAAGTATAAGCAAGTAAACTACTTACAGTCTATAACTGTAATTATAAACAATTTACTATTGTTATTAGAAATTATTATTGGTAATGCTTGTGTATATGAATAAATGAATGCTCTGTTTTAGATAAACAATACTCCGGAATTTAACTAAGCCTAGTTATAGTCGTGCCAATACATGTAGTCAATTAGTGAAATACTCTATAATTTTGTATTTTAGTTCCCACTCATCCAGCAAATTGTTATTGGCTCACAACATGTACAGGTTTCACAGACTACAGCTCCCCGTGGCACAATATAACGTTTGCCAATAAGTAACAAAGAAAGTTTTTTATTATTGGTGTTTTACGTTTATTACTTAAAAATACATGCAAAACAAGAAAAAGGTTATGTCGAGTGTTGCAAATCATAAATAACGCTTAAAAATTAGATTAGTTATCGTCATACAAACATAACCTCACTGATAAAGCACACTCCTTTGTCAAGTAATTCTTCACGAATTGTCTCATTACATTACTATATCGATATTAAAATATAGTTACAATGCATTCTGTTAGGATAGGTTTAGCTATAAAAGAAAATTAGAGTTTTCATGTGAGCTAACCGATTGCATAAATGCTTCTAACCGATTGCCGATTACCTAATGCTTCTATTTTCTTAGTCTTAAAGCAACATATTCCTACATATATTGAGATTTATGAGAGATTAAGTATAAACTTAATTTATAATTTAATATAATCTTAATAAATATATAATATATAATCTTAATTTAGTTTATTTTTTATAATGAATGTCTATACTAAAAGGGAACTTTATAACTATAGCGTAATATAGTGTTCTATTTTAAGACACATTGAGTTATACTAGAAATGGAGACCAAGTAGCTCTTGTGGGATTAGATTAGGATCGCTCACTCACTGAAGGGTTAACTGCTTTAAGTAAATAACCACTTCCCACCCTTAAGGAACGGAAGGGATACTACCTTAGGAGCGGATGGGAACTCTATTTCGGCAATAGAGTAATAATATTTAGTTTATTATTTAATAATAATGTTTAATAATAATACTTAACTAAAATGTTTTATTTTAAGAATTTATTATGTTAAAGCAATATAAATTATTTTGTATATTATTGAATGCCATCTTATGGGTGTTATTTAAAAATATATTTCTAGCAAATAGCGTTTCTTTCTGGAACTAATGTAGAAGGTAAGCAGTTGTTGAATGTTATCTTTGATGTAAAAACAAGTAGGGCCTAATATAAACAGGTTTTGGAAGACAATTCATACTTAAATCAAGAACAAAATTATTTTATATACTTTTTATTATAAAATTACAATTAATATAAATATGTATATACATATAACAGACAACAATATCAGGTGGCAAAATTTAAAGGGAAATTACTTATTAAAATTATTTAATTAAATTTAATTAACGAAATAATATTTGAAATAACTGTATTAAAATCAAGTGTTTTCCACTACAAGTTGAAAACAAATGTATTTGAACTTGAGTGGATGACTAAAAGTATTTTATCAATCGATGAAAATTTGAACAAGATATATAAACATATGTAGGGAAAGTGTGAACTAATAGCAGAAAGTGAATAATATTTGAAAAAAAATGTATTAACATCAAGTGTCATCCACTACAAGTTGAAAAAATGTATTTGAACTGGAGTGGATGAATAAAACGTATTTTATCAATGGATGAAAATTTGAACAAGATATATAAACATATGTAGGGAAAGTGTGAACTAATAGCAGAAAGTGAATAATATTTGAAAAAAAAATGTATTAACATCAAGTGTCATCCACTACAAGTTGAAAAAATGTATTTGAACTGGAGTGGATGAATAAAACGTATTTTATCAATGGATGAAAATTTGAACAAGATATATAAACATATGTAGGGAAAGTGTGAACTAATAGCAGAAAGTGAATAATATTTGAAAAAAAATGTATTAACATCAAGTGTCATCCACTACAAGTTGAAAAAATGTATTTGAACTGGAGTGGATGAATAAAACGTATTTTATCAATGGATGAAAATTTGAACAAGATATATAAACATATGTAGGGAAAGTGTGAACTAATAGCAGAAAGTGAATAATATTTGAAAAAAAATGTATTAACATCAAGTGTCATCCACTACAAGTTGAAAACAAATGTATTTGAACTGGAGTGGATGAATAAAACGTATTTTATCAATGGATGAAAATTTGAACAAGATATATAAACATATGTAGGGAAAGTGTGAACTAATAGCAGAAAGTGAATAATATTTGAAAAAAAATGTATTAACATCAAGTGTCATCCACTACAAGTTGAAAACAAATGTATTTGAACTGGAGTGGATGAATAAAACGTATTTTATCAATGGATGAAAATTTGAACAAGATATATAAACATATGTAGGGAAAGTGTGAACTAATAGCAGAAAGTGAATAATATTTGAAAAAAAATGTATTAACATCAAGTGTCATCCACTACAAGTTGAAAAAATGTATTTGAACTTGAGTGGATGATTAAAACGTATTTTATTAACGATTGAAAATTTGAGCTAGTATATGAAATATTCATTTAGAGGGAGACTGTGAACTAATAGTAGTAATTGAAAAAACTGTTTGTATCTAATTTACTCAATTTGATTTAGGAAATTAAAAATCACTTGTGAGAGTCAATAACTCGCTTGGAGTGTCAATAAAGGATGAAAAACTCGTTCTAAATGCACGAGGAGCGGTGATCGCTAGAGTTAGGAAGGTTGACAGTGAGTTGTGACGTAGCAAGAAGTTAAGAGTTGCCTCTACTTTTTCCAAACACGTAGCTACTCTACTTTTTAGAAGCGGTTAACTCGTCCATGTCTAGTTTGTATTGTTTCGAGTGTTTGTCTTGATTGAGGTTATGTCTGTATGTTTTCAAATTATAACCCCATTTATAAATTGCTATATTCTATTTTTTCTTTGTTTAGAAAGTATTTTTAGTAACATTATAAAAAACGAAGAATAAAACTTGAAACATTGTTTCCCAACTGTTACATATAATTCTCTGTTTAATCTGTTCCAAGGTAAAATATTTTCAAAAAGTGAATATAAACAATGACGCAAGCCGGACGCATTTTGGCAACGTTGAAAGACAGCGTTGAATGCCTAAGTAACATTAGCAAAAACGAAGAAAAACTTGTAACATTGTTTGCCAACTGTTACATATAATTCTCTGTTCAATGTGTTCCGAGGTAAAATATTTTCATAAAGTGAATATAAACAATGACGCAAGCCGGACGCATTTTGGCAACGTTGAAAGACAGCGTTGAATGGTGTGAAAGAAGATAGACTTAATGAATTCGTCCCTGGAGAACGGACACGGCTGATTGGATCTCGTTAGTTTTCTTTGCAGCTGCAATATCACGGTGGCCGTGCGTTGCAAATACACTACTGCGTAGTTCGCTAACACGCTGTGCAGCGTAATACCCAGCCAGCTCTTTCCCAATTGAATAATTGAGATTTATTTAGCCTAATCTTCATCACTGAATCGGCGAAATTAAATGTTCTGAAAAAAATCAAATAATCCCGAATTTTAAGATATTAAATGTTACGTGGAATATCAATATTATTTGAAAAATCTCATCGTATAAGCTCTCAAAGCTTTATTTTATTGAATCTAAAATAAATTTTAATCGAAATTAATTTTGCTACGAACGTAGAGAGTTAAAACGATGAATAAAATTATAGCTTACTTCCGTTGGGGTGAAAAAATGAAGTGATTGTTTTTGTGATTTTACGTCGTCAGCTTACATGCCAAGGTAGGAAAGGACTCTATATACGGCGTAAACCCCTGTAAAGGAGGGTCATGAAAACACATAACAGAGTTAGATTTACTCGCAATCGGAGTCTGAGGCGTACAGCCCTTCAGATCATGGAAGGTTAGGAGCAGTTGGGCTTCATTTCAGTGTAGGGCTAGGAATAAGAAACTGGTAGTGATAATTCGAGTGTTTTTGCGACTAAATGGAGCAGGATTATCTGGTTTATAAGGGTTCTGGATCGACTTCATACTGCGGGGACATATTTATACCGAACGAACTCCTTTGTCCCCCCGAAACCATGGCTTGATGCAAAAAAAGTAGTACGACTTCATACTGCGGGGACATATCTATACCGAACGAACTCCTTTGTCCCCCCGAAACCAGGGCTTGATGCCAAAAAAGTAGTACGACTTCATACTGCGGGGACATATCTATACCGAACGAACTCCTTTGTCCCCCCCGAAACCAGGGCTTGATGCCAAAAAGTAGTACGACTTCATACTGCGGGGACATATCTATACCGAACGAACTCCTTTGTCCCCCCGAAACCAGGGCTTGATGCCAAAAACGTAGTACGACTTCATACTGCGGGGACATATCTATACCGAACGAACTCCTTTGTCCCCCCGAAACCAGGGCTTGATGCCAAAACCTTAGTACGAGTACGTAGATGCTCAAGGGCCTTACTGAAAAGCCTAGACTGGTTCCCGGCACGGTTCTGGGATAAGATGAGCCTTCAACAAGTAAATACGGTTTCGCCAGCTCTTCCTGGACTACTGATGGAGAACCTTCCAGACTAGGAGAACCTTCCAGACTAGGAGAACCTTCCTTAATAAGGAAATGACTAGAAGATGCCTTGCCACGTTGCCAGATTCCTTTCCACGTTGGTGGACCTACAGTTATTGACGCCCAGAAAGAAAATCTTTCTTTTTATTACCCGAAGATTTCTCACCCCTCTATTAAGATAACCATCGCACAAAACGCCAACATAAATGTATAATTTATGTTTTTAATTTTAAATTATTTGACAAACAAAACTTATAAGGCTAATGAAACTACTTTTAATAGAGAAAAATATATTTAAAAAAACGCATTTTTCAGGTTTTATAAAAATATTTGTATTTCTTCTGCCAATAAAATAAGAGCTGAACCTTTGGTTAGAGAGATGGACAACTGATTGGCGATAAATATACTGTAGGCCTATAGTAAAACTGTAGCGTCTGTAAATCTCAGTTGACAAAAACAATTAAACAGAAAGAGGACGTATTTATTCTTAATTATTTATAAAAAAATACAGTCTTTTTTCTTGCAGGTAAACAATGCTTAAAACATTTTTACTTTTTTTTGCTTTTTATTCCACTTTTCTGGGCCCTTTCTGCTCAGAGACCTATGACAGACCCCGCTCTCTTTGTTATGCCATAGACTGATAACACTATCATTTATTGATACATCGTGAAGACAGGATACGTACGTGTGATAGGAAAGGACATTAATTAAATATTATAAATTAACAAATTGGTAAGTAAATGAGGTTTCTAAATTTTAAAAATATGTTTTTTTTCTATTTTACTCGTTTACCTTAGCCTATCTTTACTTTATCATTTAGACAAATAATAATGCCAGTTAGCAAGTGTTCATATTTTTAAGTGTACTAAATGTACATGATTAGAATACACGTACTGTGATTTGGTTAGAAACAATAATTATTTGTAGTGTGTGAAAAAATCCATAGTTTGGCATTGCCTACTTAGAAAGTTCTCGAAGACGCATATTCTTTAGAGTTCCATAAAAATGCGGCCAACTAACGGAAATAACCGAAGGGAAATCATAAACAAATATCGTGTAGTTCGAAAGGTCATTAACACCGATATGGTTTGCAAACAGGCCTAAACGCATCGTCTATTGCGTTCTAACTTCACGTCACTATGGTGAAAGTGTCTGCACACAGTGTTGCCAAATTAACAATTATAAAACTCAGCTTTAATGACCTTGAATTAAAAATAACATTTAGCGATTAACTGTAGCTAGTCAATAGAAGACAATTGAAAGGGAATATTATAGTTATTTCGTTCTCGTTTAAGGAACATGACGTCACTCTTAAACTTCGCATGTAATTAAAACGTTGGAAAATTTGACTATATCGTATATTTTACATAACTGTAAATTTAACCTATATTAAATGCTTTTCTGCTTAAACAAAATCATTTCCATAAACAAATCAAAATTCTTTAAAAAAATTGTTTACCACCAAGATTAAAATTTGTTTTTTTTTCATTTACCATGGAGATGCCAATTAGCTTACAGTAACTACATTTATTTGACAGATGATTCAACATGTTATTTTCAGATCTGTCTATATTTTCTATCTCAGTCTAATAGATATATTTTCAATTCCTTCTATCAGTTTACACTATCCCTATATATATATATATATATATATATATATATATATATATATATATATATATATATATATATGTTCAAATTTTCAGTCGTTAGTATAATATTTTTTATCTATCCACTCAAGTTCAAATATTTTTTTTTAATGTAATGGAAGTTAATAGGTGTTTTCAAATAATATTATTAATTATATTTAACTAATTAAATCTAGTTTTATATGGGAGAAAATCTTTACAGAAGGGGCAAGGTATGCAATATATTGAGTCCGTCCTATTTGACTTAAAATAAATTATATGATTTAAAAAAAAAAAAATACAGCTGATTTTATTTTATAGGTTACGTGGTAGAACAGGGGTTTTAACGCTTAGGCTATGCTACTTTATTTATATTATTGTAATTATATAATACAAAGTAGCTGAAATAGTTTTTAAAAAATGTTTGTGGAACTATATAAGAATTTACTTAAATTTTTTTTATTGTTACTAGTTATGTTTTTATATTATTTTTTAATGTTACTTTATCTCTGGGTATAGCTATGTATAGCACAGGAGAAAAATCATCCTATCTGTCATGGAGTATTCTATCATAAGATGTGCTCCATATCTTAGTCTAAACCAGGGGTTCCCAAACTTTTTGTACCACGCCCCCCTCTGGTTATTTGGATACCCCCACGCCCCCCTACACATATCAGCTTTCCATTTTGCAATACCTTATTTCCACGGTGACGTACATAGCAACTCCTACTTGTACAAGTACATGAACTCGTACAAGTATGTGCCTAGTTGATACGGTGAGTAGGTAGATTTTTTGTTCACTGTTGAATGCGGTATCGCACAATGGAAAGATTCGATAATTGTACGTATGATGAAAATTAAAACAAGTATTACATGAAAAACGAATATAATTACTGATACAAAATTTAACATTGTAACACAGATACATTTTCAATTTAAGGAAGCCTCCTCTTGCAACTCTTCTGGCAGCAACTGTATGTCCATGTGGAACGGGTCGGTTGATAGTTTGTAAAACTCCTCTGAAGTTAGGAAAGTACCTGCTGAACTATTCCTTGAGGTTCTTCAAATGGTCAATTATCAAGTTTTTCAAAAGCGGTCCTTCAAAATCGTCCTCAAAACATGTTTCTTCTGAGACTGATACTACTTTGCTGAAACTTGAATAGTTGCTGGGGTTCATTGACACTTTACGTATCCAAAGTTGTAGTTTCTCAACGTACATCTTGATGGCATCCTGATGTGTTACTATATTTGAGTCTGCACCTTGCAGTCTCAAGTTTAGGTTGTTTAACGTGTCAAAAAAATCTAATAAATAGGCCAAAATCACTTGGCTACTGGGTTTTTTGAACTCTGCACTAAGCTCGTTTTGTTTCTGCTGTACCACAAACGTAATCACTTCATCACGGAGCTCAAATAGTCTTCCCAACATATTGCCTTTTGATAGCCATCGTACTTCTGTATGAAATAGCAGCGTTTTGTGGTCACTTCCTAAATCTTCACAAAGAACTTTAAACAGTCGAGTATTTAATGCACTGTTCTTAACGTAGTTGACTACTTTAATACATAGCTTTAAAACAGCATTGAGTTCGTATGGAAGCGATTTTACGGCCAAGGCTTGCCGGTGAATATAACAATGAATCCCAACCACATCAGCATTCTTCTCTTTGACCAACTGCACAAAGCCTGAATGAGAACCCAGCATTGAAGGAGCACCATCTGTGCATACACCAATAAGTTTTATTTTTTTGTAGGAAATTATTTTTGTAATTTTTTTATTTATTTAATTTGGGTGTCACGCCCCCCCTGGACTTTCTCCACGCCCCCCAGGGGGGCGCGCCCCCCAGTTTGGGAAACCCTGGTCTAAACTAAGTTGATAACTTATACTATAATTTTACTGCTTTTATATTACAGGCAATGTAGAACAGCTGTTTTAACAAGTATGTTATGTTATTTTACTTATTGTATATTATTTGGTTATAATATTAGTATTTTATCAGTTAATAAAAATACTAATTTACATTTCAATAAAACTTACTACATTTAATTCAATGTAATGATAATGAGATATATTTTAAGTCCATTTTTTAAATGAAAACTTTCTTACAAAGTACATTCTTCAAATAAAGTAGGCACTAAAGTAGGTATTTTATTTAATCTCAAGTTTAGGTAAAGGAAGATATCTTCCTTTTATCTTCAAATTTACAGACCAAAATACGACCCGTGACTAACGTAACTTGAAATAACCGAAAAAACATGATCCCTCCGTCTTAAAAACGTTTGCACGAGCATGGGAATAGAAAACTGAAAAAAGTAAATGTGTGTGTGTGTTGAGAGTGAGGTGTGTGTGTGTGTGTGTGTGTGTGTGTGTGTGTGTGTGTGTGTGTAAAGTGGGCGTGCGTACGTATGTGTATGTATTTGTGTGTGTGTGACTGAGATGTGTGCGCGCGCGTGTGTGTGAGTGAGGTGTGGTTGTGTGTGTATATATATATATGTGTGTGTGTGCGCGCGCGCGTGCGTATTTGTGTGTGTGTGTGCACGCGCGCGTTTGTGTGTGTAAGAGAGTGTTTGTGTTTGTGTACGTGTGTGTGTGTGTGTGTGTGTGTGTGTGTGTGCGCGCGCGCGCGTTTGTGTGTGTGTGTTTGTGTGTGTAAGAGAGTGTTTGTGTATGTGTACGTGTGTGTGTGTGTGGGTGTGTGGTGTGTGTGTGTGTGTGCGTGTTTGTGTGGGTGTGTGTGTGTGTGTGTGTGTGTGTGTGTGTGTGTGTGTGTGTGCGCGCGCGTGTTTGTGTGTGTGTTCGGGTTTTGTGTGTGTGTGTGTGTGTGTGTTGAGAGTGAGGTGTGTGTGTGTGTGAATGAGGTGTGTGTGCGCTCGTGTGTGTGAGGCGTGTGTGTGTGTGTGTGTGCGCGCGCGTTTTTGTGTGTGTAAGAGAGTGTGTGTGTGTGTGTGTGTTTATGTACGTGTGTGTGTGTGTGTGTGTATGTGTGGGTGTGTGTGTGTGTGCGTGTGTGCGTACGTGTTTGCGTGTGTGTTTTTTGTTTGTGTAAGAGAGGTGTTAGTGTGTGCGGCGTGTTTGTGTGTGTGTTTTTTACCTCTTTTTCACAAAATGAAGGTATGAACTTATACCCCCTCATATATCTTTAAATATATGCTGTTTTCGGTACATTATGTAAAATTGTATTTTTAGGTATTTTTTTTTTGTATTTGCTCTTTTTATTTAAAGAGCTTTTATTAATTAATTTTGATTCATTATATCTTTAAAATGAGAATAACCATTTCTTTAATCACAGTATGTATATACACTCACACACCGGATTCATTCCACATTGCAAGTTGTGAAAGAACCTTGAATGTTTATGAATCGATATTACTTTGCGGACAGTGACACAATAAGAACCGTAAGAGATAAGGCTGTAGTAGTAAAACGAATGTTTCTATGTACAGCAAGTCAGTGGAAATTTCCACTGCTGCCGACCAATCAGAAGTCTTGGCGCGGAGGCTTGTACCCTCCTCTCTCGTCAGTGTATATCGATCCCGGGCCATGCCGTGCTCCCAAATGTTGGCGCTGAATTTGAAATTTGTAACGGCTAATTGTAGATTAGGTTATTTATTACAGGATTAAATTGAATCATTTCTTTTACTCTTACGTAAATCAAGAATGTAGATATTGAAATGGGCCAGAGATAATAGTGTTAAAATATGTTTCATAAACATTGTTTTAATGTTAGTGTTAGAATAGTTATAAAAAAACATTCTAAATAATATGAATAGACTGATGTATAGAATAACACTGATGGGATACAAATATATAAAACTGTTACACTTTTCGTAATATAAGGTGTAATTGCCATACTATGAAAAACAACAAAATTACAACAGTTTCCCTAACTTATTTAACATTAATTTATGATGACTGCTCGAATAAAATATAATTTTTTATGCTACGGCCTATCACAAATCATATTGAAACATGTTCTTCACAATCTTCTGGTCGTGTTTTATAATTTTCAAAGAATTAACCGAAATACTACAAATGCTATTGATTGTTTTGAAAAGATTACAAAAAATTGGTTTCAGAATTTGTAATAATAAGTTCATTTCTTGTTTGATTTCCCAATAAAAACCTTACAAATAAATTTGTTCAATGTAATGTGTGCCTAGAACTAATTACTTCCAAATTTAATAGTAGGCCTAGGTTCAAATACAAAGACCTATGTATCCGCAAAGGTTTGGTTTACAGTAACTTATAGCAACGAAAATAGTAAGTTACGCTGTGAAATGTAGTCGATTATACAAATCCATTACAAAACAGACAAATATTTTTGCTGTTTCTGCTAGATCAGCTTTCATAGAAACACTGAGAAATTAATTTGTTACTTTATCCTACAAACTGGGAAATGGGAAATGGCAGTAGCAACGTCTGTCAACCAAGTAAAATGTTACTGCTGCACATTCGGCATACTTAGTAGCCGACCAAGAGACTATTTATTAGCAGACTAAAAAACTACTTAGTAGCCGTCTGAGACTATTTAGTAGTAGACTTAGAAACTACTTAGTAGCCGACTAAGAGACTACTTAGTAGCCTATTACGAACGTATTATACCTTAACAGTAGTAATTAGTAATTTTATGATATTAAGGGCAGTGGTAAAAGTGGTGGCTTATGATCGAAGTGGTGAAAATGCTGGGGTGACGTTCTTAGTGATGGAATGGTGGCATGGCAATCGTGGTGGAGGTGAGGTTGAAGTGGTGGCTGGTGATTGTAGTGGTGGAAATGGCAGTCAGAGTGATAGCGAGGTTGTCGAAATGATGGAGGTGCTGTAGTAGTCTCTAGGGTGTAACATGATGAACGAAATGGCGAATGTGCGGTAGTAATGATTAGAGCGTAGACGCGTGGGGAAAGTGGCATCAGTGACAGTTGCAGCTATGGAAGTCAGGCGGATCGAGGGCAGGTTTGGGGTTAACCCATAAAAGCTTTATAAAGATTTTTTTGTAGGCTAAAAATATTAACTTTTTTTAACACATTTTACATTAATTTCAAACACTAACAAGGAAATTTAAATACAGTAAAACTCCAATTATCCGCATTCTGACTCCAATCAGCTGATTATGCGAATCACTTTCAGATTTTCAGAAAAAAAAATCAAGACTGAAACCCACTGAGAGTTCCAAATAACGATTCTATCTGCAAGTGCTGTTAGAATGTTTCTGTTAATATTATTCGGAAGGTGAGTCCCCGTGTCATATCAGTGCCATCCCCTGTAGTTGGCTGTCTTCCGTCGCCAGATGGTCGGCCCCGCCCGGCTGTCATTATTTGTTTTTATTAGTTATTAGTCAGTCAGTGTGCGTTTGATTGGTATCGGTCCGTTGTTTTCTTTATGAGTGAGTTTCATTGTTCACCATGCCTTCTAAAAAAAAAACGAGTGTCTTATCGTTAGCGGATGAACTAATCGCAGTACATTCAGACAAAGGAGTTACGGTAAACCGTTGGCTGAGATACGTGGTGTAGAACAATTAAAAATTTCAGACATTAAAAGTAACAAACTTATACTTTTAAACGTCCCGTCAGTGCTTGAGATTGAAGACGAATGTTCTTCAAGGATTAATGAAGGCACCAAAAACAAAGAATTAGAAGGTGCAGTTTTCAAGAGGTTACGTTTAATGGGAGGCCAAATTTCGGGTCCGATTCATTGTGAATAGGCATCTATTAGGAGGATAGACTTACTTATTTTTAAATTAATTATATTATTTATTAATAAATGTATCCTCTATATACAGGTTATCATAAAAGAATGGTGCGGTTTCAATTATGGTTTGAAGAAAAACTTAATAACTTACAGTTAATCTTGTTTATTCCTCTAATTCAGGGGTCCTCACTAGGAATACTTTGAGAGCCAAAAATTTTGCATACAATTTTCCTGAGGGCCGCAAGTACAAGAAGCACTAAATAACTGACAAACAATATGATTATAACATACGTTTATTACATTACCAACATAAATATACTGTTTTGCGCATAAAAAAGTTTGAAAATGTCTTTTTTTTTACTTAGTTAATTCTTTGAAGTTGATGGGCGAAATCTTTCACAGTCCTCTAATAAGGCATCTATGTTGGCAGGTTGGGAAGAAACTGAAATTCTTAAAATGTTCTCAACATTCTCACTTGTTGGCCTAGATCTGTACTTGTTTTTTACAAACTTCAGCTTACTGAATGTAGATTCACAGACATAAGTAGATGAAAAAAACACACAATATTTTCTGAGCACATTCAAGTAAGTTAGGAAATTTGTCCTTTTCAACAACCCTCCAAAACTCATAGCGAGCTTTATTCTTCATCTTTTCTTCAAAAATACTTTTGAGTTCCGTATCGTTCTGAAGATCGATTAATTCATTTTTCAAATCCCTTCATATCCAAAAACGGAAAGATGAGCTACATTAGCTGGTTTCATTGCCCATGGATTTTCTACCAAGCGAAATGGTACAGTTTCACGACATATCAAACATATGGCAGTCCCTTCTTTCTTACCTTTTGCACGTCTCCACCGTCACACGTTTAAGTTGCGATGTTGCCGATACTATTGCTTGCTAAACGTCAGTAAAGCCCGAGGCAAAGATACAGCGGGCGGGGTTTTTAACTTCAGTAGTTTGAGTAATTAATTAAGTTTAGTAAAATAACGACAGATTTTCAAAACACTCTGAATATAATATTTATTTAAGTTATAAAATATTTTGACTTCAATCCTAACCGTCTAAGGGCCGCAAAAAATCGTCCCGAGGGCCGCATGCGGCCCGCGGGCCGCGTAGTGAGGATGCCTGCTCTAATTTGTCACTAATTATTAGGAATATACTGTGGTTGAATTTAGTAAGAAATACATAAAAACCTCTTAACCACAAACTTTCTTTTGTTAAGAGGTGTTTATGTATTTATTATCAAATTTGTCGCCTCAAACAGTTTTTTTAACATAATTAATCAATATCAATATGTCACCCAGTGGCGTAGCCAGGACGGTGTTGGGGGAGGTCACGACTCGGAGTGTCGGGAGAGGAAACCCTATAGGGGAAATTTTGGACATTTTTATCTCTAGAAATAATATTTTATTCTATTTTGGCACTTATAATTACTTCTTATCTCACAATTGTTGGGTCGTCGAGAAGTTGTTTCGCTAAAAACGTAGCGCAGTTTTATTAGGTAATATTTGGCTCCTAAAGGGTTTGGAGGTGGCACGTGCGCCCTTCTGACTACACCCCTGTGTGCGCCCATAGTCGCTCGACAAACGTCTTAACGATACTCAAGCTCTCTCCAAACATTCGTTAACATTTCCTCGGTTATGGTTGTCATTGCTTCATTAATCCTGTTTTTTAAGTGGTTCAGGTAGCGAATGTTTTGTGAATAAACAACGCTTTTTTATGCACCCCCATTAGTAGTGTCAGGTCTGGAGTCCTTGGAGGTCACAACATAGGTCCTTGCCGGCCTATCCATCGATCTCCAAATCGTCCGTGACCAATGCACTGAAGTATGGAGGAGCGCCATCTTGTTGGAAATTTTGGGTTGGAGGCTTTCAGAGATACCAGTATAACATCTAGAAATTTCCCTATAATCTTCCCAAGAAATACTGAAACTTCATTATTTTATGACAACCCTGCATAGAGGATCGACCTAATTATTAAATAATTTCAATGTGAAATACTTTTTTCCTATTTGAAACGAGTCTTAATAAGCAAAACATATGGCTAACAAGTAAACCATAATTATATTGTTTTAATATAAATAAGAAGAAGATGCCTGAAACGTAAAAGGACTATTTTGATGTAAAAATTTATTCTTATTATATTGTTTAGAATTAAAATGAAACTTAAATAAAAATTTAAAGTGAATCTTTCACTATAATATAAGATGTCCACTGAACTAAGTGGAAGATCTTAGTTCAGAAGCTTAGAAAAATATATTTAAAAAATATCGTTTCCCTTCCATTTGCAACGTATATATAGTAATTAATGTTTTCGACCCCTATTTAAAATAAATTTAACTATCCGAATGGTCGGGTCCCAATTGATTCGGATAGTTGGAGTTCCGTGTATTACAATTTAAAGATAACTTGTACAAAACGAGTCGGTAGTAAACTGAGAGCTGTTAAACTTGCCCCTACAATGTCGATAACATTGTTTGGCGATTGCGGCATACTTCTGAAGAGTAACTAAATGGGCTAGCCATGATTTATATCCATGAGAGAAAAACTTTAACAAAGGCTGAAGTTCTTAACTAACTTTCAAAGGAGCCTCGTTCAATCAATAATTGCAATTGTATGATTGTAGTACTTCTTCCAATCTATAAGCCTGGTTCTAAATAAAATATTCCTTGTACAGGTACTTAAATTTCATATACATTGAAAAGATTTTAAATTTGGAAATTTGACTTTATTTAGTGATCTTTAAATTAAGAACAAATTTAATTCACTCATGTTGAAATATTACTAATTGTGCGTATTGGAACGACGTAGAATGGTATTTAACTTTGAAAATAATGTCGTATGGCAAAAGTTACATCCCATTATTTGCCCATAGGGTTTTCTTGTTGAGCTACGGGAATGGAGCAGCGACTGTAATATCTGAGCACCATTCCTACTAAATCTGAAAGATGATACTAATTGGTAATAGCCTCTAAGTGACGGGATAAATATTTTAATGAAGATTGAAAAAATGAAGAAAAATTGCTTTTTGTACAGTAATTGAGGTTAGAATTGTTAGAAAATTAAAAAGGCAGACGAAACAATTGCATAATTGGTTTTAATTAATTGTAATTTTGGATAGTTGTGCATGCCTGGGCGTAGAATAATAAAATCTTAAGATCTACAGGACTGTAGTAGTCAGAGTTCCTCTTGTATTGCAAAAATGATTCGTGGCTTGGTACTTTTGAAATATTCTGGTCGAACATACAAAAGGTGGAATATTGAATATTTTTCTGCTTTTATATTAGTCAAAAAATTTGGATTTTTTTAGAGAATGACCGACTAGGTGCATTCTGCTTGCATAGTAGGTTATATAGCATTGGGGACATATAAGGTACTTCAGCTTTGGTAAAATTATTAGTCAGGGGTTGTATATGCAATCTAACTACACGTTACAGGGTAGTTATATAAATAGCATCAAAATGGGTGTGCTGCATAACTATTTGCAGTATACTGTATCAATAAGGTATGTTGTAACAAAAGCTTAGGAAATTGTACCGCACTTCCTTGTCCGTCAATAGACATCTCTAAACAAGAGTTAATAATAGTTATTAACTAACAATAATGCTTAAACTCTTGGCAATTAATTAACTAATAATTAAATAACAACGAATACCAGCTGGAGACCAATAACTCGCTTTTACATTGTAGATTTTAGTCACCGATGCAAGTAGAACGTTCAGTACTAAGATGACACAAACAAACCAAGATGTGGTGGACGAAGGTTGAGTGTCTGTGTGTGTGTGTGTTTCTGTTTGTGTGTGTGTGTGTGTGTGTGTTTGTGTTTGTGTGGGTTTGTGTTTGTGTGTGTGTGTGTGTTTGTGTTTGAGGGTATATGTGTGTTTGTGTGTGTGTGTGTTTGTGTGTGTGTGTGTGTGTGTGTGTGTGTGTGTGTGTGTGTGTGTGTGTGTGTGTGTGTGTGTGTGTGTGTGTGTGTGTGTGTGTGTGTGTGTGTGTGTGTATGTATGTCTGTTTGTGTGTGTGTGTGTGTGTGCGTGTTTGTGTATGTGTGTGTGTTTGTGTGTGAGAGTTTGTGTGTGCGCGCGCATGTGTTTTCTAATAAATTATTAAGCGCAAAATCATTCACAAACACACAAGGTCTTCTCAAACACACAAGCTCTCTTCAAACACTCATTCATTATACCTTCTCAGAAAATATAAAACAATTTTTTTTAATGTAAGATTATCCACTTTCAAAAACTAACAGGAAATGTAATTAGAATTAAACAACAAAAACTTATTTTGTTAAAAATTGAATGCTTCATTGAAGTGAACGAGCCTAGAAGGTGTATTGAAATGGTAAGTGTGCACTAAAGGCTAAGTAATTTAGGTAATTGCATGCACCTTGGTATTACCTTAGATATTGGAACTCGTCTTTCTATTCCAATACGCAAATAACTGGGGAGACGTAAACGGGATTAACCGTTGGAAACTTGGGAGATAAACAGTAAACCTTAGAGTACATAAACATTGACTCAGTTCTAATAATATTCTAAATCCCAACTTGTAAAGTACAGTTTGACGTCACAACGTATTGCGTTTATCTTCGTAATTCGTCTGAAATAAAGTGAAATTTTTAATCAAACTGAGACAAAATATATCAGACTAATTAAACGTAGACCTATACAAACGGTTCCTTGCTAAACTATGTTACTTTCTAATAACAAATAACATTACTCAATGAATAAGAGACTCATAACGGTGAGAAAAAATAATAAAAGTAAACAAACATACCTAAGGAATCGTGGTTGTATTTTTACTCTACTAATATTCTGCCTATTCCAAACAATCTGAACTGTCCATGCATACTTACGCTGAACAAATACTTCGAGAAAACCAGTGGTTGTATTGGCTGAGGTAGGGTGTAAAACACAGACCCAAATATCATTATTTTAAGTCACACTAAAACGTTCCTAAAATTCACTTACGATGAATCGTATGTTCTTACGAGGTTTAATGTTATATAATTCAGATATAGGTAGGTAAGATAAGAACACAATCTCCTCAAGAATGAGGGTCTAGGAGAATCCTGGTTCAAGTGTGAAGCCTTTTTTCCAAAGCAAAAACTCGGGATGAATATAAACTAGGAAGAATAGGAAGGGGTTATGAATACAGAAACGATTGGGCTAGGGACCTGAAACATTCTGGTAGAAGTTATAGGAGAAACCATGTCAATAGATGCGACGTACCTGAGCTGCTAGTACGTGAAGTGGCACGAGTAGTCAGTGTCCCTTACCTGCTCTCAACCGGGGTCCTTACGAGGTGTCTCCTCTTTACATGCTCTTGTAATAAGAAGGATATGGAAGGATGATGGAAAGAAGTAGGAATGCGAAAATTCAGTGTCCCTTACCTGCTCTCAACCAGGGTCTTTTTGAGGTGTCTCCTCTCTACATACCCTTGTAATAAGAGTGATAAGAAAGGACGATGAAAAGAAGTAGGACTGCGAAAATTCAGTGTCCCTTACCTACTCTCAACCGGGGTCCTTACGAGGTGTCTCCTCTCTACATACCCTTTTAATAAGAGGGATTAGGAAGGACGATGGAAAGAAGTAGGACTGCGAAAATTCAGTGTCCCTTACCTGCTCTCAACCGGGGTCCTTACGAGGTGTCTCTTCTCTACATACCCTTTTAATAAGAGGGATTAGGAAGGACGATGGAAAGAAATAGGAATGCGAAAATTCAGTGTCCCTTACCTGCTCTCAACCGGGGTCTTTACGAGGTGTCTCCTCTTTACATGCTCTTGTAATAAGAAGGATAAGGAAGGACGCTCTCAACCGGGGTATTTGCGAGGTGTCTCCTCTTTACATGCTCTTGTAATAAGAAGGATATGGAAGGATGATGGAAAGAAGTAGGAATGCGAAAATTCAGTGTCCCTTACCTGCTCTCAACCGGGGTCTTTACGAGATGTCTCCTATCTACATACCCTTGTAATAAGAGGGATTAGGAAGGACGATGGAAAGAAGTAGGACTGCGAAAATATTTACCAGTTACCTTCCGCTTGGTTCCCATACCGGCTAATTTGAAAAACCATAAGCGGCCAACACTTGCCTTACCCTAAAACCTAGTAAATTAGAGATTTTTTACTAATTATTTTCGTGTTTGGCACCATTTTTCTTTCTTTTTTAGTCGTTTTTTCAACGAAACTACAACTCTATTTGTGAATAAATAGAATAAGCTTTCATTTAGAAGTATGCTGTAGGTATCTAATTGCTAGGCGAAACAGAGTTTACTTGGGATTATAAGGTGAAGTCGGCCAGCAACCTAAGGGCGCACCGCTATTCTGAAACCTACTGTAAATGTTTGTAGAAATAGAAATATTAATGTTTTTATTTTATTCCTTTAGAAATATACAATAAAGTGAACATTTTTTGTTCTTAGGTTGGGACTGAGATTTGAAAGCTAAAATCGATTCGTGTAAAATATTATTAATTTCTTTACTCCACTTTCCTTTCCTTTTTGTAGAAGTAAGAGACTATTACAAATGGGTGACCTCGCCCATTGTGGTGTGACTAGATTTAGCAGGAAAAAACAAGATTCATAAGTTGCAGGAATTAATAAAACGTAATAAACTTTTAAAGAGTTCAAGTGCATCATAAAATATTTTATGGTTGTTAAGAAGAAAAAAATTAATTATTGTCATAAAGCATATGGCTGGATTAGCAGGACGGATGAGTGTCGGTGTGATGGATTACTGCATAATGGATTACACTTATTAATCTGTAGATGGAAACTGCGTAGTTGGGCAATAATGTTGCTTTTTAAAACATATTTGCGCGCTCGATGGGTATCAAAATTTCAGAATGCTTAAACATAATTTAAACTCTGAAAAATATAAAAAGTAAGCATTGCAAATGTTTACTTTTCGAAATAAATCTTTTGACAGCTTAAATCCATTCGCCGCATAAATTATCGACAATAAGGGGTTAACTTGAAGGTTAGATGTAAAACACTTGAAGTAACAAAATTCAACGCGTTTGTAATACAGAAGCGAGTAGACCAGAAGTCCTTACTACAGTTTAAACTACCTACCGAGTATGGTAGTGGATAAAATTACAACAGAAATCAACTTTGTGCTTCAGTTTGTTAAAATATTAATCTGCAATAATAATCCGTTATAGAAACTTTAGGATTTACTTCAACAGAAAAACTCAAATCCAGTAACAATAGTAAAATGAATTATTCGCTATAACACTTGTACATTTGAGTTACAAATACTGAGAGTTCTTCAGAGATGAATACCTTGTAAATGAAGTGCTATGGTAAATGAATGAACTTTCTTGTGGTTATTGGGTTTTATTTTTCCGATTAGTTAATTCATATCAAACAGCTACTCAAAGGAAAATTAAACTTTAAGAAGCATAATCTGTTTGAGTTTCATGAATCAACTCAACTTTTATACAAAAGTTAAAAATTAACTAACGTTATATAAACGTATATATTGTCTTTTTTTGTCATTTTGTTATAGAAAAGCGTTTTACTAAAAGAACGAACTAGAAAGTGTTTTTAAGTAGTTTTAACCATTCTTTCTATTTAAATTAGAACTGTGTATAAACTGTTTGTAAACTGAATAATCACCAAGTAAAATAGTTTTCACATAAGAAGAGAACTCAACAGTTAGGGCTAAAGAAACTCAACATCCTGCCCCTTAAGTGAAAGTCTATACTGTATATCCTTTATAAAACCTGTTTCACTATTTGTACCGAGAAAGAGGGTTTGATAATTTTAGATTAATCAATATAGTTTTACAATATTAAATATTGTAAATTACAGCTGTTGCCTCTCCGTCTCCAATTTCCAATTTCTCCTATTAATGCCTCTTCCAGGTCTCTTGTCGTCAATGCCATCACGCCAACCTCTTCGTGGTCGTCCTCTCTTTTTTTTCTGGGGGAATCCACTCTAGTACCTCTCAGGGTCACCTCTTTTCTACCATCCTCTTTACACGTCCAAGCCATGTCAATTGCCTTCACTCTATCTCATTCCTTATACTCTAATCCATTTCCATTTCGTTGAAAATTTATTCATTTCTGACTCTTTCCAATCTCGATCTAACGCAGCTGCGTCGTAAATAGTCCTTTTTCACTGTCGTTATATTGTTATTATTAGTTCTGGTAATAACCCATACCTGTGAACCGTAGAGTGTAACGCTCTGAACAATACTTTGATAAAAGTGTTTGTTTCTTTCTCTCGTGATTGTCTTTTGCCGGAGAAGAGAGCTTAAGACCCGTGTCGCCGCCCTGCCTTTGTTTATCCTTTCCTTGATATCATTCTATCACCTTCCTTACTCAAAACCGCCCCTAGATATTTGCAAGTTTATACCCTCTTGAGTTCGTTGTTTTCCAAGATCCCAAATCTCGTCTTTGGCTACCACCAGATATTCACATTTTGTAATGTTCATCGTTTAGCTTGCTAGCTCATATTCCTCCTGCAGTTTTCTAATCAAATAAATAACATCATTTTCGAATTCCACTGTCACGATCTGATCATTTCAAAGAACAGTGTAAAGAGTTTATCTTCTCCCAGCCTTATCCCCATAATTCGCCACTGTCTACTCCATTTCTCTAGAGATCGGTCCAGATAGTCCTTAAATAGGGTGAGCGCCAATCAGCAGCCTTGTAATAATCAAGACCCTTCGTTGTTTTGAATGATATTGTCAATTCATTAGCCATCTTGATTTTGGCATACTTTTCCTCCTATTTTTGTGTGGCCTTAATGAGCATTGAGTTTACGCTCAAGTTTTGCATTACCTCAAGTGTTCACATTATACGTTTCAAAATTACTGTCTAGGATTTTAGCAATGACACGACATGATGGAATGAATTAAATCTGCTTTTTATATCTTTCCTCAACTCTTCTTACTTTAGCATATTTCTTCCAAATACTTTTACATTTATAAAGAATTGATAAAACTTGATTTCTGCAGAGTATGTTGCGAATAAAGTATTACGTGTAAAAGTAAATGTTAGAAAAACATTTGTTGATGTTCGGGATTACATATCCTCTCGGAATTATAAGAACTTTAGCAAATATTTTTGTTTTTAACAATTTCACTTTCGGACTGACGATGAATATTAAATAACAAATTAAGTGTTTGGGAATATGGTTATTGAATACATCAGACATTCTGCTTTCACAAACAGGTGGCATATTATAAAACCCGGAGTAGTACAAAGGGCGAATGTAAGAGACAACACAAAGGGAAGTTATAGTTAAGATGTCACTGCAGAGAAATATAAAACATTGAATAGTGTTTGCTCCTGTCTAGGGCTTCAGTTAGTGTATTTCATGCTTGCTAAATTTATACACTATTTTCCTGTAGTGGTAGTACTTACAAATTCGAAAATCCTCCATTATTTGATTAAAACAGTAAATTTTCTAAAATGCTTTTATTAATCATACTTAATTTATCCAATGCCAGATCGTGGCATTTCTGCTATTCTCCTCCTAGACTCCCAGTAGAGACAATGCTGGCTTCGCTTTTCCACATCTTGCAATGAAGGGGGACAAGGTTGGTCCCGTTCACAGCATACTTTCAGCTGTACGTGTCCCCTGGGTGACCGGCCGAGTTGGCTGAGAACCCAAGCCAAACAGAGACATATTAATCATGGAATACGTTGCTTGTGGTTTATTAAGGAAATTGTCTTCCTATATTTATAAAAGAAAATGTCCTGATTAATTCCTCAAACAGCCTAAACAGTCAGAAACCTTATAACTTAATCACATTTTCACTTTGTAATGTAAGTCCTCATTAAGAATACAATTTATAACATTTTTATTAAAAAGCAAAATTTTGTAAGTTAACTGAGTGATTTAAAAAAACCAACCAAGAACCAAAGCTGTAAATGAAGTACTGAGATGAAATTTTAGTCGAAACTTTGATTTACAAGGTGGGAAGGTCTAGACACTGAAGCGATTTTGCAAACTTTTGGTTTTAACTGTAAAAAATTGTATGTATTCGAAGAAAATACACAACCTCCCAAAGGAAATACGTAGATAAACTATGTGCTGGAAATGTCCTGACTGACCTATTGCAGAAAATCAGATCAACGCTTATTAGGGGCTACACAACATTACTCGTCACACAATGTTTCCCAGGCGTTAAAGTGAATTTATCATATTTTAACACACGTTTACAGCAAACCAGGGAACGTGTATTACAAGGAAATCTTGCAAACATTATTAAACGACTAATCAGATTTTACAGGCTACTTCACGGCTTACCCCAACGCTAGCAGAGGAAAAAAACACCACATTGGCGAAAAGCAAACATTATTTGAAACTAGGGATGGGCCGATCCGATTCTCGATTCCAGGAATCGTCGATTCTAATGGTATCGAGGATTCGTCTATACTCTATTCTCCATTGATTATAGTGCCGATTCCGATTCTGGTTTTTTAACTGTTAAAATACGTATGTGGTGTAATTTATAGGAAATATAATTAATTTTCAAATATGTCTTATTCAAGTATTAGTTGCTTTTAATGAACTAAACTATTAAAGGTAATGTCTATTTGAGATAGCGAAAATATTATTATTATTTATGACGCAAAATATAGACGATCGGAAGCATTTCTAAGGTCCGTCTGTCACCGTCTTCTCGCTCTCTCACTCGAGAGGGCTCAACACACATATACGTTCTCTCTACCCGTCTCTGGCCGCCACTACTCAGCCATCACTTCATGCACGTAGAAACAAAACACAAAGAAAAGTTAGTTCCGATTTCTCTAGTTATACAAACTAGAATGGCTACTGCTTATATTGTAATTGTTACTGAAGTCATATCTGTAATTTTAAATAATAACCATTACTTTTATACAATATATTTGTCACCCTTTCAGAAATACTTATCCATAAACCAGGGTTGGACGTTTTGTGTAGCCTATTACATTAAAATGTAACTTTGAAAAGGCTTCTCCGTATGACCGAGATGTTAACTAAATTCAGTATTAGAGAATATCATGTAGGCCTATATAACTTCAAAGAATCGAAAATTGACCTAAGAATCGAGAATAGAAAGAAAAATTTCAGAATCGAAATCGGAATCGGATTCGACAATTTTAGGTTTCGGCCCATCCCTTATTAAAAGGCTGATGATCTGAGAGTGTTTCTAGGTTTGAAAACGAAAATGTTACCAAAAGGTTTTTTGTATTTATATTGACTCTGCTTATTCGAAGTGGTTACTTGAAGGATATATGTAAAGGTGGACAAACGGCAAGTGTAGCAAGGTATTAGAAAGCTATTATGAAAGCGGATTCATTAGCGTTGATAAACTTAAGGAAAAAAGATTAAAGTGAAGAAAACAGGGTTTAAAAGTAACCAAGTCCTTGGTAAATGATCGTATTTGCACGCAAGTAGAGCTCCAGGAGGAGCCAGGTTAGACAAAGAGACTAAAATATAAATTAATGGTTGGTTTTGTAAATCCTTAAACTTTTAAGCTTACTACATCAAAGAAGTTAAATTACCAAACATAGATAAATTTATTCTTAAAGCTATCAATAGCTGGTCACTAATTAGTATATTTCGTTGATTTCTCAATGGTTAGGAATTCCAATACTAATTGAGATTCACGGTTGCGTCACAACTGTTAGGTCTCTTAGGGAATTCTTTGTGCCAGAGTTCGACGATAACTAATTCCTTCATAGATCCCAAGCCCTTATGGGTTTATTTATATAACATACCTACTACCGCTAAAGATGTTCTAAAGGATATTTTGAATCAAAGGGAATCAGATTAATACACTGCTACTTGTATTTCACAATAACTGATTTAATTTAATTATCTTGTGATCGAGCCACGTATTGCTTCTCATCACTAGAGTTGTCTTGCGAGTCGTATTATTATTTATGGTAGACAAGATGGCGTGCATTAACCCTACCTGCCTAAAGATTTACAATTAAGCGCCTTGGTGACAGATTACTACGTTCCCGTAGAATTATACAAATATTTATTCTAACATTACAGTATAATGTAGATGAAAAGTATTTTGAAACTCATAGGAATGTATGCATGTGATCAACTAGTTTTAAGATGACTTAGCCTGTATGATTTTATGCAGATAGAAAATTACCCTGAGTCTAACATAAACCATATAAATTTATGCAGATAGTGAATTAGCCTAAGTCTAACATAAGGTCATATGAATTTATGCAGATAGTAAATTAGCCTGAGTCTAACAAAAGAAAATATGAATTTATGCAGATATTAAATTAGCCTGAGTCTAACATAAGAATATATGAATTTATGCAGATAGTAAATTAACCTGAGTCTAACATAAGAAAATATGAATTAATGCAGATAGTATATTAGCCTCATAAGAAAATATGAATTTATGCAGATATTAAATTAGCCTGAGTCTAACATAAGAATATATGAATTTATGCAGATAGTAAATTAACCTGAGTCTAACATAAGACCATATGAATCTATGCAGATAATAAATTAGCCTGAGTGTAACATAAGAAAATATGAATGTATGCAGTTAGTAAATTAGCCTGAGTCTAACATAAGACCATAAGAATTTATACGGATAGTAATTTAGCCTGAGTCTAACATAGTACCATATGAATTTATGCAGATAGTAAATTAGCCTGAGTCTAACATAAGACTATATGAATTTATGCAGATAGTAAATTAGCCTGAGTCTAACATTCTTTTCAGATGGTGAACAATCCGAAGCTTACGTTAGACCAGGGGACTCTAAGCCTGCGGGCCAAATCTACCCCGCCAGTGTCATCTGACACTTCGCCGCAACAGATAATGTTATTGTTTCTGTGATGAGTTGGATAAAAAACACAGAAGGCTAATAATTCGGTTTTACTTATTTGCTAGGCAAAGCTTCATGACAGCATAATACGCAGAACATTTAACTTATGCACAATAACTAACACATAATTGAAATGACTTCTAACTATTTTGTAAATCGAAAGAATTACGTGCTTTTCATTAAAAAAAAACGATCACTGCTCAAAGTTCAAAGAAGCGCTGAAGGACTTCAACTCAACTAAGGCAGCGTACGGCAGTAGGCCTATTATGTGGTAAATCAGTTCCTCCAATCTCTCCAGTAAACTCGCTGAATTCTCTGTGATTTGGCCCAGTGGATTTGATGAAATAAGCAGTTGATATCACTAGTTTTAGAACTTCAAACATTTTCAAACATATCCCAATATTTTCCGCACAGCGACTGTTAATGAACGGAACAATGTAAAACTATCAATTTTGAACCAACATTTTCTACAGCCTTTGACACAAGAGCGACCACGCCTGTACTCTTCTACGTTTTTGCCTTTATCATGTTGTAATAGGTGTCAAGTTTTTCCATCGAAGGTTCTTTTTATCATTGGCATTTTTAACTCCCTTAAAAATATCTTTATCAGTAGTCAGCCGTGCTATCAATATAAAAAACGTTCTTTATATATGTTATACCTTTTATCTACTCCTCAAATAAAAACCAATACTTGAGCAGTACCTAACACATCCGTTAACTCATCTAAGGCCAGAGAAAACCACTCAAGATCTCCATTTTTGAGTTGAAATATTTTCTGGATTGCATGTACCCTCCGAGTCACGCTGTTTGCTGACAAATTGATAGATTTACATAAATTTATTTTCCGGGGAACATTTCTTCGGCTACTGCAACTACGCATTCGTTGATCATTTCTCCATCGGTGAATGGTTCCACGTTTTGCGATTTCAAGAGCCGCACTAAAGCTGGCAAGAATAGAGTTTCGTAAACGAAGGTTGCTACGATTTCAATTTGCGCTTCAAAGCTTCAAATAATTATACCCTCAAACTTCCAGTATATTTTGAGCAATTTTTTAAGTGGCATCTGGTTAGAGTTTGGCTTTCACGAGGGCTGAGCAGGTTTTGGTCCGGGTTAAAAAAAAAGTACAACGCAATTGTGATTGAACTAGCAAGCGTATGGTCACTCATGGCGCGAACTCGGCTATTAGTCTAGATCTAGAACTTATAGACACTGGAAGGAAAACTGAAACTGTGTTGCTCCTTGGAACTCACGGAAGTAATCACTAGGGCCCCAAAGCTGAAATGTTTGGAGACCATATGAATTTATACAGATGGTGAACTAATCCGTAGCTTACCTTAGAGCATATGAATTAATGCAGATGGAATACTGTCCCGAAGCCCATATGAATTTGTGTGAATTGTAATCCAATCCGAAGCATTAGAGCATATGAATTTATACAGATTGTAAACTAACTCGTCCATATGAATTTATAAAATGGTAAATTACCCGAAGCTCACATAAGTCCATGTGAGTTTACGTAGATTAAAACTAATCGCAAGCTTATGCAAATTTAATCAGATAGTAAACTAATTCTAGGCTTGCAATAGACCATATAAATTTATACAGGTGGTATACTGTCTCGAAGCTGACGGGAACTTGGCATAAATCTTATTTAAGTTTTGGAAAACCTTTTGTTTTTACGTATATTATCGATAGAAGACATTTTCTATAATAATCTAATAATAAACAAAGTATATTTCTATATTTAATAACTATCCTCGTGGTCTTTGTCATGTTTGGGCGTGTCAATGTCGTTGAAATATTTTTTTAGAGTTGTAGACTAACAGATAATACAGCATATCAAGAAATGTACACATCACTTAGGTCCTGGACACCGATCTGGGTGGGGCGAGGTGATAACGGACACGTCATAGCATTTTACTGAATATTTCAGTTTGAAACAGAACTAGTAGGCCTTTCTACTGAATTTAAATACGATTTGCTTACGTTCAGAAATATGTAAAATGTTATGATGTAACTGTACTGGTCAAATTATTGTTATTTTGCATAACAAGACGTTTCCATTGTGTTTTAAAGAAAACATCATTTTCTAAATAACTAATGCAAACAGGTCATTATATTATTAAGAATAAATGTCTATATTAGAATAGGAATTCTTGAACATAATCGAAATTTGAAATATCGCACGAGGTTGGACGTGTATGATAGTTAAATAAAAAGAGAATCCAAGGAACACAAGAACAGTTACAGAAAAAAATGTATCTATGGGTCACCTAGAAATGTAAGCTCCATAGCACTTTTATCCAAGTCAACAAGGGATATGTTTAAAGCATGTGTTATGTGAACTTCCGTGTAAACTATACACACGAGTAGTGTTTTGGTTGACTGAGGTAGCGCTTGCGTCCTTTGCCCTTTCCCCTGACTGCTTTGCCCCAACACCTCCTATGCTTTTTATCATAAAATTTGCTCTTACGATTTAAATCTCCAGATTTCTAAAACTAAAAGTCTCTACATCCATAGACCATTTCAGCGTCGAAGGTTTACACAATGTTCACCAAAACCGTTACAAGTTTGTATCGAATACTTATTTTATATTTATATCGTATTAAATTTTACGCTTATTGTATAAATAATAAAATTCCTTGGTTACAAATAAAATTAATGGAGTAGTTATAAACCCTTTTTTTGCTCATTTCGATAACGCAGCATCGTCAGAAGGTTACAGTTGATCCGTCGTTCAGTTAAAACTTTCTGTTGTGGCGAACTGTCAAAAAGAGCAAACACGTCTTGTAACTATGGTAGTATTCATTTTCCTTTTATCCAAGTGGCTTTATTATAATCGAATTCCTCGAAATTTGCCAAAAAATTTCACTTATATTTACGTTGAGACAAAATAATGTTGGATGACTTAAAATGTCATTTTTTCATCCGCGCTATTCTTCATCTAATTTCAGAACTCAAAAATGCTGCCTTTATACTAAGTTTTTCATTACGCTTTTTCACATATAAGTTAAAGTAAAGAAGTTTAGCATTTCTTTGAAGGGGAGAGAGAGAGAGAGAGATTTTGCCTTAGACCATTAGGCCTTAAGCCAGGAATGTTATGGCTACTTGAAAAATTCATTAAGACATATTACGTATAACGAAATACATATTTTTAACCAAGAAAAAAGTTACAATGCTCAAATTCAGTTTATAAAAATTCGTAACGAGAAGATGGAATATGAAGTACGATAAAAACATACAGCACACTTCCACAATTATGTTGTGGAAGTAGAATTCCAATGCTTAGGCGTAACCCGATTATAAAACTGGATCTGATATATGTGCGGGGTTAGATCGTTTTGTTGGGGATGTTAGTTTATTCACGAATAATAGTGAGTCAAGAAATAATCTTTATCATTTGTCGAAAACCTCAGTTATACTGGTTTTAAATTATTTTCGGAAAAATAACACAGTATTGAAAATATAAGATTAAATATTTATTGGTGGGATTAATAATTAAAATTAGATTAAAACTACCATTCTGAGATAAAGTTGTAAGCTAACCCTACAACGAAGTGATAGCCTTTAGACATTCGACACTAGAGTGGCAAACTTGACAAATATCGGAATTACAATGTTAAGGTAGCAATCGAAGGGGTACATTTAAACGACACTGACCGACATTTACCTAACCGTGACAGAGTTAGATGACACTTAAGTTACAGGTAATCGAAACTATGGTGGCAAACGTAGCCGATACCGGAGTCGTACATTTAACCGACATTAAAGGGACAGAGTTAGATGACACTAAAGGCGTACAGGCAATCGAAACTATGGTGGCAAACGTAGCCGATACCGGAGTCGTACATTTAACCGACACTAAAGTGACGCAGTTAGAAAACACTAAAGTCGTACAGGTAATCGAAACTATGGTGGCAAACGTAGCCGATACCGGAGTCGTACATTTAACCGACACTAAAGTGACAGAGTTAGATGACACTAAAGGCGTACAGGTAATCGAAACTATGGTGGCAAACGTAGCCGATACCGGAGTCGTACATTTAACCGACATTAAAGGGACGGAGTTAGATGACACTAAAGGCGTACAAGCAGTCGAAACTATGGTGGCAAACATAGCCGATACCGGAGTCGTACATTTAACCGACCGTAGAGTGACAGAATTAGAAGACACTAAAGTCGTACAGGTAATCGAAAGTATGGTGGCAAATGTAGCCGATACCGGAGTCGTACATTTAACCGACATTAAAGGGACAGAGTTAGATGACACTAAAGGCGTACAGGCAATCGAAACTATGGTGGCAAACGTAGCCGATACCGGAGTCGTACATTTAACCGACATTAAAGGGACAGAGTTAGATGACACTAAAGGGTACAGGCAATCGAAACTATGGTGGCAAACGTAGCCGATACCGGAGTCGTACATTTAACCGACATTAAAGGGACAGAGTTAGATGACACTAAAGGCGTACAGGCAATCGAAACTATGGTGGCAAACGTAGCCGATACCGGAGTCGTACATTTAACCGACACTAAAGTGACAGAGTTAGAAGACACTAAAGGCGTACAGGCAATCGAAACTATGGTGGCAAACGTAGCCGATACCGGAGTCGTACATTTAACCGACACTAAAGTGACGCAGTTAGAAGACACTAAAGTTACAGGCAATCGAAACTATGGTGGCAAACGTAGCCGATACCGGAGTCGTACATTTAACCGACATTAAAGGGACAGAGTTAGATGACACTAAAGGCGTACAGGCAATCGAAACTATGGTGGCAAACGTAGCCGATACCGGAGTCGTACATTTAACCGACATTAAAGGGACAGAGTTAGATGACACTAAAGACGTACAGGCAATCGAAACTATGGTGGCAAACGTAGCCGATACCGGAGTCGTACATTTAACCGACATTAAAGGGACGGAGTTAGATGACACTAAAGGCGTACAAGCAGTCGAAACTATGGTGGCAAACATAGCCGATACCGGAGTCGTACATTTAACCGACCGTAGAGTGACAGAATTAGAAGACACTAAAGTCGTACAGGTAATCGAAAGTATGGTGGCAAATGTAGCCGATACCGGAGTCGTACATTTAACCGACATTAAAGGGACAGAGTTAGATGACACTAAAGGCGTACAGGCAATCGAAACTATGGTGGCAAACGTAGCCGATACCGGAGTCGTACATTTAACTGACACTAAAGTGACAGAGTTAGATGACACTAAAGTCGTACAGGTAATCGAAACTATGGTGGCAAACGTAGCCGATACCGGAGTCGTACATTTAACCGACATTAAAGGGACAGAGTTAAATGACACTAACGTCGTACAGGTAATCGAAACTATGGTGGCAAACGTAGCCGATACCGGAGTCGTACATTTAACCGACATTAAAGGGACAGAGTTAGATGACACTAAAGGCGTACAGGCAATCAAAACTATGGTGGCAAACGTAGCCGATACCGGAGTCTTACATTTAACCGACATTAAAGGGACAGAGTTAGATGACACTAAAGGCGTACAGGCAATCGAAACTATGGTGGCAAACGTAGCCGATACCGGAGTCGTACATTTAACCGACATTAAAGGGACAGAGTTAGATGACACTAAAGGCGTACAGGCAATCGAAACTATGGTGGCAAACGTAGCCGATACCGGAGTAGTACATTTAACCGACATTAAAGGGACAGAGTTAGATGACACTAAAGGCGTACAGGCAATCGAAACTATGGTGGCAAACGTAGCCGATACCGCAGTCGTACATTTAACCGACATTAAAGGGACAGAGTTAGATGACACTAAAGGCGTACAGGCAATCGAAACTATGGTGGCAAACGTAGCCGATACCGAAGTCGTACATTTAACCGACATTAAAGGGACAGAGTTAGATGACACTAAAGTCGTACAGGTAATCGAAACTATGGTGGCAAACGTAGCCGATACCGGAGTCGTACATTTAACCGACATTAAAGGGACAGAGTTAGATGACACTAAAGGCGTACAGGCAATCGAAACTATGGTGGCAAACCTAGCCGATACCGGAGTCGTACATTTAACCGACATTAAAGGGACAGAGTTAGATGACACTAAAGGCGTACAGGCAATCGAAACTATGGTGGCAAACGTAGCCGATACCGGAGTCGTACATTTAACCGACATTAAAGGGACAGAGTTAGATGACACTAAAGTCGTACAGGTAATCGAAACTATGGTGGCAAACGTAGCCGATACCGGAGTCGTACATTTAACCGACATTAAAGGGACAGAGTTAGATGACACTAAAGTCGTACAGGTAATCGAAACTATGGTGGCAAACGTAGCCGATACCGGAGTCGTACATTTAACCGACATTAAAGGGACAGAGTTAGATGACACTAAAGTCGTACAGGTAATCGAAACTATGGTGGCAAACGTAGCCGATACCGGAGTCGTACATTTAACCGACATTAAAGGGACAGAGTTAGATGACACTAAAGGCGTACAGGCAATCGAAACTATGATGGCAAACGTAGCCGATACCGGTGTCATACATTTAACCGACATTAAAGGGACAGAGTTAGATGACACTAAAGGCGTACAGGCAATCGAAACTATGGTGGCAAACGTAGCCGATACCGGAGTCGTACATTTAACCGACATTAAAGGGACAGAGTTAGATGACACTAAAGGCGTACAGGCAATCGAAACTATGGTGGCAAACGTAGCCGATACCGGAGTCGTACATTTAACCGACATTAAAGGGACAGAGTTAGATGACACTAAAGGCGTACAGGCAATCGAAACTATGGTGGCAAACCTAGCCGATACCGGAGTCGTACATTTAACCGACATTAAAGGGACAGAGTTAGATGACAACTAAAGGCGTACAGGCAATCGAAACTATGGTGGCAAACGTAGCCGATACCGGAGTCGTACATTTAACCGACATTAAAGGGACAGAGTTAGATGACACTAAAGTCGTACAGGTAATCGAAACTATGTTGGCAAACGTAGCCGATACCGGAGTCGTACATTTAACCGACATTAAAGGGACAGAGTTAGATGACACTAAAGTCGTACAGGTAATCGAAACTATGGTGGCAAACGTAGCCGATACCGGAGTCGTACATTTAACCGACATTAAAGGGACAGAGTTAGATGACACTAAAGTCGTACAGGTAATCGAAACTATGGTGGCAAACGTAGCCGATACCGGAGTCGTACATTTAACCGACATTAAAGGGACAGAGTTAGATGACACTAAAGGCGTACAGGCAATCGAAACTATGGTGGCAAACGTAGCCGATACCGGAGTCGTACATTTAACTGACACTAAAGTGACAGAGTTAGATGACACTAAAGTCGCACAGGTAATCGAAACTATGGTGGCAAACGTAGCCGATACCGGAGTCGTACATTTAACCGACATTAAAGGGACAGAGTTAGATGACACTAAAGTCGTACAGGTAATCGAAACTATGGTGGCAAACGTAGCCGATACCGGAGTCGTACATTTAACCGACATTAAAGGGACAGAGTTAGATGACACTAAAGGCGTACAGGCAATCGAAACTATGGTGGCAAACGTAGCCGATACCGGAGTCGTACATTTAACCGACATTAAAGGGACAGAGTTAGATGACACTAAAGTCGTACAGGTAATCGAAACTATGGTGGCAAACGTAGCCGATACCGGAGTCGTACATTTAACCGACATTAAAGGGACAGAGTTAGATGACACTAAAGGCGTACAGGCAATCGAAACTATGGTGGCAAACGTAGCCGATACCGGTGTCATACATTTAACCGACACTAAAGGGACAGAGTTAGATGACACTAAAGGCGTACAGGCAATCGAAACTATGGTGGCAAACGTAGCCGATACCGGTGTCATACATTTAACCGACATTAAAGGGACAGAGTTAGATGACACTAAAGGCGTACAGGCAATCGAAACTATGGTGGCAAACGTAGCCGATACCGGAGTCGTACATTTAACCGACATTAAAGGGACAGAGTTAGATGACACTAAAGGCGTACAGGCAATCGAAACTATGGTGGCAAACGTAGCCGATACCGGAGTCGTACATTTAACCGACATTAAAGGGACAGAGTTAGATGACACTAAAGTCGTACAGGTAATCGAAACTATGGTGGCAAACGTAGCCGATACCGGAGTCGTACATTTAACCGACATTAAAGGGACAGAGTTAGATGACACTAAAGGCGTACAGGCAATCGAAACTATGGTGGCAAACGTAGCCGATACCGGTGTCATACATTTAACCGACACTAAAGGGACAGAGTTAGATTACACTAAAGGCGTACAGGCAATCGAAACTATGGTGGCAAACGTAGCCGATACCGGAGTCGTACATTTAACCGACAGTAAAGGGACGAGGCTGCAGGAATCTAAAGTTAAGTAACCGATTTGGTGGCAAACGAAACCGATATTGGAGTGGTAAATTTATTCAAACTAAAGGGACAAAATTAAACAACCCTAAAAGGGAACGTTGCCCTATACTGAAGTAACAGAGTTAACAGGCATCAAATTGGTAAATATATCGATACTGAAGTGGAAAACGTAGCCGACAATGACACTTAAGTGCCAATGTTAACCGATGATGAATGACAATGAAGTCGAGTCGAGTTAGTAGTACACTAAAGTCCTAAAGGTAAAATGCTCTACAGTGATGTGCCAAAGATGACCGACAGTGAAATATAAAGTTTCCGATAAGACTATTGATATTATCTTTAACTCTGTATGGGCAGAATGTTGGAGATTTCTTATTACCGTTCGAAAACATTAATGTGGCGTGTTTTATAATACGCGCTCGTGAAATATTAGTTACTGGTGATTTTGGAAGAATTTTTCCTATTTTTCTATTATGATAATTTATTATTTTAACATGAATAACGGTGAATAAATTTAAACTCTGTCCTCATGTATCTAAGAGTTTTACTTTATAATGTTAGTAGTCAAACGTTTGTGGGATTTCGATGGTCTGTACAAATCGCCCGAATCAAATAGATAATACCCCAACATGAAGTTATTTATATTTAGAAAAAAAACAGATTTACCTTGTAATAAGTTAAAACAATTTTTTTACGAACAGTTTATAAAAATCACTGAAAAGAATGGTATTTGCAAAGAGCTTTAAAATTTATGGCACTTCGCCGCTTTTACAGCTTTGCATTAAAGGCGAAACCAGTTTAGTGCGGTAGTAAAGTGAACAACGTTTGTAAATACAGATATCAGAAGTACTCGAGATACATATTATCTGTATAGTGACTAAATTAATGCAGACGTTAAGCCTACATAAGTCATGGATTAAATACGTCATGATAGAGTGCATCACTTCTTGAAAGTCCATGCTAACAATGTGAAAAAATACTCCTACTGATAGTTTCTTCAAGGCTACCAACTCATCGTTGGCACCAATCGATAATATTCTAAAACTCATGCGGAATTAATTTTTGAAGTGATTTTGGCCTGCTCTGTAGTTTCAGGATTTTTAAGTTGTCGAAATGTCATATTTTATAAGCGATAAATAGAATCCTTTTGTTGTAAAGAACCGCATCAAACATAAATTAGTCGTTGTGGCTAGATTATGACTTCCTTTAAAATTCAAATAGTAAATTTTAAATTTTCCATTAAAAAAAATTTAATAGAATTAGTTTTTGAGTGTTTAAAGTATAAAAGTCGAAGAGACACAAGTAAAACATTCAACACTTCAGGTTTAGGGCTAATTATCACTTATATGGACGAAAGTCATTCTAAAACCATCAAATGTTCATCAGTTATATAAACTAACAATATCTACAAAATATTCGAATTTCAGATTATATACACTTATTTCGTTTTAAACTAAGAATAAATAATAATGTATTGATGCCGTATTGTAAACAATATTATTAATAAATGAAAAATTCTATAAAGTAGTATATTTTATTTGTTTTGATTTTTCGTTCAGATGTTACAGAGTTCAAACAAAACTGTAAAACAGAATAAAGGGCGCAAGGTTTTCTTACATTTCATTCAAGATGGAATCTAAAACAGAACTTGCAATCATCTTAAATCCATTACCATTGCAACATTAACAGTTCTACAAATTAGCCTTGTCGTTGAGTCTTTGCAACAGCAAAAACGTCCGCGCAGTTTACTTCCGGAAGTATTCCATACCTCACAAGCTAAACCCTACTTCACGTAAGTCAATAATAGAGAGGCTCAACATCTCTCCGTCTTACTTTCCCACCTTTATTGCAGGTAAGATTTTGAGTATTACTA
Source organism: Prosapia bicincta (assembly GCA_036971475.1). Lineage (NCBI taxonomy): Eukaryota > Metazoa > Arthropoda > Insecta > Hemiptera > Cercopidae > Prosapia > Prosapia bicincta. Next base: position 804,419 of record JBAIZL010000058.1, read on the forward strand.
ATCTATGAGTAGTTACAAGGCACGTTTACTTCCGGAAGTATCCCATACCTCGCAAGCTAACCCTACTTCACGATAGTCAATAATAGAGGCTAAATATCTCTCCGTCTTACTTTCCCAGCTTTATTGCAGGGAAGATGTTGAGTATTACTAATCAATGAGTAGTTACAAGGCACGTTTACTTCCGGAAGTATCCCATACCTCGCAAGCTAAACCCTACTTCAGATAATCAATAATAGAGAGGCTCAATAACTCTCCGTCTTACTTTCCCAGCTTTATTGCAGGGAAGATGTTGAGTATTACTAATCAATGAGTAGTTACAAGGCACGTTTACTTCCGGAAGTATCCGTACCTCGCAAGCTAAACGCTACTTCAGATAATCAATAATAGAGAGGCTCAATATCTCTCCGTCTTACTTTTCCATCCTTATTGCAGGGAGGATGTTGAGTATTACTAATCTATGAGTAGTAACAAGGCACGTTTACTTCCGGAAGTATCCGTACCTCGCAAGCTAAACCCTACTTCAGATAATCAATAATAGAGAGGCTAAATATCTCTCCGTCTTACTTTCCCAGCTTTATTGCAGGGAAAATGTTGAGTATTACTAATCAATGAGTAGTTACAAGGCACGTTTACTTCCGGAAGTATCCCATACCTCGCAAGCTAAACCCTACTTCAGATAATCAATAATAGAGAGGCTCAATATCTCTCCGTCTTACTTTCCCAGCTTTATTGCAGGGAAGATGTTGAGTATTACTAATCTATGAGTAGTAACAAGGCACGTTTACTTCCGGAAGTATCCGTACCTCGCAAGCTAAACCCTACTTCAGATAATCAATAATAGAGAGGCTCAATATCTCTCCGTCTTACTTTCCCACCTTTATTGCAGGGAAGATGTTGAGTATTACTAATCTATGAGTAGTAACAAGGCACGTTTACTTCCGGAAGTATCCCATACCTCACAAGCTAAACCCTACTTCATGATAGTCAATAATAGAGAGCTCAATATCTCTCCGTCTTACTTTCCCACCTTTATTGCAGGTAAGATTTTGAGTATTACTAATCAATGAGTAGTTACAAGGCACGTTTACTTCCGGAAGTATCCGTACCTCGCAAGCTAAACCCTACTTCAGATAATCAATAATAGAGAGGCTAAATATCTCTCCGTCTTACTTTCCCACGTTTATTGCAGGGAGGATGTTGAGTATTACTAATCAATGAGTAGTTACAAGGCAAATTACTTCCGGAAGTATCCGTACCTCGCAAGCTAAACCCTACTTCAGATAATCAATAATAGAGAGGCTAAATATCTCTCCGTCTTACTTTCCCACGTTTATTGCAGGGAGGATGTTGAGTATTACTAGTCAATGAGTAGTTACAAGGCACGTTTACTTCCGGAAGTATCCGTACCTCGCAAGCTAAACCCTACTTCAGATAATCAATAATAGAGAGGCTCAATATCTCTCCGTCTTACTTTCCCAGATTTATTGCAGGGAAGATGTTGAGTATTACTAATCAATGAGTAGTTACAAGGCACGTTTACTTCCGGAAGTATCCCATACCTCGCAAGCTAAACCCTACTTCAGATAATCAATAATAGAGAGGCTCAATATCTCTCCGTCTTACTTTCCCAGCTTTATTGCAGGGAAGATGTTGAGTATTACTAATCTATGAGTAGTAACAAGGCACGTTTACTTCCGGAAGTATCCGTACCTCGCAAGCTAAACCCTACTTCAGATAATCAATAATAGAGAGGCTCAATATCTCTCCGTCTTACTTTCCCACGTTTATTGCAGGGAAGATGTTGAGTATTACTAATCTATGAGTAGTAACAAGGCACGTTTACTTCCGGAAGTATCCCATACCTCACAAGCTAAACCCTACTTCATGATAGTCAATAATAGAGAGGCTCAATATCTCTCCGTCTTACTTTCCCACCTTTATTGCAGGTAAGATTTTGAGTATTACTAATCTATGAGTAGTAACAAGGCACGTTTACTTCCGGAAGTATCCGTACCTCGCAAGCTAAACCCTAATTCTGTCATTTATTTATTGCAGGGATAACTGCGAAAGCTTATTCCTTACTTACTAGCCAACGCTCATCCTTGGCAATAGAGCCATTTGGCGACGCGCTGACCAGTAGAGATTCTTGAATATGGGACTGTTATAATCCTAGGCCCGATCCAGGGCTGTGCAATCATTACGGTGTTCGGCATTCATAAGTTCACTACCACACAACAGACACTCCGAGTTCGGTAGTACATGAATGTGGTGGAGGTGCACAGCAAAGTAATCATGACCGTTCTTCAATCTGAAAGCTGCAACTTTAACAGCTGGGGTAAGTTATGGTCAATTAGTCTTCAAGTCACAAGACTTTACCACCGTTTTCCTACTAAGAGATCCCTCAATCCAATGTAATTATAATTTTTGGTGGACGTCTTTATTAAGGATGTAGTGAACTCAGATGCTCGGGTTGAGGGAGGTTTGTTCCTGGCTTGGTTAGTTGATCAGGCTTTTCATTGCCAGTGATGTTTACATGGCTCGGGATCCACTTTAAATTAAGTACTCACCCGGCATTTATGAGAGCATTTACATTTCTTCTATATTCTATGCTTTTACTAGTCAGCCCGCGAGGAATATCTTTACTCTTAAGCTATGGTAACCTGCACTGTCTTTTACTCCAAAAACGACTAATAAAATTATTATCGTGTAAATTTAAATAATTGGTTTATTCCGACTTGCTCAAATAATTAAAAATTTAGTCGACTCTGCGTTAATGGAATGTCCATTCTTTAGGATGGTTTTGTTCGAATGCAGTCACAGCCATCAAAGGTTCAACTTTTTTATAATTTTGCATTTCAATAATTGGTGAGTGTTTTCTGACCATCCAATTACCCACGTTTAATAACCAAAATCACTGACTGTCGTGTAATTTAACTGCAAGTACTAGTAGAAGCAGGATTTCGATAAACGTTTTGTGGGGATACCCTTGCTGCATTTCCTCAAAATAATTTCTTATATACCTAAGTAAAATGATATGTTAAAAAATATTGTCTATTACATAATAAAAATATTATTTTATTGACATAAAAGTAAATAAATAAAATACTAGCATGTAATTAAAAATTGATTTCTTAATTTTTTACTGAAAATTATTTTGGGAGGCATTGAAAGTCCGTCATTGAATATCCCTAGAAGTAACCTACCTAGTTTTAACTCATATCATGAATGATAAACTATTATAGGCAATAGTTTTATTAAACCTGCCCCAGAAACTCATTACAAATAACCCACTCTGTTTACAATGGTTTTGCCTGAGTCTAATTCAACATCAGCTAATGTGCCACGTAATACAGATGATAAACCAATCAGAGGCGAGAACAGTCACTGCGACCTAGCCAAGCCTCCAGTTATATTGCTTTCGGCAAGGTTATCCGGTCAGATAAAAATAGAAACCAGCTGTACTGTTTATGTTCACAGCAGCGCTATCTTTTGTAGTTACATGAAACTAAGGTGTACAGTCTGAAGTTAAGTAGCAGTGAGAGTAGCTTATATTAAATAAAGACTGGTTTAAAACTGTCATGACTTTTCTATGCTGTAAAATAATTATTTTAAACTTTTATAATAATGCACTGTAAAAATGCGTTACAGGTAAAACTGCATGTCAACAGCACTACATACATCAGTTATCAAAGATTTAATATTTTCTACGAAAAAATCGAGATGGACATGTATTGATATTTACAACGAGAAGATAGGTGTGGGAGAAAATTAAATAAGTTATACATTATTAATTTTACAATTATTCCTTGTAGACAGTAGATCGTAAAATTGTTTATTTTATCCATAAACAAGAAGTAGTTTTTTGCAAACAACGGTCAAAAACGCTTGGGTGCCATGTATTGGGAATGTAGTAAAATATGAAATTGATTTGTAAATGTTTAACACCCCAAATTTTTAAAATTTAATTCTTTTTATATTGTTTAATAAAGGAATTATTTATTACTTAAAGTGCAAAACGATGTTTTTTTAAAAGAGTTGGTCATTTTGCTTCTGAGATTTAGATGTAATTTCTACAACAGCGCCTAAAGGAGTATTATAGGTAACATATTGTTATATATATATATATATATATATATATATATATATATATATATATATATATATATATATATATATATTATAACATAAAGTATGGGGCTTTAGAAAAAATTTCAGTTAGTTGCTAAAATAATTTTCTGTAGGATTAAACCAGGAAAGACACAAATAGTGCCGACAAAGCAGTTACCATGCCATTATCCTTATCCAGGAAAGCTATAAGTTGAGTACGGCAACAATAGGCAATAAAGAGGGTCCAAAGTGGTTAAGACGGGAAAATCCAGCGGCCGATATAGCCTGGGAAAATAACCGTGTACCGTTAGGTTAAGCTAATTGTAGAACTGTGGGAAACTTATAAAGAACGTATTGTGGTAGTGGGAAAGATTGGATTTTTCAATAAAAACTAAATGATCGGGGAAGTTAGGAGGAAGTTTGAGGAGAGTCTCAGAGGAAGGCAGGCGGATTAGTGGGGACCAGGATGGAAGTGTTGTAAAGGGAGAAATTGATTAAATTAAGTAAAGAGTTTTTTGTATAAGTAAAATTTAAAAAGTGCGACGTAAAAGTTTCTTTTTTTTAATATTAAGAAAGTAAGTTTTTTGTGTCAAGTGTAAGCGCTGAAGTGAACAAAGGCCAAGATTCCAGGAGCTCTTCAGAAGAATAAGTATTAATGAATATAAGTGTAGCCAACAGACATCTAAATTTTAGTAAAGTTCAAAATAATTTTAATTTCATCAAAATTTATAAAAATTATTCTAGTTTCACCATTTCTAATTTAAAAAGCAAAGTTCCCGTAATAGCAACCCGAGAGCAAGAATAAAATTTTAATACTGTTTTTTTTTTGTTATATTATTTTATTAGAAATCTAAAGCCTTAGAAGTCCACCTTTTATCATTGTAATATTATTCAAGATATCAATCCTGTCACTGCAAAATATTAATATAAATTTGGAATAATGTGTAAAGTTAATTGAAGAGAATAAATGCAAGTGATGTTTAAAAACTTATAAGATTGTTAATTCTTTATAAACCTGAAGGTGGGACATTAAATAGGTAAGGTAAATAAGTAACACTAAAATTTTAATTTTAATTATAACAAAAGTTAAGTTATAATATATAAAACATAATAACTGATTTTACCTACAGTAGTAATAATATTACTGGTGAATTAGCTTCAATTTTGTACTTTCTCAACTACTAATATTTATAATGTAACAATATGTAGTATTGACTATAAAACAACGCGCGCACGAGCTAGCGGATTTTTAGGCTGCTACGCGTGCTAGTGTAAAGAGAGTAAGCCCCACTATACGTATTGCCAACCGCAGCCTATATCCTTAAGTGAAAAGACCAATGGAATTGTTTTACTAAAAGGAAAAAACATTCTACGCAACAGATATAATGGAAGATTTGAAGAATATGACGTCCTAAAAATCCGACATGTTTCAAAGAAATGATAGGACGAGATGAAGGAAACAACTTCCTTCTTCCTAGGATGAAGAAATTTCGGCGAAAAATTTATTAGCCAAATACTGTATGACGAAGCACTTGAGTTTTCACACATAACTGGCCAATACAATTAAAATCTTCCCTAAAATAAAACCAATTCCATCGTTGCTATTAAATATAAAAAATTTTACATTTATTTCATTGTTCTTATTAAAACTAACATAAAAACAAAAATATATTCGAAAAGCAAGGGACATATTTCACCCTCTTATAACCCAAATACGATTACCCAAGCGATAACTGAAAACTGTTTTATTAGGTTTAAATAGGTAACAGATGTAAAAAGTGATTCTTATGTGCAAGTGTTTCTAAACACTCTCTATAGTGCCACTGTACGTCATTTGATCGAATAAAACGCCATTTCTAAGCCATTGTGTGAAATTACTTGTTTATCGATTAACCAATCGCCAGTCTAAAATAGAGCATATAACCACGTAGGTTAGCTCAAACAAATAGCACGAAGCCGCGCAAAGCTTTGTCGCTGACGTGATTTGACCCATATCTCATGCAAAATCTGTTATTAAAAAGTTTCGAAAACATTTTCGCAGTATAGAGTGCAAACAAATTTACTCGAAACAGTGAAACATTGTTGTATTTCGTCACTTTGAAACTAGCAAAGAAAAAATAGTGCCACCACTATTTGCCACCAATTTCAAAACCTACAAATCTAAATTTAAAAATATTTTGCTTTAAATAATAATGTTGCACGGCTTTTGCCGATTATTATGAAAAACTATAAATAAAAAAGCGGTTTATTTGCGAGTAACGTATGTATAGATTTATTTCATTCTCGACGTTTCGGAAATTTGTTTATTTCCATCATCAGGGGTTGTTATGTTTTCGTTGTAAATCGACATACTTTTTCCATAATATTGCAGCAACTTCGTTTATATGCACTTACATAGATTACAAGTGCATATGTGAGCGCAGTTGTTGCAATAATATGAAAAATTATAACTGTATAAAGCAACTGTGACGTTATGTTTACTATAATTAAATAAAACCTCTATACCACAAATAACATTTTTCTTGTATTTAAAACCTCAAGTACATTTCCATTGCATAGCAATCATCCTCAGAGGTAATTTACAATAAAAATACTTTTAGGTTTAAATAAGTATTTTTATTGTAAATTGTCTCTGAGGATGATTGCTATGCAATGGAAATATACATAAGGTTTTAAATAAAAGAAAAAAGTTATTTGTGGTATAGAGGTTTTATTTATGTTAAATATGAAAAATTATGTCGATTTACAGCGAAAACATAACAACGCCTGATGATGGAAATATAGATATTTCCGAAACGTCGCCAATGAAATAAAATATCTATAAGAATATCTTGTAAGATGAAAGATGAGGAAGGGTAGATGGAATTCGGTTGGCACAAGGAAATGCCGTGATGATCCCTGGCTCTGGGAATAGGGGACATTATGGCATCGCCTGGGCAACATGCTTTCACCGGAATGACTAGAGTATTAACAATAATAGTAAATGCAGAATATTTCAAAGTCATAAAATATTTAAAATAATAAATTCTTATCACACTTCAATGAACACAATTTATAGTGGCGATTTTGAACAAATACAATATTGCTTTTACATCTACCGAAATATTTTGTAATTTCATACAACTCCCATCTTAACGTAGAATCATACGTCATGAGATTTATACGTTTTGTTCTGTCGACTATTCATGGCTCTTACAATTCAGGACAATCGTGTCCTCCACTCAGGTACCGGATAGTAACGGCAAGATCCAGTCCTTGGTTTATAGCACGTGACTTGGTAAATACTGTATAAGTTTTTTCTGCCTTGAGCGGACACAACAATACGCCGTCTCGTAAATGCGAGAACTTTCTAGAAGTAAACGGTTAGGAATTACTGGAAGCGGCAAGTCGAGTTTGAGCTGACACAACTTTATTGTTCTAGAATTTCCTACCGATAAGCGGATGGAAATTACTAGAATGGCAAATCGAAATGTAAAGGTTTTGCTAAGAGAGAAGAGTGTGATTTTTGTAATGCAATGATGAGAGTAAATCTTTAGTGACCGAGTGTCGGTTTGGTGCGTGTTATGTGTAAATAGGCTGTTAGAGAAATTAGTGGATATTCTTCTTCTTCTTGAAGGACCATATCCTATCGAATGTTGGCAATCATCCATTGCTCTTCTATAAAGTGTCCTTGTGCTGGCTCCATACCATTGTCGTAAGTTCTTCAGTCAATATGTCCGGACCTCTTGAGCCATCAATTTTAACTTGTATAATAAGCTGGACCAGCTGCTATTTTGTACCGTTAAATATGTCCGAAATATTCTAATCTTCTCTTTTTGGCAGTGAGTATGTTTTCTGTTTGTTTGTTCATCTGATTGAGTACTGCTGTGTTTCGGACTTCGTCAACCCAAGAAATACGCTGCGTACGCCGATAGGTTCGCATTACGAAAGCTTCTAGTATCTTACACACGGCATCTGTGCTTCAGCTCCATGCATGAGTATAGGCCCTACTGAAATAACATCAAAGAATACGAATCATTGCCTCAGGAGCATATCAGAAGTTTTTGCAAGTCATCCAATGTATTCGCTACAAGTACAGTAGCGTCCGCGTATCTAAGAATATTTATAAGTACCTTGGTGTTTAAGAATAATAATCCCTTGATATTTCTTCAGAGTATAAGTTGGACAAGAGAGGTGATAGCTCACAGCCCTGTCGGACTCCACGCCACGCTTGTATCTCATCTGGCGTCCTCCATTTATGGATATCAGTAATAACTTACTATTATTCTTGTACTTCGCAGTTATTAGTAGACCTACTTGAAAGAGTGTTTGGAGGCTTTTATAAATAGTAAGTATGTAGATGGTAGCATAAAAGTGTTTTAATTAATAAATGGTTAATTGAGTTAGAAATTAGCTAGTGAGAACAATTCACAACGGTAGATATTAAAACAGTTTACTCTAAATCTCACTACACATTAGTTTATTAGAACAAACACACTAGTTTATTAAAACAAACACACTAGTTTAATAAAACAAACAGACTAGTTTAATAAAACAAACAGACTAGTTTATTAAATCAAACCGACTAGTTTATTAAAACCAACACACTAGTTTAATAAATCAAACAGACTAGTTTATTAAAACAAACACACTAATTTAATAAAACAAACACACTAGTTTATTAAAACAAACACACTAGTTTAATAAAACAAACAGACTAGTTTAATAAAACAAACAGACTAGTTTATTAAATCAAACAGACTAGTTTAATAAAACAAACACACTAGTTTAATAAAACAAACAGACTAGTTTATTAAATCAAACACACTAGTTTATTAAAACAAACAAATTAGTTTATTAAAACAAACACATTAGTTTATTAAAACAAACACACTAGTTTATTAAAACAAACACATTAGTTTATTAAAACAAACACACTAGTTTATACACACTAGTTTATTAAAACAATCACATTAGTTTATTAAAACAAACGCATTAGTTTAACACAAACACACTAGTCTATTAAAACAAACAAATTAGTTTATTAAAACAAACTCATTAGTTTATTAAAACAAACACATTAGTTTATTAAAACAAACACACTAGTTTATTAAAACAAACACATTAGTTTAACACAAACACACTAGTCTATTAAAACAAACACATTAGTTTATTAAAACAATCAAATTAGTTTATTAAAACAAACAGACTAGTTTCAACAACGATGTCGCTTTCATCAGCGCTTGGCTACTACTGTAGTAATAAAATAGTGTGTTTCTGTTAATAAACTAATGTGTAGTGAGATTGAGAGTAAATTATTTTAATTTTTACCTAATAAATAATTTGTTAGTCTAAAATTGTCGTATAATTTATTAAACGCCTGTGGAAATGTAACAGTATTTACGACGTACTGCTAGATGTTGTTTGCCAAACCACTGTATGTGATCGGGGCTGTGCCCGTCTCTTAACAATGTAACCCATCGTTGTTAGGTCTAGGAGCATACGAGGGAGAGATTCCGCTTACTAGACGCGATTAAAAATGCAGGGTAGAATATTCATTCACACCTGCAATGGTTACAAATGAAACCCAAATAGGTTACACTTGTGTGATCAATTTAAACGGCTAGGCCCGTGCATCAAAGGCTATCGGTTGCAGACACATACAGTTCAATAATATTCATACAAAAATGAAACACTTTTTTATAAATAAGTTCACTCTGCCAAGTTTAGTTATGACTAAAATTCTTTTACAAAATACAACAACAATTTTATATTTAAACTTTTCTAGAAATTTTAAAAATAATTTGTTCACAACAATAAAATATATGAAAAATTAAAAATATTTTCTCTTTACTTGAAAATATAAAGACTTTCAATATTTTATCAAGATAAATATAAATCTCAAACGAACAAGGGTTGCATAATTTCTTAATGGTCAAGTACGACAAAATATTTCTTAACGAATATGTAACGACCTACAAGTATATTTACACCGTTATATTTATGACACAATTTCTTGATTTATATTTAGTTTTATTATTGATAAATTTTATAATTCCTTAAAATAAAAAAAGCCTTTATTATTGTCACTTGATTCTTTTAATAAATTAATAATATGTATTAATAATTACATATTATATTATTAATTACATATTAATAATTAATAATTAATTAATATGTATGTGCAATGTTAAGAACCGGGTAATTTATTTTTTAAATTTACGTATTAATAATTTTTGTATAAACATAATTTCTTACTATAAATACATAAAATAATTACTATTCAGGAAATATCATTAAATCAAAATTTATGGAAGTTGTATGATAGTGAAAGGTCATACTGAACATGTAAATAAGACTTTCAAATGCAACAAGGCAGTAAGCGAGTGAAGGGGAAAGACATACCGTCTGGGAGTGAAGGTGTAAACCCCTTCCCTTTCACACATGAGCCACCGACAACGTTCTGTGGACTGCATGTACCAAATGCCATGAAGTACGACTTGGGCGATAGACTACTTGCGAGGATCAGTGAAATCCTTTTAGTCGTCGTGACTAAATGCGCCACTTGCAAATATGCCAAGCTGTGTCTCATAACCTAACCTAACCACTCCATTACGCGATTCCCGGTTTTACTCTTGCTACACTACTACATTACATCATGTGAAAGAAAAACTTCTGGAAGCTTATATAAGGACTGATTTTGGACGATAAGAATTTAAGGTTGGAAGAGGATTTTGTTGCCTCAGGCAGGCTCTTCCCAACCCCGCTCTCACGCTTAGGTTACGTTTGGGTCTCAAGAGGAGAGAGTTTTTTGTTTGTAATGTAATAAAAAAGGTTTTTTTTCTACCATTTTCTCAATCACTTGAAGCAACTGGGCCTTAAGATAGTTAGGTTAGCTTAGGTTTAAGTTAGGTTAGGTTGAGTTAGGTTATGGTCTTAAATAGCAAATAGTTTTTTGTTTGTAATGTAATAAAATAAGGTTTTTTCTACCATTTTCTCAATCACTTGAAGCAACTGGGCCTTAAGATAGTTAGGTTAGCTTAGGTTTAAGTTAGGTTAGGTTGAGTTAGGTTATGGTCTTAAATAGCAAATAGTTTTTTGTTTGTAATGTAATAAAATAAGGTTTTTCCTACCATTTTCTCAACCACTTGAAGAAACTGAGCCTTAAGATAGTTAGGTTAGCTTAGGTTTAAGTTAGGTTAGGTTAGGTTATGGTCTTAAATAGCAAATAGTTTTTTGTTTGTAATGTAATAAAATAAGGTTTTTTCTAACATTTTCTCAACCACTTGAAGAAACTGAGCCTTAAGATAGTTAGGTTAGCTTAGGTTTAAGTTAGGTTAGGTTAGGTTATGGTCTTAAATAGCAAATAGTTTTTTGTTTGTAATGTAATAAAATAAGGTTTTTTCTAACATTTTCTCAACCACTTGAAGAAACTGAGCCTTAAGATAGTTAGGTTAGCTTAGGTTTAAGTTAGGTTAGGTTAGGTTATGGTCTTAAATAGCAAATAGTTTTTTGTTTGTAATGTAATAAAATAAGGTTTTTTCTAACATTTTCTCAACCACTTGAAGAAACTGAGCCTTAAGATAGTTAGGTTAGCTTAGGTTTAAGTTAGGTTAGGTTGAGTTAGGTTATGGTCTTAAATAGCAAATAGTTTTTTGTTTGTAATGTAATAAAATAAGGTTTTTTCTAACATTTTCTCAACCACTTGAAGAAACTGAACCTTAAGATAGTTAGGTTAGCTTAGGTTTAAGTTAGGTTAGGTTAGGTTATGGTCTTAAATAGCAAATAGTTTTTTGTTTGTAATGTAATAAAATAAGGTTTTTTCTAACATTTTCTCAACCACTTAAGATAGTTAGGTTAGCTTAGGTTTAAGTTAGGTTAGGTTGAGTTAGGTTATGGTCTTAAATAGCAAATAGTTTTTTGTTTGTAATGTAATAAAATAAGGTTTTTTCTAACATTTTCTCAACCACTTGAAGAAACTGAGCCTTAAGATAGTTAGGTTAGCTTAGGTTTAAGTTAGGTTAGGTTAGGTTATGGTCTTAAATAGCAAATAGTTTTTTGTTTGTAATGTAATAAAATAAGGTTTTTTCTAACATTTTCTCAACCACTTGAAGAAACTGAGCCTTAAGATAGTTAGGTTAGCTTAGGTTTAAGTTAGGTTAGGTTAGGTTATGGTCTTAAATAGCAAAGATGTTTTTGTTTGTAATGCAATGAAATAAGGTTTTTTTCCTCCCATTTTCTCAATCGCTTGAAGCAAATACGCCTAAGATAGTTAGGTTAGCTTAGGTTTAAGTTAGGTTATGTTTTGTTAGGTTATGGTCTTAAATAGTAAAGAGTTTTTTGTTTGTAATGCAATAAAATAACGTTTTCCCTCCCATTTTCTCAATCCCTTGAAATAACTGAACTTAAGATAATATTACGTGACGTTGGTCGAAGTTTCCCTGATTGGATAGATTAAAGGTCACTAACATTCTATACAGCATCAATATGATTAAAAAATGAATATTAGAAATTTCATAACGTTCAGATCACTAGCACGGCCAAAATTCTTTTTGGGTTTTATTAGTATTTCGAAGAATTGAGAGCTATCCATCTGTCCAAACCAAAATTTAAAACAAGTAATATAGAAAAAGAATTTTTTAAAGATAATTAATATTAAAGCTAATAAATATTAATTAAATTAATATTTGACGTCGACAAAAAGTTTTTTTTATTTTAGTTACTTTTTATTGTGTAATTAGGCCTACAATTAATATAAATATGTATATAAAACGGCAAAATAGAAAACGAATTTCCTTGAAATTTTCCATTTTCCTTTCTATGTATGGTGTTGGACTATTATTTTTGTTTGTTACTATTTATACGCTTTCTTTTTTTTCGTCGCTTGCATTGTGTTATCCGTTTGTGAAGCAAGGTTCGATACCGTTAATCCAGTTTGTTTATTTATATTAATCTTTTCATTAATTTTTAATCCTAGAGCATTATTTATGATATTCTGGGAAACCATGGCAACAATCTAAGGTTGTACAATAGAGGTTTCGACGATAACTTGACGGGGAGTAAAAAAAACATCATATATATACATCTTTGAGAAATAGATTTTTAGCTATGGGAAAGTTGGCTCAGTGCCTAAGCACTAGACTTCGAACATGGAGATAGTCAGATACTCAGTTCGAATCTGCGCTATACCCCCCATTTTTATAATTTAAATATTGAATAAATATTTTAAAAACTGTATTAACATATTGTCATCCACTATAGGTTAAAATAAATGTATTTGAACGTGGCTGGATGAATAAAAACGTATTTTATTAACGTACAAGATATACATACATATATATATATATATATATTATAACATAAAGTACGAGGCTTTAGATTAAATTAAGTTAGTTGCTAAAATAAATCATCTGTAGAATTAAGCAAGGGAAGACACAAATAGTTTTTCTAATGCGGACAAAGCAGGTAACATGTCATTATCCTTTCCAGGAAAGCTATAAGTTGAGTCCGGCAAATTGACAATAGAAGGTCCAAAGCTTGTTAAAATGGGAAATCCAGCGGCCGATATAGCCTGGCGAATTAACCGTGTACTGTTAGGTTAGCTAATTGTAGAACTGTGGGAAACTTACAAAGAACGTATTGGTGGTAGTGGGAGAGATTAGATTTTTAATAAAAAGTAAATGATCGGAAGTTTAGAGGAAGTTTGAGGAGAGTCTCAGAGAGAGGAAGACGGATTGGTGGGAACCAAGATGGAAGTGTTGTAAAGGGAGAAATTGTTTAAATTAAGTAAAGAGTTTTTTTTATAAGTAAATTTTAAAAAGTGCGACGTAAAAGTTTTTTTTTAGAAATATAAAGTAAGTTTTTTTGTGTGTGTCAAGTGTAAGCGCTGAAGTGAACAAAGCCAGGATTCCAGGAACTCTTCAGAACAATAAGTATTATTTGAATATAAGTGTAGCCAACAGACATCTATCTTTTAATTCAGAACAAACTTTAATTTCATCAAAATTTATAAAAATTATTCTAGTCACCATTTCTAATTTAAAAAGCATAGTTCCCGTAATAGCGACCCCGAGAGAAGAATAAAATTTGTAATACTGGTTTTTTAAATGTTATTCTATTAGAAATCTAAAGCCTCAGAAGTCCACCTTTTATCATTGTAAATTTAGTTCAATCCTGTCACTGCAAAATATTAATATAAATTTGGAATAATGTTTAGAGTTAATTGAAGAGAATAAATGCAAGTGATGTTTAAAAATTGAAAAGAGTGTTATTTCTTTTATAAACCTAAAGGTGTGACATTAAATAGAGAAGGTAAATAAATAACATTTAAATATAAATTTAATTATAACAAAAAGTTAGGTTATAATTTGACGCCCAACTAGTTGGCAAAGTTAAATAGAAATGGTGAATATAAATAAATAAAGTAAATCATAAATTAATAAACAAACTTATTAATCTGTTGGCTTAAGTAAAAGTGTTAATTAAGGAAATTTAATAAAAACTGTGAACATTATTAAGACTATAGTGAACATTATTAGGGAAGAGACTTTAAATCATAAATAAAGTAGATGAAAAAAATTTGGGTGTGGGGACAGAGATAATTGTAGGGACTAGCGTAAACAGCGGAATAGATATGCTACAGTTAATGAAATTCATAAGTACGAAAATAGATCAATTTACAAAAGATTTAAAGAAAACTTTAATTAGTGAATTGGACGAATTTTCACAAGATTTAAATAGTAAATTAGATGATACTAAACAAACTACACAAGATTTAAAACAAACTTTAATTAGTAAAGTAGATGAAACTAACAGAAAGATAGATGAAATAATTAAGAATCAGGAAGACCTTAAAGAAGAAATTAATGATAATTTAGTTAAGAACAATGAAGACTTTAAGCAAGAATTTAATGATGTATTAGTTATGAACAAGGAACAATTGAAGTATGAAAGCTTAGAATTAAACAATAAAAGAGATACAACACAAACTAAATTAGCGGACGTGGAAATAATATGTGAAAATCAACTAAAACAAGCGGAAGATTTAAACATACTCAAAATTAACACGGGACAATGTATTACTGACAACCTTAGGTTAAAACAGTTAGACGACCACCTTAAGCAAAACCAAAATCAATTAACGTCAGTAGATACCGGAGGAATTAATAATTAGGAAACTAGCACAACATTTTGACCCGAATGTTGCTACAGCTTTAATCACTAGAGCGATAAAAACTAAAAGTGAGTTCGTCAACTTAATAACAAAATTTCACTTTCAACAGAAGGAACACTTTCGATTTACAGGACAAAATAGACCCGGCCGATTTAGCCAAAGACACGAAAATACCCCATTTGAGAGAGGAAAACACCTGCAATAGTCAAGGACAATTCGACCTTTTGTTGATCATATCTGTAATTATTCAGACTCATATAATACTTCTTGAAAAAAAATAATAATAATATTTGTGCTACGAAAAAAAAAATAAACAATGAATAACGAACTTACATTTAATAAACTGCACAAAGGGGAAATTTAATTAGGATGTGATAAAATTATTATTTAGCTAAACAAGTAAAATGAATTGTAAAATTTTCACATTTAAATTTGAAGAAAGATTGTTAATTTGTATGTTGTGATTTTGTAATTATGGAATATTTGATAAGAGAAATGATCTACACAAATTTTCTAATATAAAAGGGAGAATAATTATATTTTTATTGTAACTAATTAAAATTGAGGTTAATTGAGAAGGTATAACAGTATTATAATTGTAAACCATTTAGGAACGTATGCATATTAATTTTAACTTCTTAATAAACTTGTAAGGCTTTCAATTAAGTTACTTCATCTGTCAGCTATTTTGTAATAGTTTAAGTAAACTGTCAACTAAAACATTTCACAAAACTGAGTAAATTTAATCTATAATTATAGCATTATATTTGCGACAATTTGGTTTGTTTAGTATTAATAACATTAAGTATTGAATTATTTTATTCAGTTAATAATTAATTATGCAGCATATTTTAATGACATGTTTTAAAATTGTAAGATAATGATAATTAACTGTTAGTGATTTTTAATATGTATTTTTAGCTTAAACGCAATTGCTTGTTTGTTTTAGTTAGAATGAATCTTAACCCTTTAACAAAATACTCGTCTTAGTAAAAGAAATTAATATTCTCCTTTTTGGTAATAAACCTTATTAAGTTGGTTATATTGGTATTAGGAATTTAAGATTGGGTGAAGAATTTAAACAAATTGTTCTTTATGTCATAGCATTCAAATATTGTAAACAGCAAAATCCTAGAAATTTATGAAGGGCCCTACGAAATAAAAAATTGTCTTGGTAATAGCAGTTACCAACTTACTTCCATAATTAATGGTAAACTTAAGGGTAAATTTAACTGTAGAATGTTAAAAATGTATCACAAACCCATATTAAATAATTGTAAAAAAAAACTTTTAGATTTTCATGCATAAATAATTAATGGTTAGGATCGTAGGATGAACAATTTCATTGTAAACTTTCACATTTAATTTTAAAGAAAGAGTCTTAATTTGTATGATGTGATTTGTAATTATGTAATATTTATAAATGTAATGATAGATATAAGAGGCTTAACTATAGTAGAAATAAATGTATTGGAAATTGTAGATTGGGTGAAGAATTTAAAACAAATTGTTCTTTGATGTCATAGCATTCAAATATTGTAAAATTTAATTTAAGAAATCAAAAAAAATTAATTTTAAAATTCTGGGGACTCTATAACATAAAGTACGAGGCTTTAGATTAAATTAAGTTAGTTGCTAAAATAAATCATCTGTAGAATTAAGCAAGAGAAGACACAAATAGTTTTTCTAATGCGGACAAAGCAGGTAACATGTCATTATCCTTTCCAGGAAAGCTATAAGTTGAGTCCGGCAAATTGACAATAGAAGGTCCAAAGCTTGTTAAGATGGGAAATCCAGCGGCCGATATAGCCTGGGTAATTAACCCTGTACCGTTAGGTTTAGCCAATTGTAGAACTGTGGGAAACTTACAAAGAACGTATTGGTGGTAGTGGGAGAGATTAGATTTTTAATAAAAAGTAAATGATCGGAAGTTTAGAGGAAGTTTGAGGAGAGTCTCAGAGAGAGGAAGACGGATTGGTGGGAACCAAGATGGAAGTGTTGTAAAGGGAGAAATTGTTTAAATTAAGTAAAGAGTTTTTTTTATAAGTAAATTTTAAAAAGTGCGACGTAAAAGTTTTTTTTTAGAAATATAAAGTAAGTTTTTTTGTGTGTGTCAAGTGTAAGCGCTGAAGTGAACAAAGCCAGGATTCCAGGAACTCTTCAGAACAATAAGTATTATTTGAATATAAGTGTAGCCAACAGACATCTATCTTTTAATTCAGAACAAACTTTAATTTCATCAAAATTTATAAAAATTATTCTAGTCACCATTTCTAATTTAAAAAGCATAGTTCCCGTAATAGCGACCCCGAGAGAAGAATAAAATTTGTAATACTGTTTTTTTTAATGTTATTCTATTAGAAATCTAAAGCCTCAGAAGTCCACCTTTTATCATTGTAAATTTAGTTCAATCCTGTCACTGCAAAATATTAATATAAATTTGGAATAATGTTTAGAGTTAATTGAAGAGAATAAATGCAAGTGATGTTTAAAAATTGATAAGAGTGTTAATTCTTTTATAAACCTGAAGGTGTAACATTAAATACGTAAGGTAAATAAATAATATTTAAATATAAATTTAATTATAACAAAAAGTTAAGTTATAATATATATATATATATATATATATATATATATATATATATATATATATATATATATCAGGACAGTGTGAGCAAATAGAAGAAATTGAATAATGTTTTTAACAAATAAAAGATTCAGAAGAAAATTTATGGTGGTTCTGGTGGCAGCACTGACCTTTATATCCCCTGGCTACGCCCCTGGTCCAGATAGGACAAATGTAATGATATTGCAACGCTGTCGGCCAAGCAACGAAGCTCGTGACATGTCCGTCGTTTGACTCCACTGTTTCCTTATTGGCATTATGTATGGCCTATTCATGTATAGTACAAGAGCAAAGCCTACACTCTGTATGATGTAACCTGTCTTGTGTACCGCTCAGCTACCTGGTTCTTCGCAACTGTTTCTTTAACTAGCATCCCCACAATGTAAGTTAACTTTCTTATGCTAACCATAATTTCAAAATTTCTATTGAATATTTGAAAATTATGTAAGATATGAGAACTATACCAAATATGACATAATTTGTGAAGTTTATTATTGTTACTATAAACAGGCTACGCCTATTTTGTTTGTTTACTTTTTTTACCAAATAATGTCGTGTTTGGTATCGGTCCTATATTTTTTTGTACTTTTCAAATATCGATAACAATTTGTAAATTATAATAAGAATGTCAATTTACTCAGTGGCGATGTTAATAGGTGACTCATTAACGAAATACATAAGGGTGGCTGCAAGTGATAGGGCACACCCGGAAGAGCCCAAGTAGTCTAGCTGTTTACATGAGAGGTTACAATTACACATACTATAAATGCAGTCTTAGTCCAAAGTGCTTGTTTTGTTAAAAAAATTCTGATTCTAACGTCGATATTCCAAACACATGAAAGGACTCTGCGTTAAATGAGAACCAATATTATCAAGGCTGTGTTTAATATCTGTCGACGTTTTAACCACACAAAGTAATTCGTGATTCTTCTTAAGACCAAAACAGTTATAAATATAACTGTAATAATGTAACATAAAATAATCTATAAAAAAATTACTTAAAAAAATTTTTTTTTTAATTATTATATCTTTATTAAGTCAATCCAAGTAACTACAGTAAAGTCTCGATAATTCGAGGTCGATGGGACAGAGACCCCTCGGATTACACGGAAATAGGTTCCTGTCCATTAGAAAAAATAGGGTTCTAATGAACCCTAATACTATAATAATTAAGAATGCACAAAATACGTTTATAGAACATTATTGATAACAGTAATTACATAAATTAATGTTGCTTTGGAATACACTGATCCTCACGGTTGCTATTTAGAAATATATGTTATGTCTTCTGCGTGTGCTTATCAGATCGTTTACGTGCTGCGATGTCGCGTAGACGTCTTAGCAGAAGCACATCTGTTGGCGTGGTGTCTGCCTATTGTTCAATATAGCGCATTGCAGTTTCCAAGACGGCTGTTCCTTCACCGTCACTAATTTTCCCTTCTTGTATTGTCTCGGTCGAACCTTCATCTTTATTCTCGTCATCAGTTTTAAAAATTCTTAACTAAGTGATTACGTAATTGCTTGGTAGAGGGGTAGTAATTTATCAGTAGAGGGTTAGCTTCGTAAAAGGAACGAATGTTTTGAAACGCGTCAGCAATTAAGTATTCACTTAGCTAATTATTTTTAAAACTGGTTATGAATCACATGCTTAGCGGAACAGAAGGAAGGAACCCTGGACCGGGCCCGACTCATTGTTTGCTGAGACATCTTGAGATTTGTTGATAAACCATATCTCCCAAGCATCCATAGTATTGTACCTCGAGACTTGCTTCAACAACTTAGGATGGTCAGACGTAAAGTAATGCTGGTTGTCCAGGCAATACTTGGCCAATGCTGAGTATTCCTGCTTGTTGTTTTTAAAATGAGCAAAGTGCTCCATGCTTCTTGTCCTAATACTCCTACGGGTTTGGCCAATATATATTGCATCGCGCAGCTCACATTCTATGCTGTAAATCCCCGATTCCTCACAGTTATCTGTGAAGTCCTTCGGAGATCCAAGCATTCTACCCAAACTCTGTCCTGAAGCCGCCGATACTCGAAGTCTTCCATACTTCATGAGGCACATCTTGGCAACGCTATATAGCGGAGGGTTGTAAGCTAACCTAACGCAGCGGTTTTCTGGATTTTCCTTGGGTAAGGTTGTTCTAGAAAATCTGTTTTTCTTTAATTCGGCTTTTTTATGATACTCCGTAACAGATCAAATCCGAATCCGTTAAATTCTGCCATTCCATATATCATGTTTAGTCCTTTCAAATAGTTCTCTCTTGATAATGGGAAATGAACTAAACGGTGTGCCATACTACGAAATGCGGCTAATTTGTGCTCGTTAGGGTGGTGTGAATCATATGGGATGCGGTGTGCCATACTACGAAATGCGGCTAATTTGTTCTCGTTAGGGTGGTGTGAATCATATAGGATGCACCGTGCCATACTACGAAATGCGGCTAATTTGTGCTCGTTAGGATGGTGTGAATCATATGGGATGCACCGTGCCATACTACGAAATGCGGCTAATTTGTTCTCGTTAGGATGGTGTGAATCATATGGGATGCACCTGAAACTTTGAGTAGGCTTCCTATAAATATCAAAAGAAAGCCTACAGTTTGCTCTCGTCACCATTATATCAAGAAAGGTAATGCTATTCTTCGCTTGTACCTCAGTAGTGAACTCTATCGAAGGAAAAAATTAAGTTCCCGACAAAATTCATTAAGGTTTTTATTTCCATCAAAAATAACAAACACATCATCCACATACCGGATCCAGACACGTGGGAAAAATTTCGTCTCCTTAAACTTAGTTTCAAACCATAAAGAAATTTGCCAAGTAACTAGACAGAGGGTACCTGGGCCATTGTTAGGGAAATAACCCTAACCAGTCATTTTATTCCTTCCATTCATTTTTAATCCTAGAGCATTATTCATGACATTGTATGGTAACCGTGGCAACATTTTAAGGTTGTGTATTGGAGGTTTCGACGACAACCAGATGGGAACAAAAGAAACTTCATATACATCTTTAAGAAATAGATTCCTAGCTATGGAAAAGTTGGCACATTACCAAAGCGCTAAACTTCGAACATGAAGATACTTAGTTCGAATCCAATCCACCCAAATTTGTATAATTTTATTGATTAAATATTTGAAAAAACTGTATTAACATAAATCGTCATCCACTATAGGTTAAAAGAAATGTATTTCAACTTGATTGGATGAATAACAAAGTACTTTATTAACGATTGAAAATTTGTACAAGATACATATCAGGAAAGTGTGAACTAACAAAAGGAATTGAATAATCTTCTTTGCCTATTCACAAAAAATCAAGTTAAAGCTTCAATATAAGACCTTACTGGTGTTGGAAAAGTGAGCAATGTGCGAGCTCCATTAGACAATGCAAGACTGGCCTTGCAGGCAAGAAATCAGCCGGCGCACCTGTAACGGTACGCCTTAAATGGCAGTAATTTTAAGTTTTTAATACCCGCGCTTTTTACCGGCTTCACTCAAGGTCGCCCGTATGTAATGCTACAACCTATTCAACGAAGTTAGAGCCAATGCATCAGGTAAATAGAGTTATTCCATTATCATATCACACAAAACCATCAACAACTAGGCTATCTGTACCTGTTACACTTACGAAATCGAATCGCAAGGGACATTTAATTTAAGAGTGTAAAATCTGACGGGAATTAACCTAAATTTACAAGTTTTGCCAAAAATAGAGTTTAACAATACATTTAACACATTTAGCACGGTTTAGAAGCGTATTTTATTTGAATATGTATAGAAACCCCAGGTGAAGAGTAAATATATGGAAGTTGTAGAGAAATAATCAGAACAAAATTGTCAACTTTCTTAAGCTGAGATAGAAAACTGATTTTGCGATTAAAATAATTTTAAACTGTGTAGCTCAAAAAATTAAATAATCCTTCAATATTAATAAGTCGTACTCAACTTTAATCAGACCATATTTATAGTAATTAACAATTACTGTTTAAAAAGTTGTAAATTAACCTGACCTCTCTTACTTTTACAAGTTTATAAGATTTTTAGTATTGTATAGATTTCCTTCTACTGGGTTAACAGCCTATAGTTTACAATGTAAGTTGATTCTAAAATTAAACAGTAGGCTAATATTATAGTTTTCGAAATCTTGTTGCTGTCCATGACGACGAACTGGTTGTTTTACTTATTACACTTTTGCTATTACTTCCGACCAGACCTTTTGTTAACTAAAGGTTGTTAAATTGTTAACTTACACTTGGAGGAAACGTTTTCTTCTTACTTCTTCAGCCTCAAAGGACCTGAAGAAGAAGTCGTAAGACGAAAACGTTTCCTCCAAGTGTAACTTAACAATTTAACAACCTTTAGTTAACAAGAAGTCTGATCGCTAGTAATAGCAAAAGTGTAATAAATTATAATTTTATCTAACCTTTGTCCCAGTAATGCAACAACATTCTACGCGTGATCACGTATGCAATAACCTAACCTAATCTAACTCAACCTAACCTATGCATTCCCATAGGAAAATTTCTAATTCCTAATTCATTTTCACTGTCTTGTATCATGATAATTCTCGAGTAACTTGGAGTTACAAAAGAATATACAAACCTCTCATTAAATTTGACTACACTCTTGTAATACATATTGATACTTTTGCACATATGTTCATCGACTAAATCAAGAGCGGAATATGCTACAAACTGATTAAAGTATCTATCAGTTAATAAGTTGTCACAAGATGAAGGTCCCTTAAGGCGCAGCAACCGGTTAGATTAATTAGGAAATTTTATTTAGCCTATTACAGTATTTCTTTCTAACAAAACCTATTCCTTCCGGGTACTTATGAGTATATAAACATTGAGATACTTATACATGTATTTTAATGTAATATAATATAGTTTTCTGTTTTATACAGAACTTATATAAAGTTTTGTGAGTTTGTAAAGTGAAGTTATTTTTACAAATGTTCATTTTTGTATTAATTGATTCTATCTTCACGTGAGCTACTAATATTTTAATAAAACACCAGTAATTATGTTACACTTGCCTATAGTAGCACTTACTTTTATAATTGTTGAGGAAGGCCGTTTCGGGAGATGTGTCCCATTGTCAACTCAGACCGTAACTGACAGACAAAAGGTGTATGTGAGTTATAATGTAGTTATGGATTTTTTACAACAAAACCCCCTAATTGCACTAAAAACGCCAACATTTCCACCCTAATGTACCATCCCTACGTTAACCAACAAAAAACCATTAGGACAGTTACGTTCTGAGTTGACAATGGGCCACATCTTCCGAAACGCCGTCCACAACAGTTATAAAAGTAAGTGGTACAAGAGGCAACTGTAACATATTTACAAGTGTTTTTAAGTTCATTTTTAGTAGTTTACCATAAATATTATTATTTTTTATTATTTATCATTCGCTCTACACTTTAAAATTGACAAAGCATTAATTTGGTAGCAACGCATTTCTAGTTTGATAAGTCATTAATACATTCGAGATATCACACAATGGTCAGTTGAACAAAATAAAACAAGTTTATCTTGGCATGACTATAGCGTGTTCCGTAACATATGGACATAGTCAGCTCTGTGACCTCAGGCAGGTTAGGCCGTTGCAAAGGAAGTCAAGACTCATGTGTTGTAATGTTTTCCCGATCATTTGTCTACGACCTTGTACCTACGCTGGGATTCTTCCTTGTTTATGTTTCAGCTGTGTACAAGTATAGCTCCATTCTCACTTGGGAATATAGCGGGAGTTGTTCTTTGTGGGTTTTTGTTGTACATTTTGTCACCACTTACTTTGCTTTGATCCTTTTATTCTGTAAAGTATAACAATGCATTATTATCAGCAGTTTACATCTCGGAGTTTTTAAAGAAAGGAGACTATACCACCATGCATATTTTATGACGACAAACTGTGACGCATCAGATTCCACGATATGAATACATATTTCGTGCAACAGCTGTCAGTTCAGTTAAGCACTAATGTTCACTAGTGCTCAACTAATGTCCTTCAAATGTTCACGAAGTGCCTACCTAATGTTCACCTACTGTCTACCGAATTATCACCTAGTGCCCACCTAATGTTCACCTACTGTTTACCGAATGTTCATTAGTGCCCACCTAATGCCCTTCTAACGTTCACCTACTGTCTACCAAATGTTAACCTATTATCTACCGAATGTTCACCTAGTGCCTACCTAATGTTCACCTACTGTCTACCAAATGTTCACCTAGTGTCTACCTAATAGTCACCTATTATCTACCGAATGTTCCCCTAGTGCCCATCTAATGTTCACCCAGTGTCTACCTAATGTTCACTTACTGTTAACGTAATGTTCATCTAGTGTCTACCCAATGGTCACCTAGTATCTACCTAATGTTCACCAAATGTCTACCTAATGGTAACTTAGTGTACGCCTAATATTCTTTTAGTGTCAACATATGAAATGTCCTCATATGCTAGTCCTCACCTAGTGTCTACCTAATGTTCACTTAGTGTCCAACTAATGTTCACTTATTGGTAAACTAATGTTCACCTAGAGTCTACCTAATGTTCACCTAGTGGCTAACTAATGTTCACCTACCGTTCACCTAAGGTCCACCTAGTGTCCACCCAATCTTCACCTAGTATCCACATATGAAAAAATTGTTTACCTCCAATAATGTCTCACCTAGTGTTAAGCTAGTGCTCACCTAATATTCACCTATTGTTAACCTAGTGTTCGTCTTGTGTCCACCTAATGTTCACCTAGTGTACACCTATTATTCGCCTAGTGGCTGCCTAATGTTCACCTAGTGTCTACCTAAATGTTTACCTAGTGCCAACCTAATGTTCATCTATTATTACCCTAATGTTCACCTAGAGTAAACCTAACGTTCACCTAGTGTACATCTAATATTCAACTAGTGTCTACCTAATATTCACCTAGTGTCTACCTTATGTTCAACTAGCCCCACCTAATGTTTATTTATTGTTAACCTAATGTTCACCTAGTGTGTACCTTTTGTTTACCTATTGTTTAGCTAATGTTCACCTATTTTTAATATAATGTTCACTTAGTGTCCGTCTAATCTCACCTAGTCTACACCTATTATTCACCTAGTGTAAACTTAATAATCACCTAGTCTACACCTAACATTCACCTAGTGTATACCTAATATTGACCTAGTATGCTCATATGAAATCTCCAAATAAAGTTTACCTAGTGCTCACCTAGTGTTAGCTATTCCTGGCCTAATGTTTTTTATGAACTAATGTAACATTAGGATGGTACGATTACAGATAAAGCAGCATTGCAGGCAACCTTGAGAAATTAGTGTGAGTGAAAGTTTCCGTCAGTAAAAGAGAGTTACTGTTAATCCTCCATTGTTGAAGGTATAACTGACCTAATGTAGTTAGTTATACCTTCCGATAAACGACATGTATCGAAAAACGCCATGTGTTTATATTTATAAAAATCCTGATCTCTTTCAGTAATCAAATTGTCAACCTTATTACTCAAATATCTGCAGGTTATTCAAATATTTTTGAAAATAGTTTTAACTCTGCTGAGTGCTATTTTATAACACAAATAAAATAAATATGAACTTTATTAACTATCGTATCATTTTATAAAAATTTTATTCCTTAAAAATTTTTTTAAAAATATATGGGGGACACGATTTACGGCACTGGGACTCACACTAGAAAATCCTCGCCACGCCAATGAATGGACTCTTATATAAATAAAACTGTTTCATTATAGCAACACTGTTTCCTTCTATTTACAGTTGAAAGTACTTGTACAAGAATATTACATGATATTTTTTGCGAGTCGACTTTCAAGAGCTGTAGTGCTCTCATTTCCAAGATTTCTACAACAGCTCTTGAAAGTCAAGATTGCTACAACAGCTCAAAAACTATCAAGTAGGATAATTGTTTAAGTACGTTAAAGTGTAAGTGTTGAGTGAAAACAATCAGTAACTAACCTGATTATCAAAACCTTATTTGTACTTATCCTGATGAACAATGACTGTTACGTACTTTTCTTTAAATTAAAGATAATTTAAAAGACAGTGTAAGTGCTTCAGAGAGGGACTCCTTATCGGCCAACCTTTGTCTCTTACAAGGTTCGGTACGGCCCCAGTTCCTTTCGAATCGTCGGTTAAACGACATCTCTCCCGTCACTCTCGACGTGACGTAGTTTTGTGTGTTCTAAACGAGGCTCGGTTTAGACCATTTCTCTCTCTTTGTTTCTCCTGTCGTGTGGCGAAGGTACTCTTAACATTAATAGTGACATTTTGAATATAAGTGATTTCTTTAAGTTCAACAGGTAATTGATAAGTGCGGGAAAGGGTGCACCCGAATAACTATCCGACAAGTGGTGGTACTTCGCCCAGTGAGGTATGTACAAAACGTCAACTTCATTCATTTAATTATTTAAGGTCCTCCGGAAATCAATGTTGCCGTTATATGGCAAAATATTTAACATTTTTGGTCCTCCGGGCCGGATCTTTTGAAAAGGTCCTATGTTAAAACATGTCCACAAGTGTGACGTACATATTTCCAACCGCACGCAATATCTTGTCCTTGTTACAAGGCTTACCTCACTCAATTTCTTATCTATCAGCTGTTCAAATACAGTAGATTATAACAAACCCTCTCTGAAAGCATATCTTTATAATTCATTACGCTTGTCTATTTGTAAACAATTCGTATGATTCAAAATGTATGTTGCCCACTCATGCTAATGTTAATAGGTTAATATATTTATAAATATTTTCTGCTAACTATTTAGTATGGTAAAAGAAGTCACCTATGATTTCAGTGCTTATAAATTGCAAATTTATATTTATTAATGCTTATTGTTTTGAAGCAGATCATTCAGTTACATGCTGTCCAATGTAATTGTAATATTTCCTTTTAAAATATTTACATTTTTTCATAATTTGTATTGAACGTTTTTCTGATTGCAATTATTGGAAGATATCTTGTTATTGTAACCTTGAATAAGAGACATTTGTTTACTTGAACTGTTTACGTCCGTTCATAAGTTCAAACATTCAATATTTACATTTCTTTGTGAGAAACTAGTTTATGATTTCTCTATCGCTCTTGCTATTAGTATAGCATATTTTGTTAGTGTATTTAAAGAGCCTTATTGTTATTGTAGATATAATTCAATTCTACAAAATGGCCAAATCACTAAGGCTAATCACTGCTAAGAAGGAAGCTTTATTTTCCCAGATCCAATCTATTTATGATCTCACGCAAAAGATTTCTGATAAAGCGATCATGCAGGAATTAATGATCCGAGCTCCCTCTGTCGCTAGCATTAAACAAGAATTTTTAGACACATTGGACTTATTCAATGAACTCTCGTTGGAAAAAGATAACGATTTTATTCCCAACTTCGGCTGTGGTTAATGATCTTGTTTCTCGCATAAATTACACTGTTGCTTCAATAGAAGCGAAACAAGCTGCTAGGCAAAAAACCGAAGCTAGCTCTTCAATCTCGTCGCAAATCCCACTGCGACTTCCAAAATTGGAACTCAAACATTTCACGGGTGATCCATTTGAATGGATTTCTTTCAAAAATCTCTTTGACTCTACCATACATAAAAATACATCTCTCAATGCTGTCACCAAACTACAGTATTTGCTCAGTGTACTCTCAGGTGAACCATTAAAATTAATTAACTCTTTACCTATTTCGGAAGTTAATTATCAAGTCGCGTATGACCTTCTTATGGAGAGATATCATTCTCCAAGATGATTAATGTCAATTCATCTCAATAGAATTCTCGACTTGCCGAATATCAATTACACTTCTAATCAAATGCGTAACTTTGTTACAAGTTACACAGAGAACACCCAAGCCTTGAAGGGGCTACAAATTGATATCACGAGTAACAATCCCTTATTGTCAGCGATGATTTTACGCAAGCTGGATTCTACTATACTGAAGAAGTTTGAACAATCACGGGATAACACGTCGACCCTGGCAACACCTGCGGAAATTATCAACTTCCTCTCACAAAAATGTAGTGAACTTGAACACGCGACACTACATTCCTTTTCAACTCTCAACGTTAACTCATTACCTTCAAACTCACCTCAAATTTCAAAGGGAAAACAGTTAATGTATAAGACTCAGGTTAACCGAAAGGGGACTTCGCTGGTGACTTATAACTCTGTCAATGACACAGCGTCTGAGACAAAGCATCCTTCATGTTTTCTGTGTAAAGGAGCAGACCATAAAATCTATTCCTGCCTTAAGTTTAAGGCCAAATCTCCGACAGAGCGTTTGAAGATCGCGAAGTCGTATAGTAGATGTATTTCATGTTTGGGCGCTCACAGTGTGAAGTTTTGTAAATCCAAATCGACTTGTTTTCAATGTAAAAGGAAACATCACACTCTTCTCCATTTCGACAACGATCACCTGCCTCAGCATACACCATTAAAGTCCTCTATTTCCCAGGACCAAGGTGTAACAGAAGTTGTTCAGTCACCTATTAGTATGACTTCTCAGGCGACTAATCCTGCCTCTCAAAGTACAACTGTGCTCCTGGGCACACTTTTAGTAAAACTCTCCTCTCCTACCGGGACGACTTATGTTTTCCGGGCTCTGGTGGACTCAGGAAGCCAATCCTCATTTATTTCAGAGCAAGTAGCTCAACTAATGTGTGTAACTCGAACGAGAAGTAATCACAACATTGTTGGACTTTCTCAAACTCTTACTCGCTCAAGGGGCATGACCTCTTTAGGTGTGCACACTCTCGTTGGCACAGTAATAGCTGTCAAACGTAATTTTCTCATTCTCGACAAAATTTGCGTCGATTTACCTCGTACTCACATTGACGTTAAAGTACTAAATAAGGTACAATCTTATACGCTTGCCGACCCTACTTTTCATTTGCCAAGTCGCATTGATATTCTTCTGGGCGGCGCTCTTTTTCCTTTAATATTGACTCCAACTACGCATTCTCTCGGCTCTAATATGCCGTGCCTGATAGGCACTCACTTTGGATTCATGGTTATGGGAGAAGCTCCATGTCTGCCTACCTGTGAAAGGGAGTCTAGGGCTAGTGTGTCCACCACATTACTCACGGTGAATGACTTGGAACTGCACAATTCTCTACAAAAATTCTGGCAACATGAAGAAGTGCCCTTCACCTCAAAACTCTCACCACATGATCAAGCATGTGAAGCTCATTATGTCGCTACTCATACACGCGACAGTTCAGGTCGTTACTGTGTCCGACTTCCTTTCAAACAAGATAAACCTCTTCTCGGAACTTCTCGCGGGAACGCGGAAGTACGATTAAAATCTCTCGAACAAAAGTTCAACTCTAAGCCTCGCTCCAAGCAACTTTATGCAGAATTCATGTCTGACTATTTGACTTCTGGACACATGATACTTGCCCAAAACACTCAGCTCAGTTCACCTCACTACTTTTTACCTCATCATGGGGTTCTAAAGGAATCCAGCACCACTACTCGCCTTCGAATAGTCTTTGATGCCAGTGCAAAAACATCCAACGGTTTCTCTCTCAACGACACCCTGTGGACAGGACAGAAAATGCAGACCAACATTTGTGATCTGTTACTCATGTTTCGCTATCATAATGTGGTTTTTACTTGCGATATACGTCAGATGTATCGTCAGATCAAAGTCCACCCTGATGATCAACCTTATCAGCTGATCCTATGGAGGGACCATGTCGATCAACCTATTTCCACTTATCAATTGACCACAGTAACCTATGGACTTAGTTGTTCACCTTACCTGGCGATAAGAACTCTTCATCAGCTCGCCTCCGATGAAGGTGCTTCATTCCCTCAGGCTGCCGAAGTACTCCGCACACAAACGTTTGTCGACGACATTATTGCGGGTGGTGATTCCATTGATGAGGCCTCTCATTTGAAAACTCAGCTCATTTCTCTTTTACTTCGAGGTGGCTTCGAATTGCGGAAATGGACTACTAACGCTTATCAACTATTACAGGATCTTCCAGACGAACACCTAGAGACACCCACGTTTCTTCAGGATACCGCACAACATCATTATAATATTCTCGGACTTCATTGGTCATCCTCTTCGGACGCTTTTACTTACCATTTGAATTTTCCTCGAAACTCTAAAACTAAACACCAAGTGCTCAGCGTTATCGCTCAAATTTATGACCCTTGTGGTTTCCTTCCGCCTGTTGTCATGTGGGCGAAATGTTTTATGCAGCTCCTCTGGACAAAAGGGTTAGACTGGGACCAATCCCTACCACCTGAACTTCTAACTCAGTGGCAAACATTTGCAAAGACTTCTAATTGTTTAAAAAATATTGTAATTCCGCGGGCTTTACGCTTGAGTCACTCGCCTAACATTGAGTTACACGGTTTCTCAGATGCTTCTGAGAGTGGATACGCTGCTGTCATTTACTTAAGATGTCAGATTAGTGACAACTCGGTGGTAATTCGGCAGCTATTATCGAAGACTCGGGTAGCCCCACTGAAAAAACTCACTGTACCTCGTTTGGAGCCAAGTGCTGCTCATTTACTCGCTCAATTAGTGGCATATATTATATCTCTTTATAACAAAAAAATGGAATTTTCCTCAGTTTTTCTATGGTGCGATTCGTCAGTAACATTGACATGGATACAAACACCTCCTTATCGACTCAAAACCTTTGTCGCCAATCGGGTAGCGCAGGTTCAAGAATTATTGCCTTCTCATTATTGGAGGCACGTACCGAGTGAACACAATCCCGCTGACTGCGCGTCACGTGGATTACTTCCTTCAGACCTACCTCAACATAAATTATGGTGGTACGGACCCTCTTGGTTACAACAGTCGCATGATAACTGGCCTATATCTCATTTTGAGCCTGCAAAACTCATTGACACAGGGGAATATAAACCTATTTCACCTATATCTCTTCTCTCCACTGTTCACTCAGAATGGGACTTGCTGCGGAAATATTCTAGCTTTAGTCGACTGCAGCGTGTAATGGCGTACTTGTTGCGTTTCATACACAACTCTCGTCACTTAGGAAGAACTGTTGGACCTCTCACTACGGGGGAGTTGAACTCAGCCAGAATCCGAATATTCAAATTACTTCAGGCATCCTCCTTCATCGAAGATTTAAAGGCATTAGGACACACCCCTCCTAACAGGGTATCTTCTAGGCTTCGACGATTAACACCATTTCTCGATAGCGATGGCGTCCTGCGAGTTGGTGGACGACTCGAAGCAGCACAGATTCGTTATGAGACACAACATCCGGTGATTTTGCCTAAGAAACACCCTGTAGTTGACTCCTTGATTGACCTATATCATCGGAAGTACCTTCATTCTGGAGTTCTTCACTCAATCACTTCTCGCACAAGAGGTGTGGATATTGTGTGCTCGGAATGTAATCCGTGCACGCGTCTTCAAGTGTATTGTGTGCTTTAAGCACCGACCTAAAAATAAAAATCCTCTTATGGGAAACTTACCTCAACCTCGACTGACCCCTACTCGCCCATTTCTCAACACAGGCATTGATTATGGTGGTCCTTTCACTCTGAAAGTACATAATCTACGCTCTATTCGAACCATCAAGGCATACATCTGTGTCTTTGTTTGCCTTGTCACCAAAGCTGTTCACATTGAGGTGGTCACTGATCTCTCGACGGACGCGTTCATCGCAGCATTGACTCGATTCGTGTCAAGACGAGGTCTTTGTCAACACATCTATTCCGACTGCGGAACAAACTTTGTGGGAGCTGACAATGCTCTGCGATCTCTAATCAGGACCTCAGGACAAAATCTCGTTTGTGAATTTTCATTTCAACGTGGAGTTAATTTTCACTTCAATCCTCCTGCTGCACCTCATCAAGGAGGGCTATGGGAAAGCGCAATTAAAAGCGCTAAACATCACTTGCGTCGCGCCATAGGTGAACACGTTCTAACTCTCTCCGAATTCATGACTCTGACAACTCAAGTCGAGTCAATCCTCAACTCTCGACCACTCACGCCTTTGTCTAACGATCCTTCCGATCTCACTGCTCTGACCCCAGGACACTTTTTAATTGGAGCTCCACTCGTCGCCGTACCCGAAAGAAATCTGGCTGAAGTCCATACTAATCGACTTAAGCATTGGCACCTCGTCCATGCTTTTCACCAACGCGTGTGGAAAAGGTGGCAGCTGGAATATCTTCACACTCTACAGCAGCGGACCAAATGGACGGACACGACAGACAACCTGCGTGTGGGCGACCTAGTGCTAGTGCATCAACTTACTCCGCCTCTCTCTTGGCCATTGGCAAGAGTGACACAAGTGTTCCCTGGCACAAACGGTGTGGTGCGAGTGTTCAGCTCAAAACACAGCAAGGACTTATAACTCGACCTTCTCATAAGGTTTTCCCCCTGCCCATTAGTGCAGAATAAACTTATTATTTTTCTCATGTTTCTAGAAAAGGAATTTTTATTTTATTTAGTGTATATTTGTTTTTTGTGAAGAACTTTCAGTTTGTTTATTGATAATTATTGTTTTTTTTTTCTCTCATGCTGGGGTAGCTTATATTGTATTCTTCTTTGAATCCTAGGAGGATTCAAGGCCCCCGGTATGTTACGTACTTTTCTTTAAATTAAAGATAATTTAAAAGACAGTGTAAATGCTTCAGAGAGGGACTCCTTATCGGCCAACCTTTGTCTCTTACAAGGTTCGGTACGGCCCCAGTTCCTTTCGAATCGTCGGTTAAACGACATCTCTCCCTTCACTCTCGACGTGACGTAGTTTTGTGTGTTCTAAACGAGGCTCGGTTTAGACCATTTCTCTCTCTTTGTTTCTCCTGTCGTGTGGCGAAGGTACTCTTAACATTAATAGTGACATTTTGAATATAAGTGATTTCTTTAAGTTCAACAGGTAAATGATAAGTGCGGGAAAGGGTGAACCCGAATAACTATCCGACAAGTGGTGGTACTTCGCCCAGTGAGGTATGTACAAAACGTCAACTTCATTCATTTAATTATTTAAGGTTCTCCGGAAATCAATGTTGCCGTTATATGGCAAAATATTTAACAATGACTGTTGCATGTATCTGATAAAGTGTGCATAAAACCTTATTTGTACTTATCCTGATGAACAATGACTGATGCATGTATCTGATAAAGTGTGCATAAAACCTTATTTGTACTTATCCTCATGAACAATGACTGATGCATGTATCTGATAAAGTGTGCATAAAACCTTATTTGTACTTATCCTCATGAACAATGACTGATGCATGTATCTGATAAAGTGTGCATAAAACCTTATTTGTACTTATCCTCATGAACAATGACTGATGCATGTATCTGATAAAGTGTGCATAAAACCTTATTTGTACTTATCCTGATGAACAATGACTGATGCATGTATCTGATAAAGTGTGCATAAAACCTTATTTGTACTTATCCTCATGAACAATGACTGATGCATGTATCTGATAAAGTGTGCATAAAACGTTATTTGTACTTATCCTGATGAACAATGACTGATGCATGTATCTGATAAAGTGTGCATAAAACCTTATTTGTACTTATCCTCATGAACAATGACTGATGCATGTATCTGATAAAGTGTGCATAAAACCTTATTTGTACTTATCCTGATGAACAATGACTGATGCATGTATCTGATAAAGTGTGCATAAAACCTTATTTGTACTTATCCTGATGAACAATGACTGATGCATGTATCTGATAAAGTGTGCATAAAACCTTATTTGTACTTATCCTCATGAACAATGACTGATGCATGTCTCTGATAAAGTGTGCATAAAACCTTATTTGTACTTATCCTCATGAACAATGACTGATGCATGTATCTGATAAAGTGTGCATAAAACCTTATTTGTACTTATCCTGATGAACAATGACTGATGCATGTATCTGATAAAGTGTGCATAAAACCTTATTTGTACTTATCCTGCTGAACAATGACTGTTGCATGTATCTGATAAAGTGTGCATAAAACCTTATTTGTACTTATCCTGCTGAACAATGACTGTTGCATGTATCTGATAAAGTGTGCATAAAACCTTATTTGTACTTATCCTGATGAACAATGACTGTTGCATGTATCTGATTAAAGTGTGCATAAACCCCTTATTTGTACTTATCCTGATGAACAATGACTGATGCATGTATCTGATAAAGCGTACATAAAAACGTTATTTGTACCTATCTTAATGACCAATGACTATCTGATACAGCACCAAACAACACTTATTTGTACTTATCCTGATGAGCAATAACTGTTTGGATCTGTCTGATGAAGCATCAATAAAACCCTAATTTGTACTTATCTTGATGAACAATGACTGATGCATGTATCTGATAAAGCGTACATAAAAACGTTATTTGTACCTATCTTGATGACCAATGACTATCTGATACAGCACCAAACAACACTTATTTGTAATTATGCTGTTGAGCTTACTGTTAACA
This sequence comes from Prosapia bicincta, assembly GCA_036971475.1. Classification (NCBI taxonomy): domain Eukaryota; kingdom Metazoa; phylum Arthropoda; class Insecta; order Hemiptera; family Cercopidae; genus Prosapia; species Prosapia bicincta. Next base: position 838,762 of record JBAIZL010000058.1, read on the forward strand.
TGTAACTATCTGATAGAGGGTCATCAATATTCATACTTTTTCTGATGAGGAATAACCGTTTGGATCTAACTAAGTGATCTTTATGCAATAATAAAACTGACCTTTACATCAATACAACTTATGTGGGTATTACTGTTGCATCTATCTGATAAAGCATCAATAAAACCGTTATTTGTACTTATCCTGATGAACAATGATTCTTGGATCTGTCTGATAAAGCATCAATAAAACCGTTATTTGTACTTATCCTGATGAACAATGATTCTTGGATCTGTCTGATAAAGCATCAATAAAACCGTTATTTGTACTTATCCTGATGAACAATGATTCTTGGATCTGTCTGATAAAGCATCAATAAAACCGTTATTTGTACTTATCCTGATGAACAATGATTCTTGGATCTGTCTGATAAAGCATCAATAAAACCGTTATTTGTACTTATCCTGATGAACAATGATTCTTGGATCTGTCTGATAAAGCATCAATAAAACCGTTATTTGTACTTATCCTGATGAACAATGATTCTTGGATCTGTCTGATAAAGCATCAATAAAACCGTTATTTGTACTTATCCTGATGAACAATGATTCTTGGATCTGTCTGATAAAGCATCAATAAAACTGTTATTTGTACTTATCCTGATGAACAATGATTCTTGGATCTGTCTGATAAAGCATCAATAAAACCGTTATTTGTACTTATCCTGATGAACAATGATTCTTGGATCTGTCTGATAAAGCATCAATAAAACCGTTATTTGTACTTATCCTGATGAGTAATGATTGCTTAAATCTATCTGATAAATGATCAATTAAAACCTTTTTTTGTAGTTATCCTGATGAGCAATGACTATCGCATGCATCTGATAAGGCGTACATAAAACCGTTATTTGTACCTATCTTGATGACCAATGACTATCTGATACAGCACCAAACAACTCTTATTTGTAATTATGCTGTTGAGTAATGACTGTTAGCATGTAACTATCTGATAGAGGGTCATCAATATTCATACTTTTTCTGATGAGGAATGGGAATGAGTTTGAATCTAACTAAGTGATCTTTATCCAATAATAAAACTGATCTTTACATCAATATAATTTTTGTGGGTATTACTTTTAGCATGTAACTATCTGCTAAAGCATCAATATAACCCTTATTTGTACTTATCCTGCTGAACAATGACTGTTTGGATCTGTCAGATAAAGCATCAATAAAATCCTTTTTTGTACTTATCCTGCTGAACAATGACTGTTTGGATCTGTCAGATAAAGCATCAATAAAATCCTTTTTTGTACTTATCCTGATGAGCAATGACTGTTTGGATCTGTTAGATAAAGCATCAATAAAACCCTTATTTGTACTTATCCTGATGAACAATGACTGATGCATGTATCTGATAAGGCGTACATAAAACCGTTATTTGTACCTATCCTGATGAACAATGATTGTTTGGATCTGTCAGATAAAGCATCAATAAAACCCTTATTTGTACTTATCCTGCTGAGCAATGACTGTTTGGATCTGTCTGATAAAGCATCAATAAAATCCTTTTTTGTACTTATCCTGATGAGCAATGACTGTTTGGATCTGTTAGATAAAGCATCAATAAAACCATTATTTGTACTTATCCTGATGAACAATGACTGATGCATGTATCTGATAAGGCGTACATAAAACCGTTATTTGTACCTATCCTGATGAACAATGATTCTTGGATCTGTCAGATAAAGCATCAATAAAACCCTTATTTGTACTTATCCTGGTGAGCAATGACTGTTTGGATCTGTTAGATAAAGCATCAATAAAACCCTTATTTGTACTTATCCTGATGAACAATGACTGATGCATGTATCTGATAAGGCGTACATAAAACCGTTATTTGTACCTATCCTGATGAACAATGATTGTTTGGATCTGTCAGATAAAGCATCAATAAAACCCTTATTTGTACTTATCCTGCTGAGCAATGACTGTTTGGATCTGTCTGATAAAGCATCAATAAAATCCTTTTTTGTACTTATCCTGATGAGCAATGACTGTTTGGATCTGTTAGATAAAGCATCAATAAAACCCTTATTTGTACTTATCCTGATGAACAATGACTGATGCATGTATCTGATAAGGCGTACATAAAACCGTTATTTGTACCTATCCTGATGAACAATGATTGTTTGGATCTGTCAGATAAAGCATCAATAAAACCCTTATTTGTACTTATCCTGATGAGCAATGACTGTTTGGATCTGTCAGATAAAGCATCAATGAAACCCTTATTTGTACTTATCCTGATGAACAATGATTCTTGGATCTGTCAGATAAAGCATCAATAAAACCCTTATTTGTACTTATCCTGATGAGCAATGACTGTTTGGATCTGTCTGATAAAGCATCAATAAAACCCTTATTTGTACTTATCCTGATGAGCAATAACTGTTTGGATCTGTCTGATAAAGCATCAATAAAACCCTTATTTGTACTTATCCTGATGAGCAATAACTGCTTGGATCTGTCAGATAAAGCATCAATAAAACCCTTATTTGTACTTATCCTGATGAGCAATAACTGTTTGGATCTGTCTGATAAAGCATCAATAAAACCCTTATTTGTACTTATCCTGATGAACAATGATTCTTGGATCTGTCTGATAAAGCATCAATAAAACCGTTATTTGTACTTATCCTGATGAATAATGATTCTTGGATCTGTCAGATAAAGCATCAATAAAACCGTTATTTGTACTTATCCTGATGAGCAATAACTGTTTGGATCTGTCAGATAAAGCATCAATAAAACCCTTATTTGTACTTATCCTGATGAGCAATAACTGTTTGGATCTGTCAGATAAAGCATCAATATTTTTTTTTTTTTTTTTTTTTTTTTTTTTTTTTTTTCCAGGCGAAAAACCTATTGAGGTTATCATCGCCTAACTAAAATTTTATTTTAAATTATTATTTCAAAATAGAACTAACCAAAGCAATAACTGTTTGGATCTGTCAGATAAAGCATCAATAAAACCCTTATTTCTACTTATCCTGATGAGCAATAACTGTTTGGATCTGTCAGATAAAGCATCAATAAAACCCTTATTTGTACTTATCCTGATGAGCAATAACTGTTTGGATCTGTCAGATAAAGCATCAATATTTTTTTTTTTTTTTTTTTTTTCCAGGCGAAAAACCTATTGAGGTTATCATCGCCTAACTAAAATTTTATTTTAAATTATTATTTCAAAATAGAACTAACCAAAGCAATAACTGTTTGGATCTGTCAGATAAAGCATCAATAAAACCCTTATTTCTACTTATCCTGATGAGCAATAACTGTTTGGATCTGTCAGATAAAGCATCAATAAAACCCTTATTTGTACTTATCCTGATGAGCAATAACTGTTTGGATCTGTCAGATAAAGCATCAATATTTTTTTTTTTTTTTTTTTCCAGGCGAAAAACCTATTGAGGTTATCATCGCCTAACTAAAATTTTATTTTAAATTATTATTTCAAAATAGAACTAACCAAAGCAATAACTGTTTGGATCTGTCAGATAAAGCATCAATAAAACCCTTATTTCTACTTATCCTGATGAGCAATAACTGTTTGGATCTGTCAGATAAAGCATCAATAAAACCCTTATTTGTACTTATCCTGATGAGCAATAACTGTTTGGATCTGTCAGATAAAGCATCAATATTTTTTTTTTTTTTTTTTTTTTTTTTTTTTTTTTTTTTTTTTTTCCAGGCGAAAAACCTATTGAGGTTATCATCGCCTAACTAAAATTTTATTTTAAATTATTATTTCAAAATAGAACTAACCAAAGCAATAACTGTTTGGATCTGTCAGATAAAGCATCAATAAAACCCTTATTTCTACTTATCCTGATGAGCAATAACTGTTTGGATCTGTCAGATAAAGCATCAATATTTTTTTTTTTTTTTTTTTTTTTTTTTTTTTTTTTCCAGGCGAAAAACCTATTGAGGTTATCATCGCCTAACTAAAATTTTATTTTAAATTATTATTTCAAAATAGAACTAACCAAAGCAATAACTGTTTGGATCTGTCAGATAAAGCATCAATAAAACCCTTATTTCTACTTATCCTGATGAGCAATAACTGTTTGGATCTGTCAGATAAAGCATCAATAAAACCCTTATTTGTACTTATCCTGATGAGCAATAACTGTTTGGATCTGTCAGATAAAGCATCAATATTTTTTTTTTTTTTTTTTTTTTTTTTTTTTTTTTTTTTTCCAGGCGAAAAACCTATTGAGGTTATCATCGCCTAACTAAAATTTTATTTTAAATTATTATTTCAAAATAGAACTAACCAAAGCAATAACTGTTTGGATCTGTCAGATAAAGCATCAATAAAACCCTTATTTCTACTTATCCTGATGAGCAATAACTGTTTGGATCTGTCAGATAAAGCATCAATAAAACCCTTATTTGTACTTATCCTGATGAGCAATAACTGTTTGGATCTGTCAGATAAAGCATCAATATTTTTTTTTTTTTTTTTTTTTTTTTTTTTTTTTTTTTTTTTCCAGGCGAAAAACCTATTGAGGTTATCATCGCCTAACTAAAATTTTATTTTAAATTATTATTTCAAAATAGAACTAACCAAAGCAATAACTGTTTGGATCTGTCAGATAAAGCATCAATAAAACCCTTATTTCTACTTATCCTGATGAGCAATAACTGTTTGGATCTGTCAGATAAAGCATCAATAAAACCCTTATTTGTACTTATCCTGATGAGCAATAACTGTTTGGATCTGTCAGATAAAGCATCAATATTTTTTTTTTTTTTTTTTTTTTTTTTTTTTTTTTTTTTCCAGGCGAAAAACCTATTGAGGTTATCATCGCCTAACTAAAATTTTATTTTAAATTATTATTTCAAAATAGAACTAACCAAAGCAATAACTGTTTGGATCTGTCAGATAAAGCATCAATAAAAGCCTTTTTTGTATTTATATAGCGCCAATAGCAATCAATTCAAACTCCTTTGAATATAGACAACTCAACGCCCAAATTTTGACGAAAGAAAGTGAATAAATATTTTTAAGAAACTAACATAAATTGTATTTACTTTAGCGGTACAAGTACTAAAACGTTTACTAAAACAGACAAAAATTCAAGCGATAACTCCTCAGTACAGTCTTGACATGAAGAAAGCCCAAAGCTTGGAGACGAAACGGAAAAGGCTGATGTTTTGATAGGCCTACCGTCATTTTTAAACCTAGCAACAGCTACCACCATAGTAACGCACATTGGCTTTACAATCAATGCTTTATTCTGATATAACTAGATGAACGTCTTTATAGACTAGGTATGTTTAGTTTAAATGAAACTTCTGAAAAGTTTCGTAGGGTTGAAACACCATAACCCATTGTCATACATTAAAACTGTAGTGTACAAAGAGCTTACACTTAATATGTTGTTATTGTGTACCGTTTATTTCTTGCTGCCCGAATGTTATAACATATAACAAAAAAAACTTTAATTTTATATTAATAATAGGCTCTCATTGCACTTCCGTACATTCCGTAGCTTGGTTCCAAACCAAAGGGAGTCGATCCTGAATACGTTTATTTCATTTCCCATTTTTTCTGTTTAAGTTTATTTGTTCAGCAGGAGGACACTGCCGAATCTTCTAAAAGATTCTTCACACAAAACTCTGGGAAAGTATATGTTTTTACGGCTTCATGTATCACAATTTTTCTTATTTTGACGGTGGTTTTATATTTTTTGGTTTCACATTCAAAGGATGACACGTACGCTAGTAAATTAATAAATCTAATAACTTCACCTTTTCATTAAAAATGTTAATAAATACAATGGTGAATCAAATATAGTTCCTTTGTCATTATTTATTAGGTTATTATATTAAAGTTTTTAAAATATTAAAAATTATTGTCAGTTTTATTATTCTCAACTAAATGCTGTAATATTTTAAAAAACCGCCGTCACTACTGACATTTTTTGGAAAGCTTGTAATATTTTAAAGTTTTAAAAAAATGAGTTACTTTTGTAGCGCTATTTACAATTTGTGTTATATTTGTTATAATCTTTTCTGATCATTACTGTTTTTAAAATTAAAAATTAGTGTCATTTATGTATATTCGGCCTAAAGAAGATAGCAAATTAGCTGCCGAAACGAGCAGAGATACAGTTAAAATAAATGAGTTGACTCATATATCAAAGGTTTTTTTCTTAGTATTAAGCCTGAAGAGTGTTTACACAAATTTAAATATTTAAAAATTTCAAAAACCAAATCTAAAATTAAAAAAAATCATTTAAAAAGTCTCTAATTTTAAAAGTTTCGTAACATTTCGTTAAAACACAACTATATTTCCCTCAGATTATCATATTTACTTTTGTAATTCATTTTAACATTGTTCAAATTATGGATTGTGTCAATTATAAGATTACCTACTCTTGCTTATTGTTGCTGAAGATGTTTAATATGTAAATATGTTCCATATTACGTAGTTCTCTTTGTCTGTCCCTTCGGGATAAATTTCGGATTCCATATGTTCAGTATTTGTTAATTCAGTATTTCTAAAGATCTAAAGATCATTTCAATTACCATGTAATTTTAATGTGCGTTAGGTACTGATTTATAAATACTTTCTTATTGTGGATATTAGGTTAATTTGTTAATATCCCACATTTGCTGGAAGTAATAAATATTAAGACTTGTTGAAATCTAAATAGAACTGCAAATAATTAGCAATATGGCGGCTGAAGTGTTTTAATTACTTCGTGTTTGCACTGTAATATATTAGCTGTGGATATTAAACAGGTTGTGCAAAGCTACTTAGTTCTGCCTCTTCAGACATGGTTGAGCTGCGTCTTGATTGCATTATCCGCGGGCGGATGTATAATTACGTTCTAACAAGCTGCTACAGACTTTTCTAGAGCCCTTCAAAGTTAATTAGGAAGATGCAAGTTCTTTTTTATATAAATATTTTTTACCTCGCCATATTACTTACTCTCATAATTAAATTCCTTCTTTTAGCTCACACCCTCCAAATATATATCTTGTACAAATTTTCAATCGTTAATAAAATTCATGTTTATTCGTCCAATCACGTTCAAATACATTTCTTTCAACCTGTAGTAGATAACATTTGATGTTAATACAGTTTATTCAAATATTTATTAAATAATTAAATTATAAAATTTATGAATTTTGTAGTCCATTACGTTCGGTGAATCTTATTAATCACTTAAACAATAGTTTATGACTATCCGAACTTTATATTTAGTAAATTTGTTAAAACTTACTGAGGCAGAACGTTTTCGATCGCTATGTGTCGATCTTCATTAGTGTCCTGCTTGGAGATGTTGGGTCAAGCAGTGACGGGTTTAAAGGTAGGTTTTCGATAGTATCAAAGAATATGTGTGATTTGTATTGTGTTTGTTCGTTTAATATGTTTCTATTTTGTGTTTTTGTGTGTCTGTAAATTTCATATTGTTCCAATGTGTTGAGATGTGGCCCTTTTTTGTTGATGTGTGGGATTTCTAAATTATGATAAATGTCTGTGTATTTGTGTCCTGTTTCTTTTAAGTGATTGTAAAATGTTAAGTTGGTGTTATGTTTGTGTTCTTCGACTCTTTGTTTAAAGCTGCGACCTGTTTGTCCAATGTAGAATTTGTTACATTCGTCGCAGTTTAAAATTTAGGTGCGTAGGCCAGATTCGAACTGAGTATCTTCATGTTCAAAGTCTAGCGCTTTTGGCACTGAGCTAACTTTCCCATAGCTAGAAGTGTATTACTCAAAGAAATATATGTATTTTATTTGCTCCCTTCTAGTTGTCACCGAAACCTCCGTTGTGCAACCTTAAATTGTTACCATGGTTACTACACAATATCATAAATAATGCTTAAGGATTAAAAATGAATGAATAGTATAAAATAAAGAAACTTGATTAAAAGTATCGAAACTTCCATCACAAATGGACAATGCGAAAGAAAAACGAAAAGAAACTACAGCACAATGCAAGCCATAAAAAAACGAAAGGGTATAAATAGTAAAAAACAAAATAATAGTCCAACACCATGCATAGAAAAGGAAATGGAAAATTGCAAAAAAAAATCATTTTCTATTTCGCCTCTTAATATTGTTATTCCGACTTATGTATATAAATAAAAGAAAGTAAAATAAAACTTTTCCTTGTTGACTTAAGTAAGAATTGACTTAAAATTTTTTTTATATTACTTGTTTATGTTAGGAACGCACTAAAAATCTATTCGGATAGCAATGCAACAGTTTTGCCATTTCCTGTCTATCATGACAATTTCCTGGTATCAATTTAAATTTCCGAGCTAGCATTTGTTCAAGGATTTCAGTTTCTCCTTTCTGGCAATAAAACATTTTAATATTAAGAAAAAGATGATTAATATATGTATGAGTAAATTAACATTTAGGCTATATTAATTCAACAGCGATATTTCAGCGGCAAATTTGCTATTTTCTTCAGGCCTAAAATACATACACGAGGTTAATTTTTAGTTAAGCAAAAAGATGAATTGCAACACGAAGTAAAATAAATATAATATAAATAACATTAAATAAATAATTATTATTAAGTAATTATATGTATTGGCTTTTTTCAAATTAGACTGGTAATATTGGTGCAATAAACTGTATTATTCCATTGTGGTTTTGAATATTAGATTTCTAGTCATCAGTGATTGATTTACACAAATATTCCTTGAGCTTAGCTTGTGAGGTTATG